>VZQC01009093.1:331744-557319 GCA_009823505.1 Rhizomys pruinosus | reverse complement strand
AGCAACTGTAGAGCACGAGGCTTGTTAAGCTCACTAAGCCCGCCCCCAGTGACACACTTCCCCCAGCATGGCCACACCTTCTAAGACCTCCAGAAACAGCACCACCAACTGGAGACAAATGTCTGAATACCTAGAGCCTATGGGGGACACACATTCAAACCACATTTATTTATTTATTTATTTTTGGCATTTTTGAGACAGGGTCTCCCTGTAGCCCCAGCTGTCCTGGAACTCACTCTGTAGACCAGGCTGGCCTTGAACTCACAGAGATCCACCTGCCTCTGCCTCCTGAGTGCTAGGATTAAAGGCGTGCGCCACCATGCCCAACACGGAACCATGAATTTAAAGAAGCACGTATGTGGGAATAACTTTGCAATATGGACATACTCTGGACACATGACTCTTACCTAACCTTGCAACCAAAAAGTGAATCTTGGGCTGGAGAGATAGCCTAGTGGTTAAGAGCACCGACTGCTCTTGCAGAGGACCTGGGTTCAATCCCCAGCACCCACATGGCGGCTGAGAACCATCTGTAACTCCAATTCCAGGAGAACTCCGGTTCCAGGGGAATCCGACACCCCCTTCTGACCTCTGCGGCATTGCACGACACGGGTGCACAAACCTACCTGCAGACAGTACATTCGTACACATAAAAAATAAATAAAATAAAAAAAACCCAAGAAAACAAAAAACCAAAAAGTGAATCTTAGCTTGTTTATAATGTAGAGAAGGTCACTGAGTCATCTGTTCCTCCTGTGACCTAGGCATAGGACCTTAATCCTTGACTCTTTCTTGCCCTAGATTCAAAATAATATATGAATGTATGTTTGTATATTTTATATATCAAAGTACTTCAAACAGCAATCATCTCACTGAAAACAATGGGAGAAATTGACAACATCTGTTTGTGGCTGTGTGTAGGGTGTTTCCAAATCCGTAGAGGTTAGAGGGGACAGAATTCACCTCTTCCTTCCCCATTTCATGCTGGATATACTGTTTCAATAAAAAGAAAAAAAAAGAAAAAAAAGCTGGCCCTTGCTAGGAAGCACAATTCTGAGAGAATTCTGAAAGAACAGGTCAGGTTCTCACCAGTTCAGACCTGCGCTTGGCCTTAAAAATGGATGCTAGGAGTCAGCTGTTTTTATTTAAACGGTATTGTAATGCAGCTTCATGTAGCGTGCTGCATTTGTGCAGCCTGGAATGGCAGCGCAGGCCTACAATCCTAGCACTTGGAAGGTTGAGACAGGACCATAAGGAGCCAAGGCTACCACCTGCTAGACAGGTTGGAGGCCAGCCTGAGCTACATGTAACCCCATCTCAAACAAACAGAAAATGAGGAGATGGATGGAGGGAAGGAAGGATAGAGGGAGGGAGGGAGGAAGGGGGAGAGAATCTTCTCATACTGCTGGTGAGGTTAGAAACTGGTGAACAATTTGGCATTTTCTCTAATTATTATTATTATTATTATTACTAGTAATATTTTGCTTTTTGTATATAGGTGGGTGGCACCTTGGTCACTGCGTGTGTGTGTGTGTGTGTGTGTGTGTGTGTGTGTGTGTGTGAGAGAGAGAGAGAGAGAAAGAGAGAGAGAACAACTCATGGGAGTCAGGTCTCTCCTTCCACCATGTGAGTTCAGTTCTGAGGCTGGAACTCGGTCATCAAGTTTAGCAGCAGTTCTCACTCACTGAACCTTCTCTCCATTTGTTCTCCAGAACTTAAGCGGACAACTATGCACTCTAGTTTTATATCTCAAAGTATTCCTCTGATAAATGAGTGTGTATGGGTCCCAGAGACAGGTACAAAAATGTCCATATAAATTAGCAACAAATGGGCTGGAGAGATGGCTCAGAGGTTAAGAGCACTGCTCTTGCAGAGGATCTGTGTTTGAGTCCCAGCACCCACATGGCGGCTAAGAACCGTCTTTAAGCTGGGCATGGTGGCACATGCCTTTAATCCTAGCACTCAGGAGGCAAAGGCAGGCAGATCTCTGTGAGTTCAAGGCCAGCCTGGTCTACAGAGTGAGTTCCAGGCCAGCTGGGGCTATAAGAAGACCCTGTCTCAAAAAAAAAAGACAATAAATAAATAAGCAACAAACAAAACCCAGAATGTTTCAAAGGCTGATTGCCAGGAGTATAAATAAATCAGTTGAAATACTATACAGCAGTGAAAAGAAATGGACTACAGCTACACACACACACACACACACACACACACACACACAAAAGTGCATGAACTTTGGAAGTACAGACTAGAGCAGTCGAGCACTGGCTTAGGACAAGGAAGACCCTGGGTGTGATTCCCAGCACTGTAACACGCATGTTTGGCTTACACAGATATTAGGTAGTGTTTTGGGTGCTGTTAGAGTTCACAGGAAACTCATAAAAAAAAAATTAACCAACCTGCAGACAGAAGCTGGGGAGGCAAGCCCTTGATGTGGGGTTATTGGTTGCAAAGACACAAATGCCTGATAGGAGTTGATTCTGATCCCGGATATAAGTCTAAATAGAGTGCTCAAAGCAGGCTCCATGGTGAGATGCCCCCACCCCGCACTTGCTCACCCTTCTGGCTGGAGGGCAGCACTTGCCTCCTGAGGTGCATACCCCCTCTCTTCTGCCCTCCCCCACTGCACAGGTAGGTGAGGCCCCGGCCTTATGACCACAGACAGAACAAGATCTGGAGACTCCCTGGATCTGGATGAGACGAAGCAGGAAGGAGCAGGCCCTGCTGTTCCCAGGCAGCCAGGCAGGGCATCCGGAGACAGATACAGTCAGTGTCAGCAGCCGGGCCCTGCTGGGAGCAGAGGCCCTAACACAAACCTACATAAACCATTCCCCTCCCTGTCTGGGACAGGTGCAGGGGCTGAGGCCCAAGGCCCAGACTGGTCAGAGCCACCACAGGCCAGATGTTCTAGGGCCTAGGAGGCTGCTGACGCCAAACCCTGGGCAAACAAAGTCATTACCAGGTAATGAGCTCATTAAGAGGTCAGACAGGGTCATTACTTGGTAATGAATTAGCCCCCTGCAGAGTCACCTGCCTCAGGACATTCCCAGAGAGCACCTCTGTGGCCACTGCCCAGGGCCCAGGGTTCAGGACTCAGGGCAAGATGTGCCCCAAGTTCAGCCCCCCACAGAAGGAAGCCCTGGACCCTGCAGTGACAGTCAGGCAAGCATTTCTCTTTGACGAGGGTCCACTGACGCTCAAGAGTTTGGGAGACAAATTCCCAGGGTCCACAGATCTCATACATGCTTGCCTGCTCTGCAGCCATAAACACCCTCCCCCACCCCCACCCCCGCCACCTCTGCTTTCATTACCATTTTCTGGCAGTATAGACTCATCCAGCACTCTGACAGATGGGGAAACTGAGGCAAGGTAACAGGGAGTATAAACTATCCTGGCAGGAGCTGAACTGTTCTAAAAAAAGACCTGTGGCCCTCACTTTGGGTATCAGACTATGGAAAGTTTGTACCACAAGGAATTAGAATTTATCAGAAATTTCATGCTGGAAGAAGGGAAAGTGCAGTGTCTGGGACTAGCCAGAGCCAGAGCTTGTGTCCCAGAAAGATTTCACAAAGTGCTGACAACCTGGAAGAGAAACAGTGTCTCACCGTTGAAATGAGCCCAGGCTTCTTTCTGCCAGGCCACTTAGTTTTGTGTGTTCTCTCATTTAAACTTAAGCCTTCCAGGGGTTGTCTTGAGGGGACTGGACCTCTTTATTTGTTCCTTTTCCCAGTGTGGCCACACCAAGGGTAGATCTTTAATCTGCTTTTCATTAACACTGTCTCTTTAATTGGCCTACTGAGAATGGGTGGCCCAGCTTGTTAGGACTGCCAGGGCCCAGGCTTGTGCCAATCAGACATACCTGCCAGCTGTTCTCTGCTCCCTCTGGTACTCTAGGGCCTGGTGGCATCCGCGGTGTCAGAGCTAACCCAGAACCTCCTATCCAGCCAGCTTCAAGGCCCCTGTGTTTTCAACCTACTTCACCCAGAACTGGGCCAGGCAACACCTGGGAAGACCCAGAAGACAGAGCTCCCCACAGGGTCTGGGGGTGGGTTAGTACCCATGCTGGTATTTCTCCAGGGGCTGTGAAGCTAGTACCCTCTCCTCCAGTGGTTCCGACAGCTCCCCAAGCCACCAGAGCCCCTCCAGCATGGCTGACTGCCCTTCTGGCTCCCAAGTGCCCTGGGGCTCTGGGAAATAAATCCTCCTGTTTCAGTGGCTGCCAGGGTTTAATAGCCACAGAGCGCACTAGTGGCAATAGTGACGACAGTCAAGTCACACATGGAGAGAGCGCCTTACTGGAGCTCCAGGTGTTCTCTCTGTCCCCCCTCTCCTGCCCTGATCATGAGTTAATGAGTGGCACGGTCACTAGCTGCCCATCCAGGAGGGATAGAGCAGGGGGCAAGACAGGAGCAGTCACATGGCCAGGCTCCCTCACCACCATGCCTGGCCCAGGGCTGGGCTAAGCCAGCCCTTCTGTGCTAGGACTGACGGGACTGTGAGCAGCTGCAGGAGGAAGCAGAGGCTTGCGTTGTCCCCCATGGTCCACACTGTCCAGCTATGCTCTTCACAGTCCACACTGTCCAGTTCTGCCCTCCCTGGTCCACACTGTCCAGCTATGCCCTTCACGGTCCACACTGTCCAGCTCTGCCCTCCATGGTCCACACTGTCCAGCTCTGCCCTCCATGGTCCACACTGTCTAGCTCTGCCCTCCCTGGTCCACACTGTCCAGCTATGCTCTTCACGGTCCACACTGTCCAGCTCTGCCCTCCCTGGTCCACACTGTCCAGCTCTGCCCTCCCTGGTCCACACTGTCCAGCTCTGCCCTCCACGGTCCACACTGTCCAGCTCTGCCCTCCCTGGTCCACACTGTCCAGCTCTGCCCTCCACGGTCCACACTGTCCAGCTCTGCCCTCCCTGGTCCACACTGTCCAGCTATGCTCTTCAGAGTCCACACCGTCCAGCTCTGCCCTCCACGGTCCACACTGTCCAGCTCTGCCCTCCACAGTCCACACTGTCCAGTTCTGCCTTCCCTCGTCCACACTGTCCAGCTCTGCCCTCCACGGCCCACACTGTCCAGCTCTGCCCTCCCTCGTCCACACTGTCCAGCTCTGCCCTCCCTGGTCCACACTGTCCAGCTCTGCCCTCCACGGTCCACACCGTCCAGCTCTGCATTGCCGGGGCCTACCCACGACCTTTACTGCACTTGAGCTCAGGGACTCAAGCTCAGTCCTCACCAACAGCTCTGAGGCTCTGCTCAGGATCTGCTGCTGTCCCCTGGGTCTGCGTCCGGTCTGGTCTGGTCCACTCTGTCCTTCCTCCACAACCCATGCCAGGACCCTGGACCCTCTGCCCCAAGCACAAGGGCCCACATCTGACCCTGAGCTCACTGCAGAGGCCCAGATTGGAGCAGAGCCTATTCACAAACCTTAGTCAGACACAAAAACACCAAATTATCTGCTTCCCCATCCAGGACCCTCCCTCCTCAAGCGTTCTCTTTGCTAGTCTCCAAGTCTGGAGTCCCTGGCACGGTCCCCTGCCCTCCCTGCCTCTTAGGATTTGCAGGGGCAGACTTGGTTGAGAAGGCAGCACCCCTAGGTCGCACAACAAGCTTCGGGAAGGATTCCAGGACCTTTTAATCAGCAGTATTTTAATTATGGGGTGGGGGAGAGGGGTACTGTTAATGAGGCTCTAGAATTCAGCTGGGCCAGATACTGAGGTCCCATAGGGGCAACTGACAAATTCTCAACTGTCCCCTTTACCTAGATGGGCCTTAGCGACTGAAGGAGTGGAAGGAGTGAATGAATGAATTAGAGGTGCCCTGTCAAATATGCACGCGGACATGCAGAGGCCAGCCTCTGAGCCCCGGGGACACGGATCCAGTAGCTGTCTCACAGACCCCTCCCCCTAGGGAGGCCCTAGGGCACAGAGCACCCAGGGTGCTAACAAGGCCCCAGGGGTAGGATGAGGGCAACAGGGCAGGTGGGGAGATGCTGCCCTCTAGAGGAACAGACAGCTCATGGTGGGAGGCTCAGGCAGGGCCTCAGTTCAGTTTGCACAGGGGTGGGAAGGTAGGGGAGTGCTAAGAGGCTCTCAGGAAGTGGGAGGGTAGCAAGCACTGTTGAAGGCCCCTCGTGGGGTCTGCTTGGCCAGGGTGGGCTCCACAGCTCAACACCTCCTGTTCACATATTTGCTTTTATCAAATACTCAGCACATTTACAACACTGAGGACCTAGCCCAGTGCCCGATGCAGGTCAGGAGAAGATGACCCAGTCCTGGCCTCAGGGGCCACCCTGGGGAAGGGCAGAGAGCAGTTTAAAACCACCATTAGAGGTCTGGAGAGATAGCTCAGTGGTTAGGAGCACTGGCTGTTCTTGTAGAGGACCGGGTTCCATTCCCAGCACCCACATGGCAGCCAACAACCTAACTCCAGTTCTCGAGGATCTGACATCCTCTTCTGGCCTCCATGGGCATTGCATGCATGTTGTGTACTTACCTACACATAGGCAAAACACTTATAGACATAAAATTTTAAAAAATTAAAAATGAGATGGGCGTGGTGGCGCACGCCTTTAATCCTAGCACTTGGGAGGCAGAGGCAGGCGGATCTTTGTGAGTTCAAGGCCAGCCTGGTCTACAGAGTGAGTTCCAAGACAGCTGGGGCTATAGGGAGACCCTGTCTTGAAAACACCAAAAAAAAAAAAAAAAAAAAAAAAATTAAAAAATGTTAAATCACGTGAAACCAGGGTACAGTAGTGTGCGCCTGTAGTCCCAGCTATTGGAAAGGTGAAGGCAGCAGGGTTAGGGATTCAACGTGGTCCTTGGCCACACAGAAAGTTTGAGGCCTGCTTTGACTACAAGAGAGCCAATCTCAAAAAAAAAAAAAAATACAGTTGTGAAAGTTACTTATAGGTGAAGCCGGAGTTACTGGCTGTGAGACTGGGCGGTCAAGGAAGGGTTGACTTTCAGTGTTCCAGTGGGTAAATAGAAACTACCAGTAGACTTGGGGTAGGGGGAACAGAGTGTATGTATGTGAAGGCCCAAAGGGCTGAGGAGGCTGTTTGGTTAGGAGATGTTAAACAGGGTATAGGGCAGGAAACAGCATGAGATGGGGTGGGACTGGGGGTCAAGGCTCAGAGGGATGGGCACACTGGAAAGTACAGAAGACAGATCCTCAGGAGGTTGGGTGCGGGGGCTTAGAGTTGGAGATTCCAGCGACAAGGATACAGTATTTAAAAATACGTATTTTATTTATTTTCATTTTATTCGTATGTAACTGCACCACATGCGTGCAATGCCTACACAGACCAGGTAAGGGTGCTGGATCTCCTGGAACTGAACCTACCGATGGTCCTTCCTTAGCCACCATGTGGGTTCTGGGAATCGAAACCAGGTCCTCTGGAAGAACAGCAACCGTTCTTAATGACTGAGCCTTCTCTCCAGCCCCAAAGACGACAGTCTTATGAGACGGACTATGGGAAACACAAGAGATGGAGTGGACCGAGTTGGGGATGTAGCTCAGGTAAAGCGCGCGCGTGCGCACCCCCCACTCCCCCACCCCCGCTCACTCACCCTTGGATTACGAATAGAGGGAGAGGGCAAAAACCAAGTCCAGTCTAGCCTTCCCCTGCTGGGCGGGAAGGGGACAGCTTCCATCGGAGGATGTGACTGGGCTTTGGTCTGGCCTTGTGTGCCCGGCTTTTGCAGCCATTGCTGCGCGTCCTAGAGGACAGCCCAAGTGCTATGTGGGGTCCCAGCTGACAACGTGGGCCCTAGGGGCAGGTCTCTCACTCCCCGGCCTCCCGGTACTCACCCCCACCTCTGGCGTCCCTGGAGTCTCAGCCACCAAGGAACTGGCCCTGGAGGGGTCCCGAGGGCCGGTTGTTCCCGCCGCCGTCCCCGGGGCCTTCCCGCCGCAGCGCGCGTCCCCGGGGGCACGAGGTCGCTAGGCGGCGGCTGGGGCTCCCGGCCCGCCCGGCGCAGACAGCGGGCGGAGGCGAGCGAGCATGGCGGCGGAGCCCGGGCGCTCGTGGGCCCAGGCGCGCGGCGCGTACGGCGCGAGCGAGGCTCTGAGGCGAGGCGCGGGCCGCCGGCGGGACCCCGGCTCGCTGCCCAACGGGCCGCTCCCTGATGACGCCCGCGCTCCGGGCCGCCTGGCTCGCCTGCGGGGCCAGCTCCGGGCCGAGGCGGCGGCGCGGGCCCAGGTGCCGCGGTTGCTGCGGGTGGTGGAGCACGCGGGGGCGGCGGGGCCGGCGACGCGCGGCGGGGGCTCGGCGTGCTCGGTGTGCGGGGAGCCGCGCGGCGGCGCCACCTACCCGGCCGGCGTGTTGGAGGTGAGCGAGCGGCGGCTGCAGGAGGGGCTGGCGGCCGTGCGCGTCGAGCTGGGCGCGGGGCTTGAGGCGCTGCGCGCGGAGCTGCGGGCCGAGCTGGACGCCCTGCGCGCCCTGCTGCCGCCGCCGCCGCCGCCGCCCCGCGGTCCGCGCGCCCCCCGCGGCCCCGCCCTGCTGCGGGCGCTGGGCAAGGTGAACGCGCTGGCTGCGGCCTCGAGGCCGGCGGAGGACGGTCCGGACGCCCCTGCCGACGGCGTGGCCGGCCAAGTTCCGGCCCGCAAGAACCACAAGAAAACCCCGGTGCCGCCCGGGGCCCAGCAGGGTGGCGGGGACTGAAGGGGCCGCTTGGAGGGCGTGCGCGGGGGTACAGTGAGCCCGGGGCTCCGCGGTTCCCATGGGCAGTGGACTGACTTCTCCCGCCTGCAGCGCGGGCCAAGAGCGCAGAGCCCCAGGCGCTGCCCGCACGCTGCTGTTTGGAGGGTGCGTGCCGGAGGCTGGAAACGGACGGCTGGGGGGCGTGGGCGGTCGCCACCCGGACCGAGTTTACACTGCAGACCCTCTTTTTGCCCCTGGAGCTGGGAACCGAGCTGGGAACCGCCACCCGGACCGAGTTTACACTGCAGACCCCCTTTTTGCACCTGGAGGCAGGTGACGCAGCTTCTTTTTAGTTCCAAGTTCTAGGAGGAGGCAGGGCCTCCATGCGCGCTGCGGTGGCGGCGGCTGCACTGTGCACCGGACCTCAGGGACCAGCGGGTGGCGGAGACATCTCAGTGCACACCTTCCATGGCATGCAGGGCCAGCACTTGGCTAGCCAGCACCACTCCACCAACAGTGGGGCCCACCCTCCCACCAGCGCCACACCAGTGTCCCGTGGACATTTGCCTCTCTAGACCCTGGCCTCTCTAGAAGATCCTAATCCCCGGAATGTCACTCGTTATGGTTTCACTGAGCTTACCGCCTGTCATCAGGACCAATTAGTTCAGCCCAGCCTGCACACCATCCCGGAGCCTGCAGCTTCTTAGACACGTTGGACATGCTCAGCCAGAGCCATCATTTCAACGAGCACACTGACCCTAGGTTGGTCGCCCAGCTTGGATTTTAAATAAAATGTGTAATTTTGGGTAGAGGTGGAAAAGATGTGCTTTTTTGTTCCCTCTGACCAGGGTCTTCAGAGACGTGTGTAGGCTGGACATGGGGCCCTTCCCTCTCAAGAGGTATCTGAGGGGCTCTGGAAGAAGTACTGAAACTGTGGTGGGCTAAAGGTCACTCGGGGGCCTCGTGGCTGTGGGGCCGAGGCACATGGAGGCTGCAGAAGGGTTGGGTCAGGATCCCCCCTTTTCGGTGAGGCGGCTAGTCCCAAGCCAGGCTCTAGCCAAATTAGGCAACGTCACACTGCATCATTTATTGTTGAAGTGGAGTTCCGCCTGGATTCTAGGGGCCCTGCCAGAGCCTCAGGCCAAGTCCCAAGCCCAGTAAAGTCGGGTGCAAACCAGCTAAGGTGGGGGCAAGGAGTGGGGCTGCTCCCCGGATGGAGGCTCCGGGGGAAGCTGATAACCTGCGACCTCCAAGAGGCTGTTGGGGGCGGAAATTATCCCTGAGCCGCCCGACACGCAAACCCAGTGGTCCAGCCTGGGGCACTGTCTGAAACTGGGCTACCTGGGAGTGGGAGAAGATGGGTCAAGGCGGGGTGCGCAGTGGGGTGGTTCAGGGTTCGGAAAGAAAGGCAGCTCGGCTCCGGGTAGAGGCATGCCCCCCCTCCCCACCTGTGCACGTCCAATGGGTACAGTGTGTTCAAAGACAGTCCAGAGCACCGCCGGCTCGCAGCCTGGCGTGGTCAGAGACCCAGAATATCGGTAGTAGCGTAGCAGCCCTGAAGCCCCCGAAGCTCCTGGCAGCAGCGAGGCCAGCGGGAAAGTGGACGTCATATTTATCGAGACCCCTGGGTGGCCAAAAGCGAGAGGCTGGAATCTCCTTCCCGTGTCTTTGTCCCCACCCCATAGCTGCCAGCCCAGACGCACTCTCAGCTCCTTACCAGGTGAAGATAAGTTCTTCAGGCCAGACACAATGGCAGAGAAGTTGGTATTGTCTCTGTCCTCCTCCTGGGCAGGATTCCACCAGAGGGGTTTTGAGGTTCTGGCACAGGGAGTGTGTGTGTGTGTGTGTGTGTATGCGTGTGTGCGTGGCAGTCAGGACAGAGGTGGAAGCATCCCATTGGTGGTCTGGGAGGTTGGGGGTGTTTCCTCCCCTCCCACTGACCCTGCAGGTCACCAGAACTCCAGCTATGTACCATCTCCATGGGGTCTTGAGGATCCAACCCTTCTAGATTTGAAGATTCATAAACCACATCCCCACCATCCCTCCACAGCCCCAGGACCTTTCTAGAAACATGGATTTTCACATCCCCTCCCTCACCACCAGCAGGACAGCCAGCATAGCAAGCCCGTCAGGATGGCTTCAAGCCTCCCCCATGCTCTGGTACTTTGTGTTCATGTGGACCAAATGCATCTAGGGAAATACAGACCTTGGGTGCCGTCCAGCTGCTCACTGTCCACTACCTCTCCCACCTCCATGAGGCTCCCCCTTCAGGCTATCCTGAACCCACCTCCACGGCTGAGTGCTTCTCATCCAGGCTGTGTTCAGAGCCTCTGTGCCCCGGGCTTCCCTAGTGGAAGTGTAACTGCTGCAGCTGGTACTCAGGCGATGGAAGCCCTGCCCCTTGAATCAGCAGGCTGTTCTGTAGACCAGGGTTCACTCGGAGCAGCACTGGAGATGTGGGAGCACGTGACACTTCATTCCTCCTGGCTGCCTCCCCATCACCTGCTGTGGGACTCAAACTGGCCCCAACGGTGGGTTAGGGTTGTGACTTCCAACATCTTGACTTCTGGGAGGGAACTTCTGTTCTCAAGGGGCCATGGCTCATTTCTTTTGTAGGGAGGCTCCTGACCCCCCCCCCCAATGTCTTGTTCCTGGAGATTTTGATTGCTAGGCCTGCCGCATTCTCGTGTACAGCTCCTTAGCCCACTTGTAGGGGTTGAAGCCAACCTCTGTGTGCTTGACTGGGATCTCAGCTCACGTGAGTCTCCTGATCGGTGTGGCGTTCCAGCCACTACCTGGGGGTCCGGACCCTCTGATGCTGACCTGTGTGACCATCATTTTCCAGGGTCCAGGGGCCTGGAGGTGCGGAGTCATAGCCTTGAAAGATGAAGGGCCCAAGAGTGGAATCTCGCTGAACCAAGCGAAGGTCAATGTTGACAAGAGACTGGTCTGGGCCGCCACAGACAGGTGCCAGCTCTTTCCAGTGAGTAGGGCCTGAGGAAACAAGTCTGAGGTCTATGTGGGGGTTCAGGGAGGCAATTTGGGGGTACACTGAGGGGTCCCATATGCCCAAATAATAGCTCTAGCTTAAGAAAGTCTTCCCCTGCTCCCTCACCCCTGGTCAAGACTATGCCACAGGGAGATAGGGTACAAGAATCTGACACGTGGTTGCATACTCATGCTGAGGACCCCCACCACACATCCACTTGGGCTTGCCACACCATAGGTTCACAGCCCCCGAGTGTGGACAATCACAACATGCCTGCCGCCTATGCCTAGTCCTTTGGAGCACAGGAGCCACCAGAGACCAGACAGACAGAGATCAAACAACTGTCCTCACCACACTCTGGGTTCTGGGAGTCGCAGCACCAGGCACCTGCAGTGAGAAAGGCTGGATGTGGGACGTCTTCAAGTTTCATCCCGCCACAGCCCAGGAATGGGGACAGATTACCTGAGAGGCAGCGCAGAGGCCGCTCCCATTTACCCCACATCTCCCAAGCCTGCCCCAGAACCAGGGGATGGATGGGTTGTGGAGAGCTGTGGGGTTGCCCAGATCTGAGATCACATGGGCAGAGCTTAGGTGCTCACCTCTGGGGTCCAACTGCATCACCGGCTGCATGGTGAGGAAGGGCAGCAGGAAAGCCAGGGCCCACATACTGTGCTCTTGGCTGTGGCTCAGGAGAACTAGAAAGTGGTTGAGATACTGGCAGCTATGCTGCCTGGGGGAGGGGGTATTACATATTCATGGTTGGTGTGGGTTGGAGGAGAGGACAAATCAGGGGCTGGTCCCTGGAGAGGGCTGGAGTGGGTGGCTCCACCGGGGAGATGGGCTGGCAGGCTGCACCAGCCAATGTAACAGCATTAATCTCGAGAGGTGTGTCTGATTATAGTCTTATTTACAGCAGAGGAAATGGGAGGTAAGGACCAGGAGTGACCGGCTAAAGCCGCCATCAAAGAATTAGTTTAAAGGGGTAAGGAGAACTTGGATCCCAGTGTCCAAGACTTACTGGGCTAGAGTTGTAGGGAGCATGGGAGGATGCTTTGCTACAAGCTTGGGACTCCCATCGCTGCCCCAAGTCCAAGTCCACAGCCTACTGATGCTCTAAGGACTATTGTGCCCAAAGGTCTTGGGTACATGGTGGGGACACAGCAGCTCCACGAGCCCCCATACCCAAGGCCCAGTCACTCTCCTCTGACTCCTTGGCTTCCTGGTGTGCCAAGAGACTTGCCAGAAAGTTCTGCCCTTGGGCACCATGTGCCTTCGAGGTGAGGGTGACCACGTCTGAGCACTGAGCACCAGGGCGCTCCCAGGCTGGAGGCCTGTTGGTCTCTCTGAAGCCTCTGTACTCAGGATCTCGTTCCATTTCCGTGTGAGAGCACTTGTTCAGCTTGTGGTCTCAGGTTCATCTCCAGCTTTTTTTTGTCTTTTTGAGACAGGGTCTCCCTGTAGCCCCAGCTGGCCTGGAACTCACTCTGTAGACCACCAGTCTAGCTTGGAACTCACAGAGATCAGCCTGCTTCTGCCTCCCAAGTGCTGGAAGTACACGTGAGCCACCACGCCCGGTTATCTCCTGCATTTCTAAACACACACACGGACTGCAGGCTCTTCCTTGAGGGAAAGGGACCAGGGCATTGTCCACAGTGCTGATGAGACACAGACGCCCAGCACACCCCTGCTGGGGGATGTGTTGACAGAATGAAGGGACCATCTCTGCCAAAGGACCCTCAGGTTCCTTCCTAACCAGACACCTCACTAGGCTTTGTGGTGCCACTCCATTTCACTGCACCAGGTGGTGAGAAAGGCTGTCAGGAGGGTTAGCCTGAGAACCCTTGGAGGGACCACCCCCAAGAGCCCTCTTGTCCCTGTATCATAAGTTGAGAATATATGAAAAGGCAATGTTCAGAGAACAGAAAACGATCTGGGAGACAGCTTGAGTTTCCAGATGGCACAAACTCTCCTGCTCTGTATGAACACCCCAGGGTCCCAGATTTTCTTTTTTTCTTTTTGGTCTTTTTGAGACAGGGTCTCCCTGTAGCTCTGGCTGTCCTGAAACTCACTCTGTAGATCAGGCTGGCCTCGAACTCACAGAGATCCGTGTACCTCTGCCTCCCAAGTGCTAGGATTAAAGGTGTGCGCCACCACACCCGGCGGGTCCCAGCTTTTCATACCTGGTCCTCTTCTCTGTGGGTTGAGAGTGCCGGAGTGGGTGCAAATCCCTCCAACTTTGTACCAGCCAAGCCCCATATGGGAGCCCAGCCCCAACCAACAGGTTCTGTTTGCCCTCAGGGACCAGGACTCCCAAAAGATAGGATCATTCAACCCATTTTACAGATGAGTCCCAGAGGGGCTGAGCCCCTTCTCCAGTACCCCTCCCCCGCCTGGTATAGAGGCATGTACTACCCCAGCCTTGTCAAGTAGCTAGCCCTACCCTCTGAGAGCCTATAGATAACCCTGACAGCCAAGGCTTCTTTAGAAAATCAGGTGCTCCAGGGCTGGCATGGTGGCATACATCTTTAATCCCGGCCTAAGGCAGACGTGGGTGGATCGCTGTGTGACCAAGGCCAGCCTGGTCTACATATCCAGTTCTAGACCAGTTGGGGCTATAGGGAGACCCTGTCTTAAAAATGTCAACCCCTCCAAACAGAAGGACCCCCCAACACACACACACACACACACACACACACACACACACACACACGAAATAAAAAATAAACCACCCAGATGCTCTGGACTGCAGGGAGAGGTCACTTACCGCCACCTGGATGGCCAGGGGCCAAGTCCCACACCCTTCCCTGCTTATCTTTTTTTTTTCACCTTTTTTTTTTATTATTTATTTTTGTATGTGTATGAATGTCTATTGTCTGCATGCAGGTCTGTGCACACGTGTCGTGCAATGCCGCGGTGGTCAGAAGAGGGTCTCGGATTCCCCTGGAACTGGAGTTCTCCTGGAATTGGAGTTACAGACGGTTCTTAGCCGCCATGTGGGTGCTGGGGATCGAACCCGGGTCCTCTGCAAGAGCGTCGGTGCTCTTAACCGCTAGGCTATCTCTCCAGCCCCTTCCCTGCTTATCTTATCTCACACATTGGCCATCATTGGTCAGGATACACCAGCCCTGGCACATCTGTGTATGGACCCCGTCAATCAAGCAATACTTGAGTCAGCAGCCAGGGTGTGGGACAGCACACTTGCCACACACTTGGCCTGGAAACTATAAGCCCATCCTCGGCTGGTCCTTAACCAAAGGGTGTAAACAGTCAGTTGGTTGCCCCCTTAAGAGTGTCCTGGCCACACCAAGGACTGACCATGTTTTTTCCATAACGCAAGTTTATTTGGCATTTGGATGAAATGGTTCTCACAGCATCTTAAGAAAAGGATTAGTGCCAACCTGACCAAAAATACACCCAAACTAAAACCCTTAGTGAAAGGAAAATGTAAAAACAGGCATTGAGACAATGTACAGTATCAAATTCCACTTCAAGGCAGGTCAGAGGACACTGGCCTCTCAGAAAGTGGCAAGGCAGTCCTGGGAAAGGGGCCTCCTGGGGGCTTGGCCTGTCCCTCTTGGGGTCTTGTGGGGCAGGCAGGGAAACGTTAAGCCTCAGCAAATGCTGGTTGGGCTTGGGGTTATTCAATCAGATTTGGCAGAGGCTGGGCTACAAGATGGTGGGCAGAGGGAGATCCCGGCTCCTGGAGCTGCAGTGGAAAGTCTGAAGTGCCCTGTACACAGCCTCAGGACTCATAGGCTGAGTGCCCAGGTTACTATCCGTTAACCTTGGGCACGGTAGACAGATCTTGCCCAGGCCTGATACATCCATCTCTGCAGCACCATGGTCCTCTTTGGGCTGCCCTCTTTCCTCTGCCTTCTACATGCCAGCTCGACCCCAACAGTCCTTTGGTCCCCAGAGGAAGTTTCATAGTCCCACGCACATCACCTTCTGAGCTCTGCCCCTGCTCCTTAGGGCTCTTGTGAGTGACCCACCACCAGTGTGATCCCCACCACCAGTGTGATCCCCACCACCAGTGTGATCTCCACCACCAGTGTGATCCCTACCACCGGTGTGATCTCCACAGCTGCTCTGGAGTGTGGCTGCCCGGCACCCACTGGAGGCATGATGAACTTCCTACTGTTCTCACGGTGGGTGTAGGAAGTAAGACCTTTGGCCAAGGGAGGACTCCTTGCAGCAGCCGCCCTGGGGGCCCAGCTGTGGGACAGGCTGTTCAAGGACAAAGCTCACATCTCCAGCTGCTTCTGGGCTGCAGGTCAGGTTGGAACATTCTTCATATGGGGAGTGGGGAAAAGGTTTCTGACCAGTGTAAGAACGCGCCTCGAGCCAGGAGGGCTGCCCCACTGCTGCAGAGCACCGAGGAATGGCAGGTCTTGGTCACAACTCCCACCGATGTTCTTCAGTTGGACAAGAGTTGCAGTTCCATAGACCATGGTCAGGGCAGCTCAGACACAGCTGTCTTGGAACAGCCCATGGTGAAACAGCTAATCTGGGACAGTAGGGCCCCACCCTGAGTTCCTATGAACCACCACCGCTTGCAAACGTTTGGCCATGTAAGCACAAATACGTACAGAAAAGATCCAGACAATGTAGAAAAGATATGAATGTGCTAAAAATCGCACAGAACCCGCTTAGTCTCCAAACCCTACAAATGCTAAAGGCTGTGTCAGGAGCCAAGACCATAGCATGGAGCTGGCAACAGACCTCCAGCTTTAAAAAGCCACCAGAATCCAGTGCTATGCAGGGCCTGGGAGGCATGTGTCTGGCCAGCAGGTGCTGGGCTCCAGCGTCGTCATGGGGTGAGAAGTGGATCCTTAGATGACATGGCACAGGATGCTCATTTGAGCCATTCCTTCTCCCAAAACTACAACCCTTTATGGCACAAACAAGGTGAGGAGGGGCAGGTGGGACCCAGTGCCCATTCACCAGGAAGAAGAGCCCAGGGATACAGGGGACAGCAGAGAAGAGCCAGCATGCCCCAACCCTCCACAGGGGTCCAAAGCCTCCTCCTGGGGGAAGCCATGCAGAGCAAAGCCATGGAGAGCTGGTGGGCTGGGCTGTGCTTTCCTACCACAGAGATGGCCTTCTCCAAGCAGAACTAGAGACAGGGTGGTACGCTCAGTTCTTTCCAGGTCTTTCTTCCCAGGATTTGGCACCTCGATGTTCATGGCTGGACCTGGAGAAGCCATCCCCAGAACCAGTGCTGCAGCAGCCTCAAGGCTTTCCCTGGGGACCCAGTGCCAGTGCCACCAACTGCACACGTTCCTACTGCCCCCAACAGCCACAGCACCTTGGACTGTGGTGGTCCTGCTCTCCATCCACTGGGGCTTGATCACTGGCTGCTAACTGGCTGGCAGGCTTCGGTGGGTGGGACAAGCAGTAAGCAAGCCCATCCAGGACGTGTCTGCTGTGAGCGCGGCCCAGTGCCTTCTATTCCCTTCCTTGGAAACGTGTGGTTTGAATACCTGTGTCATTCTGTCACTTAAGGAGACAGTGACCCAAAACTGTGCATGTTTGGGAAGCCCTCAGGGAAGTCAGTGCAGGCGCTAGCTCTTTCAGGGAGGCTGGCTTCAGTTTCTATGTACACACCCGTGCTGGTGGGTATGTGGCAGTGGAGTAGGGTGTCCAGGCTATGACAGGGCCCCATCAAGTCCCCCACAGGGACAGGAAACATGCTCCTAGCCACTGGAGCTGTGAGCTGGGCTGTCTACACCACGGTGTTGAGGGAGCCATGGGGGTGGCGTCCACCCCCTGGTGGTGCCTCTGAAGCTGGGGTGTTCCCACTCTGGGCAGGATCAGGGGGCACGAGCAGAGCACTGCTACTGTCGGTAGAATCTTCCAGATCTGCCAAGGAGGCTCCGGGAGCAGGCAGAGGCTCCAGGCGCCTGGGCAACGCGCCTTCAACACCACCATCGCCTGGGCTCGGCAAGCTGGCCTCTGCAGGCTCAAAGGCATCATCATCTGCAGAAGACCAGAGGAACGTCAGAGGGCCTGGCACAGGGGACATGGTGGGGCTGGACAGATTAGGGATGCCCCTGCTTGAACACGCCCTAACTGGGGAGTCCTAGGGCATCTCCTGCTCTGGCAGACACGGGTTTGTTCTGCCACCACAAACTGTGGTGGGTGATAGTCAGTGACCGAGATTCAGCAGAGCAAGGGGAGGCCTGGATGAAAGCCCCCCAGGCTCATCAGGAACATGGAGCCAGAAACTTCTGGATGGAGCCTCCAAGGCTGCAGCTGCAACAACGGTGACTAGAGCAAGGGCACCTGGGCAGGAGCAGGCAGCTTCAAGAGCCAGTGTCAGCAGAGAGCCAGAGCTGTGCAAGGGGACACAACCCATTTCCTGGATCTTTCCTACCTATCACTGTGGGCTACTTCTGAAAGCTGGTGGCCAGAGACCTTGGCTATGTGCTGTCTCCATCCCTACTCCCTGACCACTCTTCGGAACCCCTAACCATGTCTTGTAGCTGGTGGGCAGAGACATTGGGGTCTCCTGCCATCTAGTGGCAGTCTTGGCAGGAAGCTTATATTCTGCCCTCATCCTTTAGTAGTTCTGGAGAGCCAACCTGGGTTCCAGCATGCTAGGCAAACACGCCATCAGTGAGCTACACTCAGCTCCAACCATGGCACTGCTGAAGAGTCTGGGACGGCAAGGATCAAATTCAAGTATTTTCTGTAGCCCTACACTACACAGCAGTTTAAGCACAGGGTCCTCAGTGTGCAGGCCGTGGGCTGGGCACTCAGTGCCACTGCAGGGATGTTACAGTTACACACAGAACAGGACAGATCACCTGCCTAGAGGCTGCATAGTCTTCAGAACAACTTGTAGAGTTAGATGGGCAACGAACAATTGACCCGCCACCCCCAGCTGCTTTACCACATGACATGAGGGTCTGTTACTGTGGTATCTTTTCAGTTCACCACATGTGCAACAAGCACCTGGGTCTGCGTCAGGGCCAGCCCTGTCCATAGGAGCACCGTTACTTCACACACACGTGCTGAGAAGCTCTGAGCCTGCCTAACTGCTGCTGAGTTCTCAAGGGAAGAAGGGGAGCTGTCCCTGCCTCCCCAGAGCTCTCAACACACACACTGGAGGAGACTAAGACCAAGCCTCGTCCCGTAAGGCAATTTTGGGATGCATCCTAAAGTGGAAACCAAAAAAACAACCAGAAGAAAATGTGGGGACCCCTACACTCTAGGAAATCTCTTTATACCTCCATGTTCCCTCCCCTGGGGTGGACAGGCACCTGCAGGGTCGTAGAACATGCTGTCCGGGTTAATGGACGCCTCATAGGGTGGTGGCGGGTCATCCGGCTGCTCCATGTCTGGGTACTTGTATGCTGTGTAGGGCGGTGGAGGGTCATGGAAATGGAAAGTCCCACCTTCCCCGTCGTCAGAAAGATGCAGTGGAGTGAGGCCTGTGCCAAACCCATCTGGGCCATAGTCAAAGCCAGGGATCCTCCGGCCAAGGTTGAAATGGTGTACTGAGCCATTGAAACAGAAACAAGAGGGCAACTGTGACTTCAAGGCAGCTTGCTGATTCCTGAGCCTCCTTCCCAAGGCTGAGCCTGGCATCCCAGTGTCATATTCCCGTAACCACTTGCTGGCCACAACCAACATGTCACAAACCTTTCTTTGACCAGAACTTCCCCTCCCTAGGTCTCTCCAACCCAGGCGTCCTCTCCCCACCCATAGGCAACCTTTCTCTGTCTTGTCCCTTGACTGCCAGAGCCACTTGTGGCTCCACTGCAGCCTCCAGCTCAAACACACTTATGGGTATTTTGTGTTCTGTCCACTGTAGAGCTTAGAAAGCATGAAGGTGTGTCTGGGGGAGAAATCAGGACCCTAATTAGTGATGGGACACCTCAAGCCTGCACTGTGTCCCCCCACTGTCAGCAGTCTGCCACCAACTCTCCTGATGCCCACGGCCAGCTCTTCAGGGGTCCTCTGTCTCTGCTCCCCAGACCTCCTCAGGCCAGGAGCAGGTATGTGGTTGCTGAGGAACACCCCTCCTCTCCTTCCTTACCACAGATTCTACCTTGTAGGGGACACAACTCAGGACAGGGGAGACTTAGAGACTAGGAAGGTCTGGGGGTCATCACCATGGTCCTTGGAGAGCACTCACAGTTTGCTCCAATCAGGGACTCGATGCGCTCCCGGCGCCGTTGGCGCAGCCGGTGGACCATGAAAAGTAGCAGTGAGAGGATGAGGAAGGAGGAGATACAGCTGACAACCAGGCGCATCCCACTGGCCATGGAGTCGAACAGGCTGTTGCCATCTGTGAGGAGGGTGGGGAGGAAGGAAAGCAGCTGCTCTGATAAAAGCTTGCAGAACTAGGGCTGGGTAGCTAAGTGCAGCACATGCTGAGGCCTTGGGTAGCTGAGGAACCTCCCTCAACAGCTGTTTGCACTATCCTTGACACGTTCTTAGGATGGAGAGGCAAAATAAAACTGCTTAAAACTGCGGGCACTGACAGCAGGAAAGGGACTGTAGCTCAGGAGGCTCTCCAGAGGAAAGCACCTCAGTGTGCAGAGGAAAGCACCTCAGTGTGCCTCTGCTCTGCAGCAGGGTCCGCCCCTGGCTTTTACACTGGGTGACTGAGTGCTTTCAGGAGCTTTAGGTCTTAGGTGGGCACTGTGTGAAATCCTGCTTCAACTACCACTGCGTGAGGAAACCGAGACCTCTGTCCTACTTTTGTAGTTCTAGGTGTGCACTGGTACAGCTGGGGTGGGACACCTGCAGGGACCAAGTGTCCTTGGGGTGTGTCTAACAGTGACAGGGAGAAGTGAGAGCACAGATATGTCTAGGACGTGTCCATAGCTCACTGATGGGCTGCAGGGAGGTCGGAGAGCTGCTGCTCCACAGGTTCTTCCAGTAACTGTCAGTACAGGGCTCACAAAGGAGAGCAACACAGGTATTGTTCACAATGGCTGTCCACTGCAGCTGTGAGATGTGACCTCCATCTTCAAGCCATGGCCCAGAAAACCATCTCACTGTGTGCCAGCCTCGGGCACAAGCATTCTAGCACTTAAGACTTTAGGGCAGCCTTCACTGCCCATACTTGGAGTGTAAACTTTCCCTCTCCGAGTTATACCCTTCGTACTCACACAGGTGCAGGAGGGCTGAGTAGCACCAAGTCCTTCTTTGCTGGGTGAGTTTTGGGAGAAAGGGCTGCTAAACAGAGTCCCTGCTGGGCTGGAGACCAAGCAGCAATAGCTCAGAGGCTTTCTTAGCCCTTCTATTCTTTTGATGGTCATGAGTTAGGGAGGGGACACCACTAATGTTACAGAGTAGAGGCCAGGAACACCTGATCACCATCCTGCCGCGCACTCAACACTGGTTTAGCATGTCATCACACTAAGATGGATGTGCTACTCTGCCCTGGTGCTGCTGATGTGACGCAGATGTGTGTGATACCAGGTGTGAAAGTGCCTACACTTGACTCATACTTCTGATGTGCTCCCAACCTAATTAATTAATTTGCTGCTTACAATTGTGGAGTGGACATGTGGAAAATGTGTCCTCTCACCAATTAGCTGCTGATTTGGATGTCTGTGATGGTCCTCTAGGATCCCTGTCTGTGGGACAGTGGCATGTCTGTCCACTGGAGGGCAGTTCAGGGTTCCAGGGAGCACCTAAGGAAGCAGCCTCTTTGCAATGACTTAACTGCAAATTAGTTCTAAACATAAGCCCAGGGACCCTGACTGCTCACCTAGAATTAAGCCACCTGCAGTAAGGTACAAAGAAGAAAGCTGTAGCAGAGCTGTAGGCAAGGTCGGAGATCCTAAGAGACCTACGACGTGCTGGTCTCCTCCAGCGGCTCTGGACAGCAGAAATGGCAATGTCTTCTACCTCCTGAGCTCCCAGAGAGAAGACACATCCTGCTGGTGCTCTGCACTCCACCCAGCCTAGTCCTCAACCTGACCCCTCTACCATTCCACATCCCCAAGTGGCTCTGCAGGGCATAAAGGGCTCCAGTGACTAAGAGCTCAGCTTTAAGAGCTTCGTTACACCTAACAGCTTTAAAATTTGTCAGAAAAAAAAAAATTGTCAGAGATGACAGATGAAGGCCAGGGGCGTGGACCCCAATGTAGGCTTCACTACACCACCAGCTGGGTACTTCAGCTCAGGTCAGCCCTTGGGACCCTGGGATCCACCTCAAAGCACCAGTGCACAAGAAGGCAAGAGGTTCCTGCTCTGTGTTGAAGCCAGTACTTGGTGCTCTTTTTTTTTTTTTTTTGTATTTTGAGACAGGGTCTCCCTTTAGTCCCAGATGGCCTGGAGCTCGCTCTGTAGACCAGGCTGGCCTTGAACTGGCAGAGATCTGCCAGCCTCTGTCTCCTGAGTGCTGGGATCAAAGGTGTGCGCCACCACACCCAGCTAATTTAAGTAATTTTTAGCAGTTTTGTTTTACTATTCAGAGTTTTTTTTGTTGTTCTTTTCTGTCTTTTTGAGATGGGGCTCTCCCTGTAATCATAGCTGGCCTGGAACTCAATATGTAGACCAGGCTGGAGGATCTCACAGAGATTAAAGACATGAGCCACCACGCCTGGCTTTTTTTTTTTTTTTTTTTTTTAAGTCTCAATATCATCATCAGGCTGACCTCAAAACTTGTTATGTAGCCAAAGATGGACTTTGACTTTTTTATTAATTTAAACTTTTTTAAAAATTATTTTTTTAATTTTTTATTTATTTCTGTATGTGTATGAATGTACTGTCTGCATGCAAGTGTGTGCACCCATGTCGTGCAATGCTGCGGAGGTCAGAAGAGGGTGTCGGATTCCCCTGGAACTGGAGTTCTCCTGGAATTGGAGTTTCAGACGGTTCTCGGCTGCCATGCGGGTGCTGGGGATCGAACCCGGGTCCTCTGTAAGAGCAGTCAGCGCTCTTAACCGCCAGGCCATCTCTCTAGCCCCTAAACTTTTTTTTAAAAGATGTATTTACTTTTATTTTATATGAGTCTTTTGCCTACATGTATGTAAGTGCACATGTGTGTCCGGTGCCTGCAGAGGCCAGAAGGTGACATGGAACTGCGGTTACAGATGGTTGTTATGTAGCCATGTGGGTTCTGAGAATCAAACTCAGGTCCTCTGGAAGAGTAGCTGGTGGTCTTAACTACTGAGCTATGTCTTTACTTGGGGCTTGTGGTTCTAATCTTGCCTCCAGCTCTCATGTGCAGGGAATACAGGCATGCCCCACTATGCCCTACTCTGGGAGCCAGGAAGCAAACCTAGGCATGCTAGGCAAGTACTCTGTTCCCAGCCTGAGTTCTTTATACATGTTGAGTATGAGAACTTGGTCTGGCCAGGCATGGTGGCACACGCCTTTAATCGCAGCACTCTGGAGGCAGGCAAATCTCTGTGAGTTCCAGGCCAGCCTGGTCTACATAGTGAGTTCCAGGCCAGCTAGAAGATTTCGAGTTTTATGAAATCTAATTTATTCATCAATCCTTTTTTTTTTTTTTTTCTTTGTCTTTTCGAGACAGGGTCTCCCTGTAGCACCAGCTGTCCTGGAACTCACTCTGTAGACCAAGCTGGCCTTGAACTCACAAAGATCTGCCTGCCTCTGCCTCCCAAGTGATAGGTTTAAAGGCGTGCGCCACCATGCCCGGCTACCAATCTTTTTCTTTTAAGGATCATGCTTTGATTTCATATTTTAAAATTTGTCTATCTGATGGCAAAAGATTTTCCTTCATATTTTCTTCCAGAAAGGTCAGTTTAATATTTTATAGTTTGGTTTTTGAGAACTTTGATTTAATCTTAAATATCATAGGAGGTACTGTATAAAATTCTGTTTTTTTTTTTAAAATTCTTTTTAATTATTTATTTTTGTATGTGTATGAATGTACTGTCTGCATGCAGGTCTGTGCACCATGTCGTGCAAATGCACGCAGAGGTCAGAAGAGGCGTGTTGGATTCCCCTGGAACTGGAGTTCTCCTGGAATTGGAGTTACAGGACGGTTCTTAGCCGCCATGTGGATGTCTGGGAATCGAACCTGGGTCGCTCTGCAAGAGCGTCGGTGCTCTTAACCGCTAGGCTATCTTTCCAGCCCCATAAAATTCTGTTTTTTAATACATGGATATCCAGGGGCCAGAGAGATGGCTCAGTGGTTAAGAACACTAGGCTGCTCTTGCAGAGGACCCGGGTCAGATGCCTAGTACCCACATGGTGGCTAACAACTGTCCATAACTTCAGTTCCAGGGGATCTGACACACTCTTCTGTTCTCCTCAGGTATGGGAGAAGACAGGTACATCACAGACATGCAGGCAATGCACTGCTGTGAGTAATGATGAACAGGGTAGTGAGGGTGGTTGCTGATGGGGCTAGAGAGATGGCTTAGCAGTTAAGAGTGCTGACTGCTCTTGCAGAGGACCTGGGTTCGATTCCCAGCACCCACACGGCGGCTAAGAACTGTCTTTAAGCTGGGTGTGGTGGTGCATGCCTTTAATCCTAACACTTGGGAGGCAGAGGCAGGCAGATTCCCTTTGAGTTCAAGGCCAGCCTGGTCTACATAGTGAGGTCCAGGACAGCCGGGGGTAGAGGGAGACCCTGTCTCAAAAAGACAAAAAAAAAAAAAAAAAAAAGGACTACTGATAACTCCTGAGACCCTGTTCCTATTGATTGTCTCCACTCTGGTCCATGGTACAGATGAGTGCTTTCTAGGAAATGGCCTCTCTGACACAGACAAGAGCCTGTGGAAATAGACACAGCTGAGCAGGTTCTGGCTAAGCAGTTCCAGCTGTGTAGGAAATCAGCCAACAACAGCTCTGTGCCTACCCTGGTACACCAAGGGTCCTAGTCTGCTGAGAAATCCTGAGGGCTAGGCAGGCTTAACGGGCTAAACATGCCACAGCTGGCTCATCCTCTATAATCTGATCATTTCTATAAAGCCCAGAACGAGCAGTAGACTCCCGAGAAACAGAACCACAAACTCAGATGACATGGCTTATAAAAGACCAAGTTTGACTTCCACAAGTGACAACTAAGCTGGTAGTTTAGGATGATGTGGCCCCCTGGATACGTTCCCCACAGGAAACATTACAAGTACCCAACTGGTATTTTCATGACCCTGTACATGGATGTATTTCTATTCTTTGGGAAGAGGTTCAAGGGTCACCCTCACTGGTCTCAGTTCCTGGGTGCGGGTGGGCGTGGTCAAGCATAGCCTCTGTACTTACTGCAGTCAGCTGAATGTCAGATGGTGCATGTGCCAGAGTGCCTGCCTCTGTCCAGCCTCAGACACTGCCTCTGAAGGACGCTCTGCTCTCCTACCGCACAGCCCTTCTGAAGGGATGATGATGACATTCTTCTCGGGGACAGCCCTCACTGTTGTGACTTCACATTCCAGCTCTACCTCCCTCCTTCCACAGGCTTCTTGAGAAATGAGGAAATGATCTGCCTGCTGAAATTGCCATTTTGTAGGGTCCACAGGCCCAGGGACTTTCACATCACTTTTACATTGTGGCACCCAACGAAAAAGAGAAATTCATCATGCTTTTGATTCATACTTCTCTTGAGATCTTAATTCATGCAGAGATACCAGTGGCTTTGATGTGCAGTAATCAGATGCCATGCAGGGTGTCCATGGGTTCTAGGACTCAGACCTGTTTTTCTCTGCCCATCTCCAGTGCTGGGTATAGGACCCAGGGCTTTGCACATGCTAGGTAAGTGCTCTACCACTGAGAATACACCCAAGCCTCTTGATGCTCTTTTGCTTTAAGGACAGTCATCCTTAGATGTGTTCACTTTAGAGCATCACCTAGTGGTGAGGAGTTCTATCTTAAAACCAAGGGCAGGGAGGGGCTGGAGAGATGACCTAGTGGTTAAAGAGCACTGACTGCTCTTGCAGAGGATCTGGGTTCGATCCCTAGCACCCACATGGCGGCTGAGAACTGTCTGAAACTCCAATTCCAGGAGAACTCCAGTTCCAGGGGAATCCGAGACCCTCTTCTGACCTCTGCAGCATTGCACGACACGGGTGCACAGACCTACATACAGATAGTACATTCATATACACAGAGAAAAATAAATAAAAAATTAAAAAAAAAAAAAAAAGAAAACCAAGGGCAGTCAGTATCTTTTTCTGTTAACACTGATGACTATGGGTAAGGACTATTCTTATTACCCTTCACATCCTGCCATAATACAAAGAGGAAGAACTCAAATTTCATATCTCACTGGGTTTTTTTTTTTTTTTTTTGGTCTTTTCAAGAAGGGTCTCCCTGTAGCCCCAGCAATCCTGGAACTCATTCTGTAGACCAGGCTGGCCTTGATCTCACAAAGATCTGCCTGCCTCTGCCTCCTTAGTGCGCCACCACACCCACCTTCACTTTGATTCTTAAAAAGGAAAAGCATGGTGGTGCACGCCTTTAATCCTAGCACTTGGGAGGCAGGGGCAGGGTTGTGAATTCAAAGCCAGCCTGGTCTACAGAGTGAGTTCGCAGGAAGCTGGGGCTACAGGGAGACCTGTTTCAAAAAGACCAAAAAAAAAAAAAAAAAAGCTGGCATGGTGGTTGCACGCCTTTGATCCCAGCACTTGGGAGGCAGAGGCAGGCAGAATCTCTGTGAGTTCAAGGCCAGCCTGGTCTACAGAGCGAGCTTCCAGACAGCTGGTACTAAAAGGGAAGACCCTGCTCGAAAATCAAAAACCAAAAAAAAAAAAAAAAAAAAAAAAAGGAAAAAACAGGTTTGAAGTCACCAGCTACAATTAATTTGTGATTAATCAGCCATGCTGAAATTCAAGTTCATTTGTGAAGTCTCTGAGTTAGAAGCAGTGTGAAGGGTAGCAGTCAGGGAGCCTGGACATCTGGCCACCAAAGCCCCTGAGGACATGTGAGGACAAGCAGCCACCACTGCTGTGCCACAGTCAACGAACCCTTGGGAATGTCCATTTCTGAAAAAGCAGAAAGATGCCAAGCTTCTGGCCTGAAAGGGGAGGCTCTCTCACCTGGGTCCAGACACATGAACTTGCAGCACTCCTTAGGGTCCTTGCGGTACTGCTGACAGCCTTGGGGCCGCTCACAGAGGGCAGCCACGCACATCTCGGGCTCCCCACCATGGCAGGTGCAGCTCAAGCATGGGTCGTCCCCCTTGGGAGTGAAATAGAATCCTTCATCCACCACATTGTCTTTGATATCAACACATGTCTGACCTGCAAGGGGTACATGTGCACAGAAGTGTGAGTTACCAGCCAAGTGAGCCCTGAACCCTACTCCCGCCTCCTGAGGAGCTGCTCACATCAATCGGAGAGTTCTCCCCGTGTGGGATGCTGTGAATCTGAAGCAGTTGCCACAGCATACTGTCCAGACAATGCACACCTGGCCAGGACAAATGCAGCCCACTGAGCCCAGAATAGGAACATCAGATTTCAGGGCAAAGGTCCATGTAGAAGCACTTGCTTTTAAGCTGCTTAATTTATGAGATTTCCTAAATGCTAAAATGCAGCTGTTATGGATAGTATTAACCATTCAAAAATCAGAACATGTTTTGAATGAGTCTCTAGGTTTTGCTTGGCAAGATGGTCCTCTCACACGGAGACACGTGTGCTGAACTGCACAGAAGTGACTGGGGAACTGGAGAAGGGGGAACTGCTACAACAGTCCCTCAAGTCAGAAGACAGACATGACAGATGCCTGGGGAGGGGATGAGGGATGATGTGGTCCTCGGGACACAGGCTCAGCCAACGGCAAGGGAACCCGAGAAGGAAGCTTGTTCCACTCTCCAAGTGCAGCAGGGATGTCTAGAAAGACTTCAGAAATTTCACAGTTCCCAATTCCAGGTCCATGCCATAGTTAAGACTGGGATCAAACCCATGTCACCCTTGTGGTAATGAAGTTCAGGGGAAGAAAGACACATGAAACTTTCTCTGTTGCAACGAGAAAAGAAAGAAGAAAAATGAATGGAGTCCTTAGCTACGGGACACTCTTAACCGCTAGGCTATCTCTCCAGCCCCGAGCTACGGGACACTCTTAAGCACACCAGTGTTTATAAAATATAAACACCAAAGGGAAAAAAGGCACAGAAAATTAGTTAAAAATGATTGCTTATTACCCAAATTCAGTATGTACAAACACACACACACACACACACACACACACAGAGTAACAAACCCTGCACATCCAGGATATGCAACAAACTCCAAATAGCAAAAACATGAAAACCCCAAAACTAACACATTATAGAGTAAAAATGCTGAAAGTCTAGCAGGAGTGGCCAACCTCCTGACCTCACAACATGGCACATCTACAAATGTGTCAAGCTTCATTTACAGCTATTCTGGGATACTTGAAGCTACAGGCTAAAAGCTGTGCATACCTAGAGATAAGGTGAAAATCTTAAAGCAGCACACAGAAAATGACCTGTGGTTTATAAAAGATCCCTGATAAAATTAACAAGTGATTTCTCAGCAGAAACAATGGGGGGGGGCAGAGGCAGTAGGATAAGACAACACTCAAAGGAAAATCTGTCAATCAAGAATCCAGATCAGTTGGGCATGGTAATGCATGCCTTTAATCCCAGCACTAGGCAGAGGCAGGAGGATCTCTGAGTTCAAGGCCAGTTTGGTCTACATACTGTTTCAGGATAGCTGGAGCTACAGGGAGACGCTGTCTCAAAAAGACAAAAAAAAAAAAAAAACAAAGTTTCCAGATCAGCAAAGCTGTCCTTGTCTTTTTGAGATAGGGTCTCCCTTGTAGCCCCAGCTGTCCTGAAACTTGCTGTGTAGACCAGACTGGCCTTGAAGTCTGCCTTGGTCTCCAAGTGCTGGGATTAAAGGTGTGCACCATTACACTTGGCCTTAGCAAAGCTATCTTTTTAAAATTAATTAATTTTTTAAAAATTTATTTTTTATTTTTTTTTATTTTTGTATGTGTATGAATGTACTGTCTGCATGTAGGCTTGTGCACCCGTGTCCTGCAATGCCGCGGAGGTCAGAAGAGGGTCTTGGATTCCCCTGGAACTGGAGTTCTCCTGGAATTGGAGTTACAGACGGTTCTCAGCCGCCATGTGGGTGCTGGGGATCGAACCCGGGTCCTCTGCAAGAGCAGTCGGTGCTCTTAACCGCTAGGCTATCTCTCCAGCCCAATTAATTAATTTTTTATGTGTATGAATGTACTATCTGCGTATAGGTTGGTACACCCGTGTTGTGCAATGCTGTGGAGGTCAGAAGAGGGTGTCAGATTCCCCTGGAACTAGAGTTAAAGACGGTTCTTAGCTGCCATGTGGGTGCTGGGAATCGAACCCGGGTCCTCTGTAAGAGCAGTTGGTGCTCTTAACTGCTGAGCCATCTTTCCAGCCCCAGCAATGCTATCTTAAAAAAAAAAAGTCCAGGGCTGAAGGTGTGACTCAGCAGCAGAATGCCTAGCACGCAGGAAACTGGAGCCTATCCTCAGCCAACCAAAAAGAAAAAAATAAATGTATTAAACAGATGCATAAAATAACAAGTATTTAATATAGTGTTGGGGCTACAACTTACAGAAATAAAACATGATAATATATTTTTCAATACAGCACAGAGGGAGTATATTGGGGCAAAACTATATTAGATTAAGGAATCTTGAACTAAATCTCACACCTTATAAAAATTTACTCAAATGTATGTTATATAGTTATTTCCTCTAAAACGAAATGCTCTTTCCTAAAGGGAGAAAATACTATAAGATTTGGGAAATAAATGAAACTTATGAGGCCCAGGAAGTTCTGAAAGTTACAAGGCCCACAAGGTTATAAAAGCAACAAGCAATAATCTGGAGAGAGGACTCTGTGGCCAGCTGAGCTGTCTAGTGTGTCGTGTGCAGGAGCTCCAGGGACACAGGTTGTATGGAAACGCTTGTGAGCAGGGTAGGGACGGCTTTTCAGTGACGCAGTTGCCTTGTTTCTGCAAGTAACCACTGACTGGGGTTTTTTGTTTGTTTGTTTGTTTTTTTGTTTTTAATTTTACATTTTAAACTATGATCCATCATTATGGGGCTTTTCCTGGGGAGAAGTGAACAAACACTTTGTTTACTACAAAAGGCACCAACATCAGACCAAAGAAACAACCCCACCCAGTTCTGGTTTAGTGAACCAAGTGAACTAATATGGGTCCCTACAAAGCTGGTGAAGAACAGTCTGCAAAAGAGTACGTTTCTCAAAAATCTAAACGTGAGTCTACCATATTACCCACAAGCTGCAACGGGCAGTTACCCCAGACAAATGAAAACCTGTACGTTTTCACAAAACCTTTACCAAATGTTCACAGAAGCCTACATTGTAATAAGCGTAGGTGTCCTTCAACAGGTAGAGCATTAAACGGTGAACAAAACCATTAGACGTGGCAATAGAAAAGAACACACTGAGGGCTGGAGAGATGGCTCAGAGGTTAAGAGTACTGACTGCTCTTGCAGAGGACCTGGGTTTGATTCCCAGCACCCACATTGCTGCTAACAACCATCTATCTGTAACTCTAGTTCCAAAGGAATCTGACACCTTCTTCTGACCTCAGCCAAGAGCACACGAGTGCACTTACATACACGTAGGCAATTACACTCATACACATTAAAAAATAAAAGGGGGCTGGAGAGATGGCTCAGTAGTTAAGAGCGCCGACTGCTCTTGCAGAGGACCTGGGTTCGATTCCCAGCACCCACATGGCGGCTAAGAACTTTAGCTCCAGTTCCAGGGGAATCTGACACCCTCTTCTGACCTCTGCAGCACTGCACAACCTACATGCAGACAGTACATTCATACACATAAAAAAATAAATAAAAATTTTAAAAAAGAACACACTATTGACATAAGTAATAACTGTGGGAAACTGTGCAAAGACTTGAGTGGCAAAAAAGCTTACTACCAGGCATAGTAGTACATGCCTTTAATCCTAGCGCTCGGGAGGTAGAGGTAGACAGATCTTTGTGAGCTCAAGGCCAGCCTGATCTACAGACCGAATTTCAGGACAGCTGGGGAGACTCTCTCTCAAAAAAACCAAAAAAAAAAAAAAAAGAAAAAAAAAAGCCTACTACAAAATTGTACAGACTCAATATTCCATCAATATTCCACTTCCGGATATTTCTGCCTCATGACACAATACCTGAAAGCACACAGCCCTCCTCTGCAGCGAGCTTCCAGAGCAGCTGGAACTGCTCAATGACTGCCAGCTTCCACATTTTCTGTCCGTAGTTCCAACTCAGGCTCACTATAGCTTGTTTCTGATCAGCCATTCAATTAGTCCTCTTGGAACCTTCAGAGAACTCTAAGGACACAATGCTGGAGCTAACCCCACCTGGGGAAAGTCACATGCTGAAGAACCAGGCCACTGGGCCCTGAGGACTGAGGCACAATCAGAACAGCAGCATTGCCACCAGCAGGCTAACAGATTTGAACCAGTCTCAACAGAGTATGAGGCAGCTCAAGGGGAAGAGCAAATGTGGAGGATGGAGGAGACAATACGAAGCCTAGGGTGCACTAAGGCTGACCATGGCCCCGCTCATCCTGCCTTCCCAGACAGATCAATGCCTTCCCATGTTACTAAAGAACTCTTGCACAACTGACACCACATACAAGGAGAATGCAACACCAATGTCTTACAGAAAATATTGGACTTTTAAGGAAAATCACAAGAAAAAAGCACCATGTACCAGAGATAAAATCATCAGCAAAAGCAGACGCAGATGAAGAGCCAGCCAGAGAGAGCCATACCTACGACCAACATGTTAAAGTTGAGAGAAACTACAATGCCAGGCGGGAATCCTGGAATTGGAAAGGCATAGACTAAATGGCCTTCATCAAGCTCCTAAGTGTGCCTGGCACAGCTGTGATAAGAACTGGTGAACCTAAAGATGGGACAAGAAATGATTCAAACCGCCAGGCATGGTGGCGCATGCCTTTAATCCCAGCACTTGGGAGGCAGGGGCAGGCAGATCTCTGTGAGTTTGAGGCCAGCCTGGTCTACAGGGCGAGCTCCAGGACAGCTGGGACTAAAGGGAGACACTGTCTCAAAAATACAAAAACAAACAAACAAACAAATAAAAAAAGAAAATGACTCAAACCGAAGGACAGAAATGAGACTAAAAAGATGTTATAATCAGATGCAATGTGTGGTTCTAGACTAGATTCTACACTGGGAAAAACAGGTATAAAGGACATTATTGGAACCACTGTCAAAACTGGAATAATGGGCTGTGAATTACTGTATTGTGAAATACTGTATGGTATTATAGTAATGTGAAACACCCTGATTTTGAGCAATGTACTGTGCTTATATAAGAGGGTGTCTTTGTTCTTAGGAAACACGGCAGTGCTGGGGTTCATAGTGTCCTCAATTTGCCAAAAACAATGAATGATAAAGCAAACACAGGAAAGTGCTAATGCCTGGAAAATCTCTGTAAAGGGTAGAAGGGGAAGTACACTACACTACTGAAACCTTTCCTAACATTATACGTAATAGAAAGTTATCCAAGGTAGGTATCAGCCCCCTTTCCCTGGCCAGCACAGGTAGACCTGTAAGTTAGGTCAGTCAAACCCTCCAGACCAAGATTATCTTCAATGTATACAATAGATTTAGAGAAGGGTAAAAGGGACTGCTTCCCACTTCACTTTATGAGATGAATATAAATTTGATACAAGGGACTGGAGAGATGGCTCAGCAGTTAAGAGCACTGGCTGTTCTGGCAGAAGACCTGGATTCAAATCCCAGCACCCACATGGTGGATAGTAACCATTTGTAACTCCAGTTCCAGGGGATCCAACGCCCTCTTCTGACCTCTACTGGCACATGCTTGCAGGTATAACACTTATACACAAAATAAAAATAAATAAAAAACAAACGTGATACAGAAATGAACAGGCCTCCCTGCCCATCTGCCCGCCTGCCTGTGGAAGGAGCAGCTGCTGCCCTGGCCTGCTGCTTGCTTGCACTGCTCCAGCTTCCCAATCCCCAGACAGAGGTGAACTTCTATAGATGGTCAGACAGTTCTCATTTCCTGCTGCCAAACCTCAGCCTCAGCCAGCACAGAGCAGATGGTGGCAGCTGACATAGGATATATAAAACTAGGAGAGAAAGAACCACAATTTATCATCCATTTTTTTTTTTTTGAGATAAGGTCTCCCTATTGCCTCAGCTAGCCTGGAACTCACTCTGTAGACCAGGCTGGCCTTTAACTCAGAGATCCGCCTGCCTCTGCCTCCCAAGTGCTAAGATTAAAGGCGTGTGCCACCATGCTCAGCTTAAAGACAGTTCTTGGCCGCCATGTGGGTGTTGGGAATCGAACCCAGGTCCTCTGCAAGAGCAGTGCTCTTAACCGCTGAGCCATCTCTCCAGCCCCATCATTCCATTCTTAATACTTGCTATTAAGAAGTCAGCAAAAGTAGGTAATCAAAGCTCAAAGGAAGGTGATGAAAGTTGCTGATGACCTACCTAGACTTTTTTTTTTTGGTCTTTTTTAGACAGGGTCCCCCTTTAGTCGCAGTTGGCCTGGAGCTCGCTCTGTAGCCCAGGCTGGCCTTGAACTCACAAAGATCCACCTGCCTCTGACTCCCGAGTGCTAGGATTAAAGGTGTGCGCCACCACACCCAGCAATATATTTTTATTATTAAACATTTTCATATATCATATATAATTTCTCAATCCAATTTAGACTCATTTCCCTTTCCATGCCCCCACCCCACCAGAGTTCATGCATTCTGCCATACATGTCTTGCATCTTTCTCTTGAGTTTTTCCAGAATTTTTTCAAAACAGAGGATTATTGTTTTTGGGGGGAGAACTTTACTGTTTTTCCAGAATTTTTTTCAAAACAGAGGATTATTGTTTTTTGGGGGAGAACTTCACTGTTTCCGTCATCTTGTGTCTTTTTTAAGTTTTTGTATTTTTTGGTTTATTGTTTTGAGCAGAAGGCTTCTGCTTCAGTCAGTTCTTGGTCCTGGTTCTTTTGTTGTTTCCTCCAACTTGTACTGCTTCAATGTATGAGAGTGTGTGTGTGTGTGTGTGTGTGTGTATAAAAATATATATGTACACAGATACAAACATATATGTTTCACCTATATTAAAATTATGTCATAAGCTGGGTGTGGTGGCGCACGCCTTTAATCCTAGCACTTAGGAGGCAGAGGCAGGCAGATCTTTGTGAGTTCAAGGCCAGCCTGGTCTACAGAGTGAGTTCCAGGACAGGCAGAGCTACAGGGAAACCCTGTCTCAAAAAGACAAAAATAAAATAAAATAAAAAATAAAAATAAAATAATAAAATAATAAAAAAATAATGTCATCTGAAAGCAAATTGTGTTATTTCCAAGTCATATTTCAGGATTCACATTTTTCCATTCTGATTTTATATTACTCTAAAATATGCATACATACCTTCCTCCCATATATGAAAATTCCAGAGTCTGAAAATAAATGGTAGGTTAATTCTAGAACATGTTAAGGGATTCACAATATAAGAGCACAGTTGTTTTCAGATCATGAGGATTATAACATTAATGTTGCTCAGTTTGTCCTACAACTAGGTACTTGGTGCTAGCATCCACAGATGAGGGATACCATTCCCCATTTGTTTTCCTGCGACTGTGTTACTTCACTTAACATAGTATCTTCTAGTTCCACCCATTTACCTGCAAAGTTCGTGATATCATCTTTCTTTACCACTGCGTAGAACTCCATTGTGTAGATGTACCACATTTTCTTTACTGACTTGTCAGTTGAGGGGCACTTGGGTTGGTTCCAGCTCTTCGCTACTGTGACGAGAGCTGCAATAAACATGGCTGTGCATGTATCTTTGCGGTAGGATGAGTCTTGTGGGTATATACCTAGGAGTGGTATGACTGGGTCAGGTGGTAAGCTCATTTTGAGTCTTTTAAGGGTTCTCCACACTGCTTTCCATAGTGGTTGCACGAGTTTACATTCCCACCAGCAGTGGATGAGTGTTCCCCTTTTCCCACAACCTCTCCAGCATTTGGTATCATTTGTTTTCTTGAGTCTAGCCAGTATTATTAGAGATATCTTTTTAAATTAATTAATTAATTAAATGTGTATGAATGCACTGTCTGCATGTAGGTTTGTGCACCCATGTTGTGCAATGCTGAGGAGGTCAGAAGAGGGCGTCGGATTCCCCTGGCACTGGAGTTCTCCTAGAATTGGAGTTACGGATGGTTCTCAGCCACCATATGGGTGTTGGGAAGCGAACCCGGGTCCTCTGCAAGAGCAGTAGGCGCTCTTAATTGCTAGGCCATCTCTCCAGCCCCGGAGTGAGATATCTTAAAGTGGTTTTAATTTGCAATTCCTTAATTATTAGCAATGTTGAACACTTTTTAAGATGTTTCTCAGCCATCTCTATTTCCTCACTTGTGAAGTCTGTTCAGCTCTTTACTCCATCTTTTGAGTCATTCATTTGTTTTCTTCGTTTTTTGAGTAGTTTGTATATTCTGGAAGTTAATGCTGTCAGATGTATCAACAGTGAAGGTTTCCTCCCACTCTGTGGGTTTTCTCTTCGCTTCCCTGATTGTTTCTTTCACTGTACAGAAGCTTTTGAGTTTAATGAAGTCCTATTTGTCAACTGTCAACCTTATTTCCTGTGCAGCTGCTGTCTGACTTAGAAAGTCTTTTCCTACGCCTATGTCTTGCAGGTTGCTGCCAAATTTTTCTTCTCTCACCTTCAGAGTTTTGGGTTTCATCTTGAGGTCTTTGATCTACTTGGAATTGATTTTTGTACAGGGCAAGAGGTAGGGGTTTAATTTTATTCTTCTACAAGTGGTGATCCAGTTTTGCTAACACCATTTACTGAAGATGCTATCTTTCCTCCATTAAGTCTTCTTGGCTCCCTTGTCAAATATGAGGTGGCTGAAATGGTATATGCTAAAGTTTGGATCTTCAGTTTTGTTCCATTGGTCTACAGGTCTGTTTTTGTGCCAATACCAGGCTGTTTTTATGACTATAGCCCTGTAGTATAGTTTGAAGTCTGGTACAGAGATCCCCCCTCTCTTGCTCTTGTTGCTCAGGGTTGCTTTGGCTATTTGGGGTCTTTTGTTCTTCCATATGAAATTAAGGATTTTTTTTTTTCCAAGCCTGTTAAGAAACTCTTGGGGGATTTTAATTTGGATTGCATTGAATCTGTGTAATTTGGATAAAATGGACATTTTTACTACATTAATTTTTTCTAATCCATGAGCATGGGAGATCTTTCCTTCTTCTGATGTGTTCGCCAATCTCCTTTTTCAGGGGTTTATACTTTTGTTGTAGAGATCTTTGGTGTCTTTGGTTAGAATTGTTCCTAGGTATTTTATTGTTTTTGAGGCTATTGTGAGTGGGAAGGTCTTCTTGTATTCCTTCAGTTGCTTATTGTTGGTATAAAGAAAGGCTACTGATTTTTCTGGGTTAATTTTGTATCCCACCAACTTTACTGAAACTCTTAATCGTTTCTAGTTTTCTGGTGGAGTTTTTAGAATCCCTTATATAAACTATCATATTGTCTGCAAAAAGGGATAGCTTGACTTCCTCTTTTCCAATTAGTATTCCTTTAATTTCCTTTTCTTACCTTATTGCCCTAGCAAGTGTTTCAAACTTGAAGAGCAGTGGCAACGCGGGCCAGCCTTGCTGAGTTTCACCTTCAAGGGGGAAATGCTTCTAACTTTTCTCCATCAGGTGATGTAGCCTGGCTGGGTTTCTGTATATGGGCTTGATTAACATTGGGAATGATTCCTCCCAGTCCAATTCCCTTCTAGGACTTTAAGCCTGAGGATGATTCGATTTTGTCGAAGGCCTTTACTGTGTCAATTGAGCATGCATCATGTGGTTTTTGTCTTGTAGTCCATTTGTGTTTTATATATTTACTATTTTCATATGTTGAAACCATCCCTTCATCTTGTATGAATCCAAATTTGGTCGTGATGGACGATTTTTTGATGTGGGTGTCTTGTATATATTTAAGCTGTCAATCTCCTCTTGTTTAGCTTTGCGTGTATTCCCAGATTTCAGATATTCATCCATTTCTCTTAGTTTTCCAAGTAACTAGTATAGGTTTTGAGTATTCTTGTGTGACTGTCGGATCTGTCTTTTTGTTTATCTTTGTGCTATTTCCCTTTCATCACAAATTCTAATTATTTGGAGTTGCTTTCTGTGCTGGATAGCTTTACTTGTCGACTTGATACCCCTTGGGTTAGGGAGCTTCAGTATGGGGACACTGGCTCCATTGGATGGCTGGGGCCACAATCTGTGGAGTACTGCTTGGGTCAAAGCCGTGTGGGAGGCCCAGCCCACAATGGAATGGTGGCACCCTGGGCCAGGTTTGTAGTACCAGTATAAGAAAGGCAGGGCTGGGCATAGAGCCAGGGGAGCAAGCCAAGTGAACAGCATTCTCCCATCCTGTGCTTCCAGCAGAGTTGGAGAGGGGGAGATGCCAAAACCCTTGGAGCCCAGAAGATCTGGAAGTGAATCCCAGGTGTCCCCTATGAGCTACTTTGCTGGACTTAGGTTTTGTTTGAGAGGTTGCCTGATTCTTCCCTTTGAAATAAGAAGTACTTGTTTTGGATTTTACGCAGCCCACAGTTAAAGAGACTTTTAATAACTGAACTTTTAAGGTTTGGAAAGTATTAGGGACTGTGGGGCTTTTAAGGTTGTATGTTTTTAGGTTTGTGATTAATGTTACATCATATTTGGGGATAAGAACTGGAAGGTGGTGGTTAATAGTGATGTGTTTTTGTGTGTCAAGCGGAGCCTCAATTGGGGAAATTTGGCTCCGAATGGAAGTGGACTGTGGCGACATCTGTGGGCAAGTACTGTCTTGTGGTCAAGCAGTGTGGAGGGACCAGCCCACAATGAGTGTGTGCCTACCCTGGTGCAGGTTGTGTGTACCATATAAAGAAGGAAGGGCTGGGCATTAAGCCAGGGTGAGCAAGCAGGAAAACAGCATTCCTGTCCATGGCCGTGTGCTTAGCTCCTGCCCTCCAGGTTCCTCCATAGTTTCCTGCCTTGTGGCTCCTGATGTGATGAACTGTGACCCAGGAGAGTAGCTAGCTGAATAAACCCTTTCCCTCTCCCAAGTTTGGTGTCGGTTCAGAGTGTTTTGTCACAACATGGAAGACAAACTAGAAAACACTTTCTTTTCTTTTGCGTTTAAGCTGGGCTAGAGTCTGTCTTGTTTATTCTTTTTCAAAGAGCCAACTTTTTTTGGGGTATTGTTTTTGGTTTTCTAATTTAATTATTTTGCTCTGATTTTTTATTATTTTATTATGTTTTTTTTTTTTTTTTTTTTTTTTTTTTTTTTTTTTTTTTTTTTTTTTTTTTTTTTTTTTTTTTTTTTTTTTTTTTTTTCTGTTTTTCTAATGTTGACACCCAGGGCTATAAACTTCCCTCTAGGAATGCTTTTAAAAGTATCAAATAGGTTTTGTTGTGTTGTAATGTAATTTTTTGTTTTAGTTAAGGATATTGATTTTTTTTTTTTTTTTTTTGGTCTTTTCGATAAACATAGTCTCCCTGTATTCCAGCTGTCCTGGAATTTGCTTGTGATTGAGGTGACCTTGAAACTCACCCAAGATTTCCACATGCCTCTGCTCCCAAGTGCTAGGATTAACGCGTGGGCCACCCCATGCCCCCAGTACAGGAATGCTTTTATTCAATTTTTTTTTCGTTGACCAATTTCATTCAGGGAATTTGTTTCGGTCTCCATGGTTCTTCGGTAGATAGCTGCTTCATCCTCGTGTTGACTATGAGCTTTATTGTGCTTCGTGCGTCTGATAGAGCATGAAATTATTTCCATCTCTTTCATGTTTATTTGTTGACATTTTCCTTTGTGTCCCCAGTGTGTGGCCAACTTTGGAGAATGTTCCGGGGGGTGCTGAGTAGAAAGTGTATCTCATGGTAATTTGGGTGGAATATTTGGTAGATGTCTGTGGCCATTGGTTTTGATCAGATTGTTAAGTTTAAGATGTCTCTCTGTTTCTTCCTTGTGCAGTTGACCTGTCCAAATGGCTCAGGGGGTATTGAAGTCCTTTATGAGTGTGCTAGGTTTAATCTGTCCCTTGATGTCCTGAAGAATCGTCTTTATAAAATTTTGTGCACCAGAGTTTGGTGTAGATATATTCATGATTGTGAATATTCGTGGTTAGTTGTTCCTTGATAAAGATGTAATGACCCTTAGCCAGGTGTTGGTGGGCACGCCTTTAATCTTAGCACCTGTGGAAAGCAGGAGGCAGGCAGATCTTTGTGAAATTCAAGGCCAGCCGGGTCTACGAAGCAATTCCAGGGACAGGCGGGGCTACAGGGAGACCCAAAAACCCTGCCAAAACAAAAAAAAAAAAAAGATTGTAAGAGCCCTCTTTTCTCTTCTTTACTTTGGAGAGTCCCTTTTGTCTGATATTTAAAAAGGAACTCATGGGGGCTGGAGAGATTGGCCTCAGCAGTTAAGAGCACTGATGCTCTTTCAGAGGACACCCCCCTGAGTTTGATCTCCCAGCACACATCGTGGCTAAGAACCCTCTTTAGTGCTGGGCATGATGGCACACCCGCCTTTAATACAAACACTGGGAATGCAGAGGCAGGTTTGATATCTATGAGTTCAAGGTCAGCCCGGTCTACAGAGCGAGCTCTAGGCCAGCTGGGATAAAAGGAAAGACCTGTCTCAAGAGATATAATATAATACTATAATAATAATAATAATAATAAAATAGAAATCCTGCCGCTTTTGGTACCATTTGCTTGGGAATATATATACTTTTTTTAATTTATTTATTTGTTGGTATGATGTACTGTCTGCAGTAGGGGTGGTGCACCCGTGATGTGAAATGCCGCGGAGGTCAGAAGGGGCATGAATTTCCCTGGAACTGGAAAATTAAAGATGGTTTTAGCTGCCACACCCCCCATGTGGGTGCTGGGGATCAACCCAGGGTCCTCTGCAAGAGGAGTCAGCCCTCTTAACTGCTAGGCCATCTCTCCAGCCCGGATATTTTTTTCTATCTCTTTCACCTTTAAGTTTGGTGGCCTATCCTTGATGTGAGGGGTTCTTGTGGACAGCATATAGATGGGTTCTGCTTCCTAATCCAATCTCTCCCATTCTAAGTCTTTTGATTGGGGCGTTTAGTTCATTAATAGTTTAAGTGATAATTGAGAGATTGTGCTGTCCTTATACCTTATTATACATTTAATTTTTGGCTCTAGGTTTTCACTTCTGCAGTTATGCTTTTATTTAAATTATCTTTCTATGCGCCTGGGGATAGTTGGTCCTCTCTGTCCTTTGAATTGCTTCAAGTATTCTCGTGAAGGGTTGTTTTCTTGGACTGTTTCTATCATCTTGTTTATGTCATGGAAGATTTTTCTTTCTCCAACTATAATCAACATTTTTGCTGGGTATAATAACCTGGGGTGGCATCTATAGTCATTTAGCACTGGGAATACTTTGCTCCACGTTCTTCTTGTTTTCATAGTTTGAACTGAAAAGTCAGCTGTAATTTTGATGGGTTTCCCTTTAAATTGTTGTTTTACCTTGTGGCTTTCAGAATTTTGTTTTGTTCTTGGGAATCTAGTGTTTTAATTATGATATGGTGGCGGCAGTCTTCTTCTCTTTTTTTCTTTTTATGATTTTTTTAACCTGCCGCCCCATCACTCCCACCCCCACCAGCGTGTTTTTTTTTCTTTCAGTGTTTTTGATCTTGTCATGTTCGTTTCTTACTTTTATTGTTTTCGCGTTTGTGTGTGTTCTTTCTTTTTCTCTTTTGTTGTGTCTTTGTTTCAGTTTGGGGAAAATGGAACATTTAATCTATTATTCGTGTTGATGATCTTGATTATTTATATACCATTCTCTTGGTGATTATTCACTCTATCACATTATGATGGGGAGGTTTGATCTTTTCATAGTGTCCCACACTTCCTGGTTGTTCCGCTCTTGTCTATTTTTAAATTTTTCATAATCTTTACTTGAGCTTTTTAGTTGTTCTGTGTTATCTTCCAGGTCTGATATTCTTTTTTTCTGCTTCCTCCATTCTGTTTCTGAGGCTTTTTCCCATCCTTTCTTCTTGATTGGATGAGTATTTGATTTCCTTTTTCATTTTATCCTGTGATTTCTTTATTATTTCCACTTCCTTTTGGAGCTTCTCAATCTCTTCCTGTAGCTCCTTGCTTCACTGGTTGGTTTGCTTTTTTATTTCAGCATGGGACCTTTCCAGTGTTTCCACATTCTTCCGGAGTTTGTCATTCTCTCCCCCTAGTTCTTTTCTGGAGTTTGTTGTCTCCCTTTAGTTCTTTCCAGAGTTTGACATTGTCTCCCTTTAGTTCTTTCTGGAGTTTGTCATTGTCTCCCTTTAATTCTTTCCAAAGTTTGTCATTCTCTCCCTCCCTGAGTTTTTCTTTCTCTCTCCTTAGTTCTCTGATTTGTTCTTTATATTCTTTGATTTCTTTGAATATGTCTATGATTGTTCTTCTACGATCTGTGTCCTGGGTTACCTTTAGGGAGATGTCATTGTAGCAATCTTCTATAGGTTTGGTAGAGTTTGGTGTGGAATTGTTCTGCACTTTTCCCATGTTGTTCTTTCATTGTGTTTTTGGCATGTGGCTTTGTTTTTTGTTTGTATTCTGAATGGAATCTCAAATGTTTCTTCACTGTGTTGAAGGCTTGCTTTGCTTGCTTCCTTCAGATGTCTTCGATGTTTTCTCCTTATTTATGGAGTGTTGAATTTTCTAGGTTTCAGGCTTTCAATTTTGTTTATATATTGGAAGTCTAACTCACCCTTCCCTTTCTGATCTGAAGGTTCTCCAAAAACCTGGGTATTTAACAACCAGGTAGATACCCTGCTGAGCACTGTGCTATCTCTGCTTCCGGCCAGCCAGCACCTCTAGGTTGTTTGTGGGGTTTGGTGTTTCGGGACTTGAGTTGTGTCAGGTTTGCTGTTTCATTTATTGCCTTGCACCCTGGAATCGCTACTGTAGTCCCACTCCAAAATTCCAGTGGTGGGGGGCGAGGGGGTGTGGGGGTGTGGGTAGTAAGATGCTAACTAACTGGTACTCTGTGCTCTAGGTAGTCCGGCCAAAGGTCCTCATCTCTATGTACCCAAGTCCCCTAGTGCCAACAGGCCCACCTGTGTTCTGGCTAGCTGGACAACTCCACCCCCACAGCTGCACAAACCAATAATATGCCTGGCTGAAGAGCCTGCCCCTACTTGTGCTCCAGGTGGTCCAGCCAAAGGCCCTGATCTTTATGCACCCCCACTTTTTTTTTTTTGGTCTTTTCGAGACAGGGTCTCCCTGTAGCCCCAGCTGTCCTGGAACTCACTCTGTAGACCAGGCTGGCCTTGAACTCACAAAGATCTGCCTGCCTCTGCCTCCCAAGTGCTAGGATCAAAGGCGTGCACCACCATGCCCAGCTCCACTTTTTTTTTTATTAAACTTCCACTACTCAAGAAAAAAGGGGCTATCCTGCTGAAATAATACTTGAATCCTTTGATGTTCCAGGCTTGTACACTGTTGTGCAGGATGTTCTTACCTTAATTGTGTCCTAGTCCTCAAGGCAAGCAGAAGAATGGTCATTGATGGGTACTAAAACAGACAGTGGGGACGGAGTCACTCATGCCATTCCTGTGGTATGCAGACAGGCGACTGGCAGCTGTACTGTATCTGTCCAATCATAGGACAAGTTATAACTTTTTTTTTTTTTTGGTCTTTTTGAGACAGGGTCTCCCTTTAGTTCTAGCGGCCTGGTAGCTTGCTTCTGTTAGAGACGCAGGCTGGCCCTGAACTCACACAGATCTGCCTGCCTTTGCCTCCTGAGTGCTGGGATTACAGACATGTGCCACCACACCTGGCTAAGTTATAACATTTTATTTAGCAACTTCTGAGAGACTGAGAAATAGAAATCCTTCAGAAAAATCTATGGAAACTGCTGGAGCAGTAAATGAATGCTATAGTTATATCTGCCCAGATTTAATAAAAGAATTTAGTGCCAGGCGTGGTGCTACAAAGAAAAAGAAAACTCAAAATATAAAAAAAAAAAAAAAAAAAAAGGATCCTCTACTGACATTGTTGGTAATAAAGATTCTTGGGACCTGAAATCTCCTTTCTTTTCTAAGATTTATTTTTAATTTTTTTATATTTAATTTATTTATGTGTATGAATGTGACTGTCTGCATGTAGGTTTTGTGCACCGTGTTGTGCAATGCTGAAAGAGGTCAGAAGAGGGTGTCGAGGTTCGGATTCCCTGGAACTGGAGTTCTCCGGGCATTGGAGTTACAGACATTCTCAGCCACCCATGTGGGTGCTGGGATTGAACCCGGGTCCTCCATAAGAGCAGTCAGCACTCTTAACCGCTAGGCCATCTCTCCAGCCCCTCTAAGATTTATTTTTATCCAGGAGTGTGGTAGTGCAAATCTTTAATCCCAGCATTCAGGAGGCAAAAGCAAGTGGATCTCTGTGAGTTTGAGTGCAGCCTGGTTTACACAGTGAGTCCCAGTCTGTCAAGAACTACTGTTCTCAAAAGAGAGAGATAGAAAAAATTTATTTTGATTATTTAAAATTATGTGTATTTGTGTGTGGGTATGTGTACACGTGTGCATATATATGTAGAGGTCAGTAGAGGGCACTGGATCCTCTGGAGACGTAGTTATGGGTGGTGAGCTGCCTGACATTAGTACTATGAACTGAACTTAGATCCTCTGCAAGAACAATACAGGCTTTCAACTACTGAGCCATCTCTCAAGCCACCTGAAATCTTTTCTCATTCTGGGTTTGTTAATCCAGATTTTATACAACACATCTCAGAAGTTATAGATGAAATAATTCAGAATTGGGGGTGTGCAGGTGCAAATCTTGGGAGGCAGAGGCTAGCAAATCTCTGTAATTTTTAGACCAGTCTGGTCTATATAGTGAATTCCAGGCTAGCCAGGGTTATACAGTGAGACCCTATCTAGACAGAGAGAGATGAGAAAAAGACAGAGACAGAGAAAAGAATTCAGAATCACTCCACTGATGTTTGATGTCTCTATAAGAATACTATTCTCGCCGGGTGTAGTGGCGCACATCCTAATTCTAGCTACTTTGGGAGGCAGGCAGGCGGATCTTTGTGAGTTCAAGGCCAGCCTGGTCTACAGAGTGAGTTCCAGGCAGCTGGGGCTCAGGGAGACCCTGTTCGAACAGACCAAAAAAAAAAAAAAAAAAAAAAAAAAAAAACAAGAATACTATTCTCTCTGAAGTCCAAGCATATTCAAAGACTTTGGAAGTTGTTTGTAAAAAGACTTGATAAGAAATTATAAATGTTGGGCCTGGAAAAATGGCTCAACATTAAGAACGTGCTGCTTTTAAAGACATAGTTCAGTTACCAGCCCCAAACAGGGTAAACCACCAGTCCAGGGGATCTGATGCCTCTTCTGTCCTCCATGGGCCTGCGGGACATGGTGCAGCACTATATACATGCAGGCAAACACTACACACAGATTTTTTTTTTTTTTTTTGTCTTTTTGAGACAGGGTCTCCCTGTAGCTCCAGCTGGCCTGGAGCTTGCTATGTAGACCAGGCTGGCCTTGAACTCACAGAGATCCACCTGCCTCTGCCTCTCTCAAGTGCTGATTAAAGGCATGCGCCACCACATCTGGCTCACATAAAAATTTTTAAAAAATGTAAAAAAAGAACTGTAAATACAAGGCAGAAATTGAGGAACTAATGGCCCAGACTTCAAGACTACCGAGATTCAAGTTACCATAAACCACGCACATGTTATACAGTCTGGGGCATCCATGCATGCTTCCACTCCCCAGTTCTACCAATCATGTCACACCAGAAAGGATTATAAAGAAACTGAATCTGGCATTTGTCATCACAATCTGGTGTTTGTAGTCATGTTATAAAATTGACTTCATAGCTATTGGGGTTAAAGAAATGGAAAAGAGACAATCTTTCTGATTACTTGTTTGTGTGGATGGCTGGTGCTGAGGTTTTTTTTTTTTTGTCTTTTTGAGACAGGGCCTCCCTGTAGCCCCAGCTGTCCTGGAACTCACTCTGTAGACCAGGCTGGCCTTGAACTCACAAAGATCCGCCTGCCTCTGCCTTCCAAGTGCTAGGATCAAAGGCGTGCACCACCATGCCCGGCTTGGTGCTGAGATTTTAAACTTAACTTGAAACAGTAAGAAAAAACATGATGACATAGGAATATTTAATGAGTGTATCAACATGCTGATGCAGAAGACAGCTAAAATGACTGTTTTCCTTTAGATTATTTGAATCTTATGTGTATTAAAAAAGACATGGTTTCAGCCGGGCGTGGTGGCGCACGCCTCTTAATTTCCCAGCCCTCAGGAGGCAGAGGCAGGCGATCTTTGTGAGTTCAAGGCCAGCCTGGTCTACAGAGTGAGTTCCAGGACAGCTGGGGCTACAGGGGACCTGTCTCGAAAAGACCAAAAAACAAAAAAAAAAAAAAAAAAAAAAAAGCTGGGTTTCATGAAGGGGAACAACCTGAGCAGCACCTGAGTCCAAAATGACATCTCCAGAGAAAATAGACTGTTTTGCTTCTCACCCACTTGTGCCCCTTTCCCAAAGCCTAGGGAACAACTTTCGGAAGAGGAGGCGTGGTGGAATGTAAGGGCTGTGGAGAGATTGGGGTGAATCGTGAGACTACAGCAATATAGACTGGACTCCCATTTGATCAACATGCTTGTGCATACAAGCTTCTCCAATTGGACTATGGGAACCTTGGGTTGTTCAAAATTTGGACATAGATACTTGCAAATTGGTTTTACATGAATGTTACTTACATTCATTGCTTATGCTTAATAATTTGGCTCACTTCAAAAAAAATGCACCAATTACTTAATTGTACGGCAAAATGAGTAACGTCAATGTTATCTGAAAACAACTGTGCTATTGTAGAATCCCTTAAAAAAATAAACAAAAGAGAAAAAAAAAGACATGGGTTTTAGTTCTTTCTGTGCCTGGTAGTTTGTATATTACTGAATTACCTGAGATTTAAGGGTATTTATCAGGATGCAGACAGTTGGATAACGCTTAAATTGGGGACTTGCAAGCAGGCAGTACAGGAGCTTAATACTCTATATTTTTTATACTTTGATGGAAAAAGGTTGAAGAAAATCTGCAGAATTAGAAGGAAAAAAGTGATCAACTAAAGGATGAATCCAACAAACACTGAACAGACTTGGCACATCTGCACATGGGGTCTTTTCGAGACAGGGTCTCCCTGTAGGCCCAGGCTGTCCTGGAACTTGCTCTGTAGACCAGGCTGGCCTTGAACTCACAAAGATCTGCCTGCCTCTGCCTCCCAAGTGCTAGGATTAAAGGCGTGCACCACCACGCCCGGCTTAAGGATACATTTTCAAATCCTGTACAAAGCATTATATCTAATGCTGGCAGAGTAAAATACGCCATCTGAAGTTGAAAAGCATACTTAGCACTTCTAGTCAGCATTGAGACCTCAGCAAGAAAAGTTAGCACCAGGAAAAAAAAGTCACATAGATTAAAAAAACTGTCTACATAGATAATCTAAGAGAATCCACACACTAAAAGAATAAGGAATTGAAAAAAAAAAAACCTTAAAATTCACGTAGAAGAGAAAAAGGTCCAGAGTAGGCAACATGGCCAAAGGAGAGGGAGATGTAATACAGACAAAGTCTAGCCTGAGGTGCTGGAGGGTGGCAGTGTGGCGCTGGCACAAACTGAGAGAGAGCAAGGGTCAGAACAGAGGCCAGAGCTAGGTTCAGACATGTGCAATCTTGGCCTATGATACAGCAGGGGAGGGACGTCAGCATTATTAGTAGAGGAAGGATCCATGTGGACAGAGCTGAAATTACACCTGACCTGAACCTGATCAGCAGCTATCAAGGCTGGTCTTCCTCTTCTTCTTCTTCATAGAGGACTGGGTGGAGGGGCGTCTTACCCTTGTAAGGAATGTCTACACTGCAAATGTAGAGACCTCAGTGTGGAATTTGGGTGACTGTGCTGCCAGAGGGCTAGGGAAAGAATCCTGACTAGACTGGGAAAGAGAAGTCGTCCAGATAAGGCAATGAGAGCAAAGAGAAGGACGCCCCGATTCCAAAGTGTCTAAAGGGCCTCAGATAGATGTCCCAGCAGTGCCCCAGGATCGGAAGGTCCTTAGATTACCACTCCCGCTTAATTTCTGAACAACACTTAAGTAGTTAAGCAGGAGTTAGGAATTCTGCTCTCTATCCCAGGAAAAAGAACCAGGGAATCAGGGATACCCATCAGCTGCCCAGGCCACACGAGTCCAGCTGGGTGGATATACCTCTCTGAGCACAAGGACAGAGCCCACCAGAGGCCGACCCAGGGACTCACTTCTTTTACACAGAAATGAAGACTTTTCGTAGCAGCTCTCAGCGTGCCAGCTGTGGAGGTCATGGTGCCTGAGGGTGGGGAAGTGGAAGCACTGGAGCTGGGCACAGAATACATTGTCATTCTCAGACATGGCGGAGGCGAAGATGGGATCTGGTGGCAGGAACACTTCTGAGGAACCTGTGGAGGAAGATTAAGGGTGAAGCCAGAAATATAAGAACTTTAGCAGATTGTCATGCACTGTCCTCAAGGGGGTCTTGGCAACAGGACCATCAGCTATAGAACCTGAGGACTGCCAAATGCTGAGGCACCTGTGGCTCCAGAGAAGCTCCCAGAACCACACAGGGCCTGAGTGCCCAGGGTACCTTCCCAGTTCCATGTGCCTTGTCTTAGGTGGCCTTATAAGTCAGGCGCCACTGCGTGGGAGGGGGCAGGAAGGGGACTTCGGCAATATCCTGAGTAAGGATGATTTCCTCATTTGAAACTCAGCAACCACAAATACTTACCTTTGAATGCTACTTCCCAGCGGCCTTCTAAGGAGCGGTTCCGGCCAGTGATGACATACTGATAGCCAACCCACAGCCTGCAGAGGACAGAGAGCCAAACTTCAGCATGAGGACACGGGCAGCCATTGATGACTATATATGCATGTATTTATTTACTTAGTAGTATTGAGGATGTTTATTTTTTTTGGTCCCAAGGGGTAAGTATCAAGATAAATACTTTATTATTGAACTGTATCTCCCTCCTTCCCTCTCTCCCTCCCTCCCTCTTTCCCTCTTCTCCAAGATGAGGTCTCCTTAAGTTGTTCTGCCTAGCCTCATCTTGTGACCTACGGGCTCAGCCTCCTGAGTAGCTAGAATTACAGGTGTGTGCCTCTACATCCAGGGTTTTATTCCTATAGTTCTCTAGCACTGAGCTATACCTTCAGCCCTATGTATGTATTTTAATAGTCATACTGACCTCTAAAAAACTGAATTTCTAAAATAAAATGCATTAAGTTCTAAGCAATAAACTCAAAGGTCAGAAAGCTTTACCTCTGGTCTGGCAAGCCTGTTTTTGTTAGCTGATCCCATAAAACTTACATTCAAAGCCAGGATGACCTTAGACATAAAACCCTGGGAACAATTCTGAAAGTTAAAAATCATAGAACAATACATGCTAAAGAAACAAAAATCTGTGAACATAGGCTGTCATGCTCTCAGCTTTCTGTTCCTAGCCAGTCCACCTCTGGCCTGCCTATAGCACGTTCCTAAGTCCATGCCACCAAGCACTGAGGCACTCTGCACACGGACCTGACTGAATGCTACACGCAACTGTCAAGTTTGTGCTCTCTCCCTTCACCTTAGCCTTCTATTCTCAGACCTGCTGGAGATGCCACCAGCAGACCTGCTGCCACGGGAGAATGAAGAGACCTGCCACTCTGCCCTGGGCTGCTGACTTCTATCCTGCAGTACTAATAGAAGACTGGCTGCTGACTTCTATCCCTGCAGCATGGGTAGCTTCCAGGTATCACACTGAGAGCCTGTTCCCTAAACAAAAGGCCTCCAAATGCTGGGCCTGTCAAGTTGCCTGCCACTTTCCTGCTTCCTCTGGATGAACAGAGCCTAGAGTTCAGGTGGCAGGCCTTGAGCAGACTGCCTGGGCTGGAATATGGGCACATGTCCAGCTAGCCTGTTGATATAGGTACCTGGGAGCCTGAGGTTTCTGGAAGACTGACCAGGCAGGCTCACAAGAAATACGAAGTGGAGCTGACAGGGCTCACTTTTTCAGAAGGAACTCCCAGACACCTGTACACCCCCTTACCATGCCTACTGCCCCACACTGAGCACCCAGTGGGGTTTAAGCTGGTATAATCTGGCCACATTCACCAGGTACAGTTGTATCTATGGGGGAACCAAGTGAAGGGGCTGGCCCATGATCCAACAAAGCAGCAACAGGGCCTGCTACCCTGTCCCTTCGCCGCTCCCCAACTCCATCTTGACACCCACACTAAATCCTTGTCTGCTTCTAGTGACAGGATATTTTCCTTCCTGAGTGCAGGCTGCTGGTGAGTGCCCAGCATTGAGCAGACTTCAAACTCTAGGACTCACTTGCGCTGGTCTTTCCAGCCAAAGCTCCGCTCTGGCTGGTCCCATTCCTGGGCCAGGACAAAGCGCAGCTCCTGGTCAGTGGAGAAGGTGGCAAGGGAGCCATTCACACGCTGGCAGGTCTGGGCAGCGTCCCAGTAGTTCTCCCCACTAAGGTAGACTCGGTAGCAGCTGGCTGTGCCTTCGTAGTGGTGCCACCCTGTTGGGCACTTCCCTAGGAAACATGAAGGATGGAAGGGGATTTGTCCCCCAAATTAGGATCATGACTTCAAAGGTGAAAGTATATAAGAATATGTGCTGTATCAGCAACAGAAACTCCTCAGAATCACCCTAGCAAAATGGGAGCTGAGGCTTAAGGTGACACATTCCCAGCCTAAAGATCACCCACTCTGTACAAATGCTCATGTCTTGAAAATACAAACTCAGCCTGTGGTGCAGGAACACTTGGAGAGCCCACTCATTTCTACATGGGTCTTCAATTGACTCAGCAGTCAATAATGACTGATGAAATAATTTCTCTAACGCAGACTTCACTCTCTTATTAGTTTGGTTATCAAGGCACATAATTTCCAGTCTCACTGGGCAGCCCTGTTGGGAGTGGGCAGAGTAAATTTTCCAGGCCTGGCTGTTCCAGCCTCTGCTGCCAGCAAGCCTGTTTCCTCTCCTGACTACATGGACATTTCAGTAGGGTGCTGGCCAGCACTTCCCTAAAACAACAAACTCCATAGATCTAAGATCAGAAGGCTAAAGCCTTCCTTCCACAGATGGGAAGAGGAGCAGAGTGCTGCCACGGCAGGTGATGTGTGGAGTAGCCAGGGCCCTGTCCTCGGGACACCACCTTTGTCGGTCAGTCCACTTGCCCCTCAGGCATAACTTTACAATTCACTGGAGGCAGAATCAAATGGTGTGCTTCACAAACTCAACAGCCTTCAAATGGTGGAGTACCTCTTATACTCTTAGCAAAGTCAGTTGTAAAAAGACATTAATAAAGCCACAGGGGTCACAGGAAGGAAATGGCACATTGAAGCCCTAAGCTCAAGCCATATCAACAACCTTGTGTACAAGGAAGCTGGATAGTGCTACCCCCTCACTGTTTAGGCCTAAGCAAGTTCACTGGAGAATGCAGGGGTATAGAGTCAGCCCTGGGAGAGAAGTGGGTCTCAGTGTGTACACAACGCACCTACTGAGGGTGACAGTGAGGTAGCCTTTATTCCAAGTTTCCTGTGCACACACATGGATGCGTTCTGCCTGGCTGCACTCCTGGCAGGTTCTACTTGTTTCCTACCCTCACTCAGTGCCTCTCAGACATCAAGAACTATGATTTCATGCAGGGGCGGGGAGCTGTGAGGCATGCAGGGGGTGGGGGAGGCTGCAGGGCAGCTGTCTTTCCAGGGCTTCTCACCATGGACTGTGTTGGGCTCATAGTCACTGCCACCTGGTGGACAAGCCCCAGCATGGTGGTGGTGGTGGTCAGCACAGGCTGCACACAGGCCAGGTTTGCAGAGTGCCTCTGAGTCATTTCCCAATCTAAGGCTGTGGGCTGAGTGTTAACAGAAGAAAGAGATCCTGGGCTGGGTGTGGTGGCATACACCTTTAATCCCAGCGCTTGGGAGGCAGAAGCAGAGGCAGGCAGATCTCTGTGAGTTCAAAGCCAGCCTGGTCTACACAGTGAGTTCCAGGACAGCTGGGGCTACAGGGAGACCCTGTCTCAAAAGGACAAATGAAAAAAAAAAAAAAAANAGCCATGTGTGTGTATGTGTGTTGTGTGTGTTTTGTGTACACCCATCTATACATTTAGATGTGAAAGCTTACATGGCCAGGGACTTGCCCAGGAAAACCGGCTCCCGCACTTTGGTGTTTCAGTTGGACATTTAAGAAGGAGCATTTGGGCCAGGCCTGGTGAGTGCATTGCCTTTTAAATCCCACCCACTTTGTGATTCAAGGCCAGCCTGTCTACGGTAGTTCCAGGACAGCGTGGGCTACAGGTAGAGAGACCTGTCTCAAAAAGACCTCCCCCCCAAAAAAAGGAGCATCTGGGGGGCTGGAGAGATAGGCTCAGCAGTTAAGAACCAGGAGCTGCTCTTGCAGTGGCCCCAGGTTCAGTTCCCAACAACCAAAGGTGGGCTACCACTTGCTCCAACACCGTTCCAATGATGAATCGCACACCCTCCTCGGTGACATCTGTGGGCATTGCCGGACAATGTGGCACTTCAACATGCGCAAGGCAATACGATCATACACATAAACAAAATATAAACTATGTAAAAATTTCCCACGACTGAATAAATGTTAGGTATTCTTGATTCTCAGAAAAAAGGTTTTATTAGGAACGTCCTCCCTCATCTCCCAGCTGTGAACAATAGAGAACGCCTGGTATTGTGGTCCAAGTCCACTGAGGGAACCAGTCTTCATTGGCTCACCGCCATAAGAGGGAAAGCCTCCTTTCTAAATAGAAAGCATTTAACAGTTTTTATATAAACTATAGTTCACAACACAAACTCATAGATAGTCGTATGAAAAGGAGCGAACAGAAACTATTGAACTATCAGTTACCAAACTGAATATAAATGCATATTGTTTTAACATTTATTCCCTTTGGAATTATAAAATTTTATATAAACACATAATCAAGTATCTCTCATTTTTTCTTACAGAGTAATAACTTGAAACATAGCAGTAGCAACTTCTAATAGCAGCAGCTTTTTGCCTCTTCATCTTTCGAGAACATCGTTCAAATATAGTAATACAAACGTAATAATCAAGAGAATAAGATAGTTGAGGAGATGGAGAATGGCCCAGCAGTTCAGAGAAAACCTTGCTACTCTAAGCTGGGTTTTCCTAGTAACCACATGGTAGCTAATGACCATCTGTAACTCTAGTTTGAGGGAATCTGGTGACTACACCGGTTTCTGCAGATACTGCACACACATAGGTGCACTTACCTACATGTAAGGAAACATTCATACACATAAAAGATAAATAAATAAATAAATAAATAAAAATAAATAAATAAATGAAGTTTGAGTAGGGCATGGTGGCACATGCCTTTAATCTCAGTATTGGTGGGAGGCAGTGAGTTTTCAGGCTGGCTAGGGTGACAACAGGGAGACCCTGTCCTTTAACAAATCAAGATACATGAGATCAGGATCCCATAGGTCTGCAAAGACCCCGCTACCTTTCAGGAGGCTCAAGCTGAAGAAATACAAGTTCAAAGTTAGCCGGGAAACTTAACAAGATTCTGCTTCAAAACAAAAAAGTATAGATGGAGAGCTGAAGATACAGCTCAGCAATAAAGTGTTTGCCTAGTATGCATAAAACCTTGGGTTTGATCCATAGCAACACACACACACAAACAAAAAAAAAAAAAATTTTTAAAAAAAAGAATAAATATTGGCATGACAATATTTTTAAAAAGTATAATCCAACAAAAAATAAAAAAAAATGAAAAATTGTACAGAGCGCATTTGTTATTGTTATCAAGCCATTTCTGGGCACTGAGTTCCCCTGGCTTTTAATAACTGTAAGCAATCGTTTTATAATAGGAAGTAGGGGGAAAGAAACATATTCTTTGGTTATAATATTACCATGTAAACAAACAGAGATAAAATTCAAAGTAAACTATAATATTGAAGGGTTTATTTCCATACAATGGGAACTACGTGGGGAAAAGAAAGCATAATGGGGGGCTGGAGAGGATGGCTCGCCATTCAGCGTTTAAGATCACTGACTGCTCTTAACAGAGCACCTGTGTTCGATTTTCAGCACCAGCATGGGGGCTAAGAGAACCATTGTGTAACTCCAGTTCCATGGGGAATCTGACACCCTCTTCTGACATCCGGAAGGCATTGCACGACACAGGTTCACCAACCTACTGCAACAGTACACTCATATACATAAAAATATAATAATTTAGTTTACAAAATTTAAAAAAAAGAAAGCAAATTGAAAGAATAAACACGAAATAGTATAGAGAGAACTTAGCAATTTTGTACTTTCAAATCCTATGAGTAAAAAAGCAAATTTATAATTGGTATTGCTGATATAATTTTAAATTATAATGGCTTATATATGATTTTAACAGTCATCAATGGTCTAACTTAATAATACATTATAGTGATGGCATTTTCACCTCCTCCATGATAAAAGAAAAAAATTACCTTTAAAAAAAAAAAAAAAAAAAAAAAAAAAAAAAAAAAAAAAAAAAAAAAAAAAAAAAAAAAAAAAAAAAAAAAAAAAAAAAAAAAGATAAAAACAACCAACAATGTCCATTAAAACCTTCTTTCCTAGTCTGTTTAGAAGGCTGTCTTTTGGTCTTCGTCTAGAGACGTTCAATTCACCTCTCAGAACTGCTGTGATTTTCGGGTTGGTGCTTTCCTGGTTTGTCTTTTGGAGGCTGTAATTTATCCACATCTGCTGTCCAATCAACATATTCACTTGAATGAATCACTATAAATAAAATACAAATAACAAGAGGTATGTTACCTCATAATTGAAAAAATAATCATTTTTCTTTACAATAGCTTAATAAAAGTGGCAGGCTGAAAAGAAGAAGGCTAATGATCAAATTTTGATCACTATATATTTCAATGAGAAAATTTTCTTGACCAATAATGTTTCATCTTCCCTTTACTATAACAAGATTTAAAATCCTTGTCTGAACCATAAAGCTGCTTAAAAATAAACTGTATCTTGTTATTGAAAATATAAAAAGAAGTTGTTTAAGCCGCCTACATACTTAGACTGATGGAAGCTGTTGCCTCTCCCCGTTCCAGCACTTTATTATTCGCCCATTAAGGAACCAACACCATTCTTTAGTGATATCACCGAAATAACTATTGCGAAGTCCTGAAGGAAACAACCTCGTTTTTGTCAACTGTGACAAAAATCCTCTAAGGTCATAGTTAATTAGTTAATTTTAATTAATTTATTTAGATTTGTAATGAATGTAGCTGTCTGCATGTTAGGTTTTGTGCACCTGTTGTGCAATGCGACAAGAGGTCAAGGAAGAAGTTCGGATAAAATCCCCTGGAACTGAATTTCTCCTGAATTGGATGTTAGGACGGTCTATTCTCACCACCATGTGGTCTGGATATGAACCCGGTCCTCTCAATAAGAGCAGTCGAGCACTCTTAACCAGCTAGGCCATCTCTCCAGCCCCTCCGCCCCCCCTTTTTTCATCTTTCATGGTTGAATAAGGTGACTACAAATCAAACCATTGCAACTACCTGGAAGACCTTTCCGCTTTGCCATTCAGCACTGGATCCTCTAACAGACGCATCGCTTGTGGCAAACATTTTCAATCTTCCTATGTGTAAGGACACATAAATATGAAATCTATAGGTTAATATTAGCTAGGCATTACTAACTAGAAATCAACTCTCTGATTTATGCCATTACCCACCATAAATTCTAGTTAAAATGTAGGTTTAATTCATTTTCTATCTATTTCGAATTTAAAATAACATACCAGGATATGCAAAATTTTCTACCATCATATAATTTTATTGCTACAAAACAAAACATTGTTTAATTACTTCCAGAAAGATTACTAAGCCAATATAGTTATACATTCTCTTAACGAACTAAATCGTTGGATCATAGTCCAAGCCTCAAGAGCAGAGTCAGGCAGATCCGGTAGTTCAAGCCAGCCTGGTCTACATAAGTGAGGTCCAGGCTAGCTGAGGCTCCAGGGAACCCCTGTCTCAAAAAGACCAAAAAAAAAAAAATACAAACCCTTTGGTTAAAAAATTATCACAATTTGGGGGCTTGAGAGAGTGGTTTTAACTCACAGGGAATTGCTCTTTGCACAGAACCTGAAATCAGTTGCCACCCATCGAATGCAGCTTACACCATTCTAAAGGACTTGGCGACTCTCTGGCCTCGTGTAGTACTAAGCAATACATGGGGTTTTGGCTTTATATTACATTTAGGCAAAAATTCACTCACTGAAATAAAAATTAAAAGTTCTGCATAAGAGTATTGTTATTACTATTTCCTTAAATTTTCATTTTTTTAAGTCCTGAGGAGTAAAATTGGAGTAGAGACAGTCCGGTAGCTGCCATGTGGGTGTTTGGCATCTGCCCCTGCGCTTCCTGTAAGCAAGATCATTTTCTACCCACTGAGCAATCTCTCTAGCCCCTGAATGAGAGTATTTTTTTAAAAAAGAGCAAATATGCAAGTGAAAACCAGAGACACCTAAAACGAATTAGTTTAGAACTTAAGAACGGTAGACTAGCATAATATATACCTATACCTTGTACTGTACCACAAAACTTCCATTATGCACTACAGATCATATTTCCAAAGGAAACAATAGGATTAGGGAAGCGGGGGGAGGGGGCTGCTTTATTCTTTACACACTATCATGAAAAAGGCAGGTCTGAGATAAATCAATACTCAATGATCTCCATAACTGGTGAAGTCAATAATAAAAAGAGAACAGATACATAAACCAGATATAGAATCAATAAATTCTGGGACTGTTTAACTGCAGTTTACTTTTTATATTTCACTTCTTTCCATTTCTAGGATGATTTCCATTCACTCTTTTATCTCACCGTCAGAAAACCAAGCTTTTGCTGGGATATGTAATAACCTAGCAAAGATAATATCTTAAGTAGAAATCAAAAAGAGCTTAATAGGATACATAAATTGATATATTAAGTGTCTTATTAATGAATAAACCTCAAGTAATTTTTTAATTAAAAAATGAAAAACATCTGTTGCAGTAATTTGGCACAACTCCAAAACTATAACAAATAAATAATATTAGACATTTACCTCTGACAAGCTGTCTGAATCATCCTGTACACCTGGATTTTGAGATGATGCCTGTGAATTATGTTCTATGTTGGACCGGGTTTGGTAAGTATGCTGACCATGCGTTGTGTCCGTGCTGCGAAAGCCGTCCACAGCTGGGTTCATAAGCATTCTGAAAAGGATAACATAGTCTTGAAAGATGAAATACTATACAAACGTAACATACATATTATACTATATAAATTAATAATATAGTATATATATATAAAATAATATATATAATATATATGTATATATGTTTTATATACATACACACATAAAGAGGAAAAAAAGTAAACAAATATATAATTATAACATATATAAACGCATTTCAATAATAAGGAAGTATGTTAATAATTTGAAAACTTTGAGAGTCAAGTCCAAGATGCTGATCAAAAGGACTGGAAAGATGGCTTCCGCAGTTAAGGGCCCTGGCTGCGCTTGCAGAGGTCCCAGGGTTTCAATGCCCAAGCACCCACTGTAACTAAAATCCCACCATAACCCCAGTGCCAAGGGATCTGATGCTCTCTTCTATGCGCTTTCCTGACCTCCATAGCACTGCATAGACACGGTGCACTTAGATACATGCCGGGAAGACATTCTACATAAAAAATAAAAACAATTTGTTAAAAAGATGTGTAAAACCTGTTTTCAGGAATGTGGCCCATTTTCATAGTCACACATAAATAAAGTCAATAGGAATGACGAAAAGTATTGATATATATTTAATGTAATTCCTAAAATGAAACTTTCTTCTTTTTTAAAAAAAAATTAAGAAAATGTGTGGAAGTATCAACATACATAATTATACTTAATTAGGTACAGTTTTTTCATTTACATTCAAATTCTTAAGATTGCAAAGGTTTATAAAAGAGAGACTTTTGAGCTGGGCTGTGGTAGCAACGCATTTAATCCTAGCACTTGGGAGGCAAGGCAGCAGGTTCTTCTGTGAGTTACAGGCCAACTGGTCCTACAGGTGAGGTTCCAGGAGAGATGGGGCTACAAGGAGACCCTGTCGCGAAAAGACAGAAAAAAAAAGACTTTTGAACTGATTTAACAGTTGGGCATGGTGATACACAACCTGAAATCCCAAGTAGTTTATAAACGGAGGCAAGAGGACTGTAATGAGTTCAAGTCTATCCTGAAATAAGAGTGAAGCTCTGTCTCAACCCTCCCCCCCCCAAATAGGGGTCTTAAACTTGGAAGACCGCCTTCTGTTCCTTACGAAGTGTATTTGCTTTTGCTATAATAAAAGGCTTTAGTCTCCTTTCGTCTGGAAAAAATAGTTTTAAAAAATAATCAATTTATGAGAGCCTGGCTCAGTGGTTTAAACATTGGCTGCTCTTATGCAGAGATCCCATGTTTTGATTTCCCAGAGCCACATAGTGGGCTGAGACCAGTTTCCAGGGAAGGTGAGCTCGCTCTAATCCTCCGAGGCATGTGAGACATGGTATACTTGCATAATGCAGGCAATATACTCACACTCACAAACTGAGGCCAAAAATATAATTAAAAAATATTGTAAAAAAAGAATTTACACCATCGTTCGTGCAAAACTAATGGTTCAGCGAACTGAATTGATTGACAATCAACCTTTAGATAGACTTACATCGAGTCGAAAGTAAAAAAAGACTCAATATAATCCCTCAAAAAGTAAGCATTCAAGGGCGGGGTCTGGGAGAGATGGATCAGGGGTAAGAGCGACTGGCTGCTTTTGCAGAGACCCAAGTTTCATGTTTCCCAGACCCCAAATGGCAGCTAACAACCATTCATAACTCTAATTCTAGGGGAACCGATGACCTCTTCTGTCCTCCAATGTGTGCATTTTACATCAGGTAATACCCTCATACTGGTAAAATTTAAAAACATTATTATATATTCTGAATCGATGTATTACTATGTATATATTCACCGTCAGCATTCCGGTCGGGCAAACCCAACAACTGGTGGTCCACCCCTTTATTCCCCAGCCCTAGCCGGTAGGAGGCAGGTGGAGTATCTAATGTTTATGGAGGCCACCTGGGCCTGCAATGGAGGGTTTCCAGCCCTGTCCAGGGGACTACAAAGTTGAGATTCTGTTATCTGGTTCAGAAACACCAAAAAAAAAAAAACCCTAATAAAAATTTTGAAAAAAGTAACAATACACTCCTGGGGGCACATGGCTATAATACTCCAATACTAACAACTGTGAGGTATAAGCAGCAGGATCTGAATTTCAGAACTTTAAGGTCATCCTCAACAACATAGTATCGTTCAAGGCCCAGCCGTGAGCTAACTTTGGGAACTCTGTCTAAAAAAAAATAAAACAAAAACAGTAATATTTGAGCCAGTCTCAGAACACTGCATTATATACTGTCTCCCTTATTTGCAAATATAATCCCTCAATAAAGCTTCATATGGACTGTCTGGCTTGCCTGTCTGTCATGGTGGCTTTTAAAAAAAAAAAAAAAAAAAAAAAAAAAAAACAAATCTATAATTTCCCAGCAATTCGGGGTTCAGGCAGGAAGGAAGTCCTGCATGTTCTAGGCAGTATGGTCTACATAGTAAGTACCAAGGCCAGTTAGAGCTATGTACTGAGACCCTGTCTCAAAAGAAAAGAAACTAAAGTTTAAAAAACAACGGATGTTACCTCCCGTTTTTTGAATACACAGAATATCATCAAGATAATAAAAAAATTGATGCCACGCGTAACTCTCTGATTTACTGAAGCTTGTGTCCTACAACTTGTGAACATAAAAAATAATTTAATAATGACAGGTAATTCGCTTGAAGATATAATGAAAGTTTGGCAGGTTATAAAGTTAATCTACAGGTAAAGAAGATAGTGGAGTGCTTAAATCACTAAAATTTTTAAAGTATTTGAGTTTACTATCGAAAAGTAATAAATCATTATTGTTGATATTACTAACAGAACAAAGATGCAAACTTCATATATCATTACAAGTAGTAAGTTAAAAGGCGTATAGTCCAAGGGTTGTATTTTTTTCCGTAATATACAATCGTATGTTTTTGAAAACAGAGTTTCATATTCTAATTGCCCAGAACGGGCTGCAAACCCATATCCTCCGTCCGCAACTAGTGTTAGGATTAGAGGCATACACTAATACAGTTGACTTTTCCCACTTGTAAGGTATATTTAAAAAAAAAACCGAGACTATATGTCTAGCAGTCTCAGATAATTCTGAAAAGAATTGATAAATCTGAAGCAGGCCCAGAAACAAAAATAGAACCATGCTTGGACTCATTCAAAATTCTCTAAAACATCAAAAAAAAAGCTAAAAAAAAAAAACACAACCATACAATCAAAATTATTTGAAGCAGATTATCAAAGAGTCATTAAGAAATCTTAGCCAGCCGAGGTGCACATGCCTTTAATCCTAAGCAACTTGGGAGGGCAGAGGCAGGTGTGATCCTTTGTGAGTTAAGGCACCTGGTCTAAAGAGGATTCCAGGCACAGCTGGGGATACAAGGGAACCCTGTCCAAAAAGCAAAAAAAAAAAAACGAGCATGGGGCTGAGAGATGCTCAGTGTTTAAAAGCATTGTCTGCTCTTGCAAAGACCCAGGTTCAATTCCATCACCCACATGGTAGCTAACAAAACAATGAGTTCCAGGGATCTGACAACCTTCTTCTGACCTCCATGGGGTATTGGATAACATGTTGCACTTACACACATGCAGGGCAATTTACACTCATACATAAAAATAAAAATAAAATAAAATACTTCTTAAATGTAAGAATATTTAACACATGCATATGATAATTACCTAAATTTTTATTGGATACTGGAAAACTAGTTAAAATTCAGGATCCATTTGCGTAGAACTTTTTTTTAAAAAAAAAATGATTAAGAACTGTTCTATGAAACTATGAACTACAAAAGCTCAATAACAAAATTTACAAAAAAGAAAGAAAATCATCCAAGATGGTATTACTAACGTTACCTAGAGAGGAAGAGTTTTTAAACTGGAAAGAAAAAAAAAAAAAAAAAACATCTAAGTTTCATAATGTCCCTGACGGGAATCTGCGAAGCATTAATAAGCTTTCCTATACCTAATATAGTTGTATAGCCATCCCTTGCTTAGCAGGTTCCATTGGGAAAATGAATCCTTTGTACAGATCAGATTTTGTTCTACATGATTAGGTAGGTCAGAGATGGGTCTGGGGAAAAGGGAAAGAATGTAAGCATTTTTGCTTTCTAGGTTATACAATTTGTGTTTCAAGCACTCTATTCTGTCTTCATATGTAACATAAAAAAATGACCAAAGGCAAGAGATGAAAAAAATAAGTGTGGCTGCATTCCAATAAACCTCAATTAAATGAAATAAAAAGCAGATAGGACAAATTCATAAGCTTGGCAACTAATTACCTAGAATATACAGCATTTGTTTCACATTGTGATTGGTGACCAGTAAAATTTTTAAGGTTCTACTTTAAGCACATGAGATACTTATATCCTAAAATGACAAGGAGTCTTAGATTTGGGGGGAGATAGTCTTTGTTTAATTTTGTTTTGATTACATAGATAGGAGGTTCAAAAGTAGGTTCCCTGTAAGCAGACATGTATTTTAGTAGTTTCTTAATACTGCTTCCTGTCAAACAACTGGTATTTGCAGATGTAACCCAAAGTACTACAAAAGTAAACTTACTCTTTGGATAGTATAAGATGGCTTTTTCTTCTTTTCAGCTGTGTAAAGACTAATTTCTATGTCTCCCTTTGCATTTCGACATTCTTCTTGCACCCTAAATAACAAGTTGGAGGTCAAAATGATAAAAGCAATCAGAAAAAAAAGAAACCAATACTTTAAACATCAGACCTCAGAAATACATTTCAATACAAAATTTGTCATTTTAATGTAGTATTAATGTCATTTTAGGTGGCAATAATTATATTCCAAATGTTTTATAATCATTATCACTATCTATTCTCATGTTTTTAACTACTCGAAAGATCAGTTTTGTAACTATTAAGTGATGACTTCCCATTTTCCCATTCCTCTAAGCTCTTAACACCAAGAATTGACTGGTCTAAATATCTTTTTTTTTTTTTGTCTTTTTGAGACAGGGTCTCCCTGTAGCCCCAGCTGTCCTGGAATTCGCTCTGTAGACCAGGCTGCCCTTGAACTCACAAAGATCCACCTGCCTCTGCCTCTCGAGTGCTAGGATTAAAGGCGTGCGCCACCATGCCCAGCGACACATTCTACTTTTACACCGAATGATCTAACCATAATTGGCAGGTTGGTCCTTTCACATATATCTTTGGAATCCTTCAACCTCCTGTGAGACATGACAACCACTTTCTTCTCATCTCACAAAGGGGTGAGGTAACTAACCCAAGGCCACAGAACAGGAGACAACCAGAGCCAACACCCACCCTGGGCCTACTCATCTTCCATTCCACCTGCAAAGGTGGACCTGGATGCATGGGGAAAGGCACCGGGGCAAGGCCACACCTTTGATCTGCATGGCTGCCCTCAGACAGAAAGAGTAGTCACCTCTGCAGCACTGCATGACACGGGTGCACCTACCTACATGCAGACCCTACACTCATACACATAAAATAATAATAAAAAAGAAAGAGTAGTCCAGACTGTCCTGCTGTAGATGGCTTTCCTCAAGCTCTTCTGTGACTGATGATATGGCCAGGGATGACCTCCTGCAAAGTCGCTCCCTTGACTCCTTAACTGACAACCAGCCCACTTGACTGAAGTATCTCTAGTCACCTGACTTTGCATCATAGGCCCCGACTCTTTTTATTTAATAATAATCTGGGCTGGAGAAATGGCTCCAGTTCATACTGCTCTTGCAGAGAACCTGAGTTTGGTTCCCAGCATCCACATCGGGCATCTTATAATTTGCCTCTAACTCCAGCTCCAGGGCTCTAGCACCTCTGATTTCTGTGGACACCTATACCAACCCTCTCTGGGGAGAGGGAGAGGGAGCAGAGGCCAAGGTGCAAAGTTGAAACAGGTCTTGCTGGTTTGAACAGAGAGACATATCTGAAATTGTACCTGATCCCTATCACATGCCTGAGAGGTCATGGAAGTATGCTTGCTGAGCATTTAGCAAATGAAAGCAGCAGTGGTCTGTGCCTTTGTGACCCATGATCTCCAGACAGATCCCCACCTGAGCACAGGATGGCTTTTGTATAACAGTTAATGTAGTTATGCAGCCTTCAGTATTATTCAGCAATACTATTTAAATCCATCCATGGACTACCGGGAAGCCACTGACCAGAGGTGTTTTTTTTTGATCCCCATTTATTTATTCATTCAGTCATGTGTGTGGAAGTCAGAAGATAGCTTGTAGGAGTTGGTTCTCTCCTTCCATGTTGGTTCCAGGAATAAAATTCAGACCATCAGGTTTGGAAGCCTTTACCTGCTGAGCTACCTCACTGGCTCTAAAGCCTACTTAAGAATATAGATAGGGGCTGGAGAGATGGCTCAGTGGTTAAGAGCGCCGACTGCTCTTGCCCAGGACACCCAGGTTTGATTCCCAGCACCCACATGGCAGCTAAAAACCATCTTTAAGCCAGGCATAGTGGCACACGCCTTTAATCCTAGCACTCAGAAGGCAGAGGCAGGCAGATCTCTGTGAGTTCAAGGCTAGCCTGCTCTACAAAGTGAGTTCCAGGCCAGCTGGGGCTATAGGGAGACCCTGTCTCAAAAAGACAAGCAAGAGACATCAGAGGGCCCTTATATAGTATAATTTATACATTCTAAATTTTCAAACAGGCATTGTTAAATAGTTCACATTAAATATCATTATTTTGGGGCTAGAGAGATAGCCTAGCGGTTAAGAGCACCAACTACTCTTGCAGAGGACCCAGGTTCGATCCCCAGCACCCACATGGTGGCTAAGAACCATCTGTAAATCCAATTCCAGGAGAACTCCAGTTCCAGGGGAATCCGAGACCCTCTTCTGACCTCCGCAGCATTGCACGACATGGGTGCACAGACCTACATGCAGACAGTACATTCATACACATACAAAAATAAATAAAATTAAAAAAAAATTTAAAAAATATCATTATTTCATAATTTAAAAAAAATTTAAAAATATCATTATTTCATAACAAGGGACGAGAATCAGATTATTTTTTAAGATTTTACTTATTTATATATTTTATGTGTATGAGCATATTGGCTGCTTATAGATAGCCGCACCTGTGTTGTACAATGCTGTAGAGTTCAGAAGAGGGCATCAGACCCCCTGGTATTGAGAGTTATGGATGACTGTTAGCTACCAGGTGGGTGCTGGGATTCGAACCCAGGTCCTCCACAAGAGCAGTCCATACTCTTAACCACTGAGCCATCTCTGCAGTCCCTTAAGATTTTATTTAAAAACAAAAAAAAATTTTTTTTTCTTTTTGTCTTTTCAAGACAGGGTCTCCCTGTAGCCCCAGCTGTCCTGGAACTCACTCTGTAGACCAGGCTGGCCTTGAACTCACAAAGATCCACCTGCCTCTGCCTCCCAAGTGCTAGGATTAAAGGCGTGCACCACCATGCCCAGCTTATTTTTTTTAATTTATTTTTTATGTGTATGAATGTACTGTCTGCATGTAGGTTTGTGCACCCATGTCATGCAATGCCGAGGTCAGAAGAGGGCATCGGATTCCCCTGGAACTGGAGTTAAAGACAGTTCTCAGCCACCATGTGGGTGCTGGGGACTGAACCCAGGTCCTCTGCATAAGCAGTCGGCACTCTTAACTGCTAGGCCATCTCTCCAGCCCCAAGATTTTATTTTTAATTACCTATGTGTGTATATTTGTATGTCTCCTCTTCCTTTCCTTCCCCCCTCCTGTCCTTTACCTTTACTTTGTTCTACCTCCTACCCTTAAGTGCACCAGACACTATCCCAGACATGTCAGGGAACATGTCAGTGAACAAGAGATCACATATTACCCAGGCTTCCTCTGTCAACTCTAAGTTTCAACCCTAAGGCCACTACTGACATTGGAAAGTGGCATCAGGAGCAGCCACGGAAGTTCTGGAGTCAGGCCATACACTCACTCACAGGTGTTTTCAGGTAAAAGCTCTTCTCTCTTCAGACATCTTCATGAAGACTGTACAGCTGCCTAGGCTGCCTCAACAGAAAGTCACAGCTGCTTTGTAATGAGAAGGCAAGGAAGGAAGAAGAGCAGGCTCAGAGAGCAGGGGCGGGGCTGAGTGTAGCCGGCCTGGTGATCAAGGGTCTCAATTCACAAGGCCTGCTTTCCCTGATGGAGTCTGGCTGTGCTTGCTCCTAGCCCATCTGTCCCTGAACCCTGAGGCCCCCTCTCACTTCCAGCACCACTGACAGCACCCAGGATGACAGGCTGCTTCCTTCACTGGCAGAGCAGACACAGTGGGAGCCGAGATGCTGAAGCACCTAAAGTCCATCAAAGAAACCGAGTCAGGACAGTCTATGGACACACTTCAGAACACTTCTGGCCAAAGGATTATTTGAAAACAAAAGACAAATATGACTAGTTTGTCTAACAGTTTAAAAATGTGAACAACAGGGCACTGGGGTGTAAATGACCTGCTCAAGCAAAGGAAAGGACAAGGGACTCTAAGCTGCTGGAACACATTTATCCTTTTCTACTGACATGAATGGTCATATGGAATCATAGTTGAGAACCAGATGTCAGGATAATATATGCTTATCCAGTTTCTAAACTCCAGAAAACACAGAATTGCTCCATAAAGGTGCTGCTGCTATGCTGTGCAAGTTCTTTCTTTTTTTTTTTTTTTTTTTAAAGAATCATCTCTTTACTTTGGGGGGGGACAGAGGGGTGGTGAGCAGTACTTGGAATCTAATCCAGGGACTCATATATGCTAGGTGGCTGGCTGCTCTACCATTGAGCTATACCCACATGCCATATTGTTCCTTCTTTAAATAGACCAATTTGAATCTGAACAATTGTTTTCCTCTTGTAAAGATAACTGAATAAATGAAAATAGGTTGATACATCAAATTCTGATGCAGAAGCATAGTAAAAAGGAACATCAGGCTTCTCCTGCCTTGGTTCAGGCAAGAAGTGCCTTTTCTGTTTCTGGTGGTCCAACTAAAAGAATTCCTTTTCTGCAGGAGTTCCTGGGCTTTGGAGGGGAGGGTGAGAGAGAGTAAGATATAGGAAGATCTATATTTTCTCTGAGGTGACACTCCAAACTCTTGGGTCTGTCCAAGTTCTGTTTGCAATGGACTGATGGCTTGTTTAGAAGTCTCCTTTTAGTTCTGTGAGTTAAGCACTGATTCATAAAATCAAGAGAAGTGGTTTACATTCTTTTCCCTCTCTTCATATAAAGCACTGTGATCAAGCAGCAACCTATAACCATCCTTCAATCACAGGAGTTCCTATTTGCTGGGAAGGGAGTTCACATCAAAGTAGGTACTGGTGCAATTAGGTTACAGATGTCCTCCCATCTCTTTTCAGTCTCCTGTGTAAGTTCTTTAAAATGAATCACCTCCACCTGGCTAGGCCAGGCTGTCTTGCCCACTGAGACTTGCACGAGGGCATGCCCCAGTGGCTGCCACCTGTCTCTGCTCTACCAGGATTTGGAGCTATGCTTTAAAAATATCAGTAATGAAGGACCGAGTGTGGTGGTGCACACCTTTAATCCCAGCACTAGGGAGGCAGAGGCAGGTGGATCTCTGTGAGTTCAAGGCCAGCCTGGTCTGCAGAGTGAGCCCCAGGCCAGCTTGGGACTAAATGTAGACCCTGTCTCAAAAAGACAACAACAACAAAAAAAATCAGTGATGAGCTGGAGAGATGGCTCAATGGTTAAGAGTACTGGCTGCTCTTGCAGAGGACCTGTATTAGGCTCCCAGCACCCAGAAGGCAGTTAGCATCCATCCTTAACTCTAGTTCTAGGGGAGCCACTGTCTTTTACAGTTTCTGGAAGCATTGCATGACTCAGATGCACTTCCACACATGCAGGCAAAACTCAGACACATCAAATAAATAAATAAAATAAAAAATCAATGAGTACTTTTGTTTTTCCAATTTGTACTTATAAAGCCTAATAGAAAATACCTAAAAAAAAAAAAAAATTACAGGTCTGCAAGTTCTAAGTTCAAAATCTCCCTCCCTTTTGCTCCTGGCTTCATGACTCTCCTGTACAGTAAGAGGGAATTTTTAATTTTTGCTGAAAGCCAATGACAGGTGCTGAAGGCACAGCTGAACTGTGATCTTGGGGCTCAATGCCAGCAGAACCAGGGCAAGCAGCCTGGCTAGAGTAGAATCTTTGGCCAAAGCTTCTAAGCAGCTCTGGTTGGCCTGGAACCAGATCTTGCTGCCTCTGCTTCTCAAGTGCTGGGACTGAAGGCATGTACTAGCATGCCTAGCAAGCTTTCAAAAAAAATTTTTTTTTTGTCTTTTTGAGACAGGATCTCCCTGTAGCCCTTCCTGGCCTGGAACTCACTATGTAGACCAGGCTGGCCTTGAAGTCTCAAGAGATTCCCCTGCCTCTGCCTCCCAAGTGCTGAGACTAAAGGAGTATGCCACCATGCCCGGCTGCTTTCAAAATTCTTTGTGAGTGTGCATGTGTGCGTGTGTGTGTGTGTGTGTGTGTGTGTGTCTTTTGAGACAGGGTCTCTCTTTAGTCCCAGCTGGCCTATAGCTCACTATGTAGACCAGGTTGGCCTTGAACTCACAGAGATCCGCCTGCCTCTGCCTCCTGAGTGCTGGGATTAAAGGCGTGTACCACCATGCCTGGCCAAAATTCTTAAATATGGTATATCAAAAGATAAAACAGAAAATGCTGCCTACCAGGGATGACCTTTTTGCATTTTCAAACAGTAAGTGTACACTGCTGTCTCTGATTTTATCCATTTACATGTCAGTTACTAACATCTACCACGGTGGATGACAATACAGCCCACTGTCAATACACTGTACCACACCTTCCCACTGTGGATATCTGGCTTCATAACTAAGTATGAAGTCAGGAGTGAGAGCACAAACCTGTAATCTCAGCACTTGGAAGGACCACATGGATTCTAGGCATGAACTTGGGTCATCAGGCTTTGTAGCAAGCACTGTGCTCTCTGGGCAATCCTGACACCTATACTTGTGTTCTTTAAAAGGGTGAATTTTATGGCAAATATTTTTTTTTTCAGTGCTGGGGCTGAACCCAGGGTTTTACTTATGTTAGGCAAACACTCTTCCAGCCCCACAGTAAATGAATTTACATCTAAATAAAAAGTTAAAATTAAGTTCCAGGACAGCTGGAGTGACAGGGAGATCCTGTCTCAAAATAAATAAATAAATAAATAAATAAATAAATAAATAAATAAATAAATCAGTAAGATGACCAGGCAGTCTTAAGACTTAATTCAAAACAGAAGTAAACAACATATTCACACAGTTTGAATCTCTTCTGGAAAGGTAAATATGTCCACCAGGGGTATGCACATTAATGTGATGGAGGGAAAAGAGTTAAAGGGATGAGGAAGAGGGCTCTCTGCCCTATACTCAGTAATCAGACGAGGTGTTTGTTGCTCTGTTGCCAAGTTTGACGTCAAACTACTCCTGGACTCAAGTAATCCTCCAGCCTCGGCCTTCTGAAGAAAGGCAAGGGCATACCTGAATACAGGTATGAACCACTGTGCCCAGCTCTGCATCTTATTTTAGAACTTCCTCAAAGAACTGTGCCAAGCTTAGCTGTTACCTCCTATTAGACAGCCTTCCTGATATCCCAGCTTGGAAAGCCTTGGTTTTCCTCCCACACCTATCCTCTAAGAGGTACAGTATACCTTTTCTATCCCAGGCTGGGTCCTATCCAGGGAGGGGAAAGGCTTTCTGCTGTGGTCTGGAAAGAGAAATGAAGAATGGGTCCCATTAACAGTGAGCATAAACCAGAGGCACTAGATACACTAAGAGGACAGACTGGGTGATTCAGCCAGAGGGACAGAAACACCTTCCCACTGGGACAGCTGGCACCTAAGCCAAGTCTTGAAGGAAGGCATGTTGGTTCAAAAAAGAACAGATCAAGGAATTCCAAGAAAATACCAAGAAACCAGGAATCATGCAGCTAGGAAATTAACGGCATGGATACAAGAAACAGATGAGCTGAATCACTGAAGGGACAATAGAGACAAGGAAGGCTGGCAGACAGTGTAGAGATCTGAACTGCAGGCTAGAGAGTTTCAGTATGACACACCTCCTGCTTAAGGGTTTCATCAGAAGCCGGGAGGGTCTTGAAGCAGGATGTGTATGCACATGTGAGTCTTGGACTAGATTAGTCCTCAAGAATATTATATTTCTTAGGGTGCTGAGACAGAAACCAGTTTGTAACAACAACTTACAAACTCTTGTGGTCTCTCCATATACCTTTAGGAGCCTAGAACTTGCCACAAGAAAACCCATGGTTGCCGGGCATGGTGGTGCACGCCTTTGATCCTAGCACTTGGGAGGCAGAGGCAGGCGGATCTTTGTGAGTTCAAGGCCAGCCTACAAGGCCTACGAGGCCTGTCTACAGAGCGAGATCCAGGACAGCTGGGGCTACAGGGAGACCCTGTCTCGAAAGATAAAAAAAAAATAAAGAAAAAAGAAAAAAAAAGAAAACCCAGGGCCACATGTTACTAGAGAATGAGTGGGCAAGGGGATGAGTGGTGCCACCGCCAATCTACACTTGTCAGGACATTAGCCAAAGCTCAACAGCCAGGACCCTGAGCACTGACTTTCTTTAGGAGTCTCCTTCTCAAGACTGTGCCAGCCCAGGGTTAGCAGTACCTCACCTGCCTCCTCACATGCCTGGTACTGCCAACCCCTGCATTCTAGAGTTGGTCTATGTCAAACATGTACTTTTTAAAAAAATTTATCATTTTCTACGAGTATGAGTATACTGTCTGCATGCAGGTTGGTATACCTGTGTTGTGCAATGCCACGGAGGTCAGAAGAGGGCGTCAGATTCCCCTGGAACTGGAGTCAAAGACGGTTCTTAGCCGCCATGTAGGTGCTGGGAATCGAACCTGGGTCCTCTGCAAGAGCAGTCAGTGCTCTTAACCGCTGAGCCATCTCTCCAACCCCCAAACATGTACTTTTTAAAAAGATAAGGGTCAACTCACACTACCTTTCCAATGTGTAAAGGCCAAAAGCCTTGTCCAGTCACACTTCTTACCCAGCTATGGCAAAGGGATAGGTCATGTGCACCTCACCTGATCTACACACTCACCTGGACAGTCTGCTTCATCACTTTCATCCTCACAAGTGGCCCAGCCATCACACTGCCAGGGGAGAGGTATGCATTGGATGGTGCCACTGCGACAGGCAAACTGCCCAGGGTTGCACCGAAGCTCTGTGGAACAGAAGGGCAAGAGGCTGTTAAAGAAGTGGCAACAGGGGGCTGGAGAGATGGCGTAGTGGTTAAGAGCACCAACTGCTCTTGCAGAGGACCCGGTTTGATCCCCAGCACCCACATGGCGGCTGAGAACCGTCTGAAACTCCAATTCCGGGAGAACTCCAGTTCCAGGGGAATCCGACACCCTCTTCTGACCTCCGTGGCATTGCACGACACGGGTGCACAAACCTGCATGCAGACAGTACATTCATACACATACAAAAATAAATAAATAAAAAATAAATAAATAAATAAAATAAAAAAAAAAAGAAGTGGCAACAGAAGCAGAGACCTGGAGGGGAAAGGCTCCGCCATCGACGAGCCCTGAGAGAGAAGTCCAGAAACCAGATGGCTCCTCAAAGCCTGCTTTCCTCAGGAGGGTCTAACTCCTGTGTGTTCCCGAAGGAGATCAGAACTGCTGTCATAATGCATAGGGCACTATGCCTCTCCCCACGAAAATACCCTTTTTTACTTTTAAAAATTTACTTTGGGGGCTGGAGAGATGGCCTAGCAGTTAAGAGCGCCGACCGCTCTTACAGAGGACCCGGGTTCGATCCCCAGCACCCACATGGCGGCTGAGAACCGTCTGAAACTCCAATTCCAGGAGAACTCCAGTTCCAGGGGAATCCGACACCCTCTTCTGACCTCCGCGGCATTGCACAACACGGGTGCACAAACCTGCATGCAGACAGTACATTCATACACATATGAGAGAAAGAGAAGAAAGAAAGAAAGAAAAAGAAAGAAAAAGAAAGAAAGAGGGAGGGACGGAGGGGGAAGGAAGGAAGAAGAGAAGGAGAGGAAAAATAAGAAAAGAAGGAAAGGAAGGAAGGAAGGAGGAAGTCACTCCCAATAGTGCAGCAGTGGCAACCAAATGTCTGTATATCCCAAAATCTAATTGACTATTAGCTCTTTCTTTGGAGGAATAACCCATGACTGGATGCCACAAGCTTACATCCTCTATTAGTTATAAAGCCACTAAAACTCCCACATAAAAAACGTAATCATGAAAGCATACCATCCAAACATCTGCTATACCAAAGTAACCTGACCAATAATAGTATAAAAATACCCTATAATATCTAATCTGTCTCATAAGAGAAATATCCTGAACAAAACTTCAGCCCAAAAAACAGACAAACCAAATCCAAAACAACACCCAGAGAAAGAAACTTATCTCGTCCACCTGCCCTCAAGCCTAGAACAATTCTGCAGAAGACAGTAGAATTAATGAATGCCCATGAAGTTGAAACTACACAAAATAACTGAATCATACAACTACTACAACAAGCCCCTCCAGCTGATTGACCTGCGTGCACAAACGCTCAAATGATATGAAGATGCTAACTCATAACTATTAGTATTATAAAAAAAAAAGTAAAAATAGCTGAAAATAGCAAAGCAGAACAGGCTATGATTTTTAATAGAGGGCTCAACCACATGATATCGGAGTTCCATACGAGTAACTCACGACCATTACCATGAAATCACCCAGGCACCTCATCCAACAGGACCCTATCCAGCAAGTAAATCTGTCGAAAAGTCACCGTCACACTCATTGCGATTGGAGTTAACCATCACAGCTATCTGTTGAGAATTTAGTCGGTCAGACCTGCAGAAATGACTCTCTATCCAGAATCGGTATATGTCGACCCCTAGACACCATAAACTCTAGTAGCTGCGCAGCGATGAGGTCATGAAGGCACCACTAGTCAGCGATCTAACGAAAACCTCCCTTAGCTGCCATTGGCTAACAATATCAAATATTAAAGAGTCCCAAACTCCCCCTTATCTATAGCAGAAACTATTTATACCATTTATTTGTTGCATAGCGCATACGATGAAAATAAGATAGATAAAAAATAACTAAAAAAATAATAAAAAATGAAATAAAAGAAAGTAAAAATAAAACCTAGACGAGGATGGAAATGAGAAAGAGGACAGACTAACGTGAGCATCGGATAGCAGAAGAGGAAGCACAGAGAGGATATCAGAGTGCAACAGCACCACGAACATGGAGTGGACCTAGAGAACTAGTACATAAATAATACGTAACAAGTGGTACCAGAGGAAGTCTACGAGATCCGCTACGTTCCTGAAGACCTCCACGGCATACACTTGCACAAAAACTCGTGTGTGGATGCCCTGCACCTAAATGCCATAGGCATGCAGAACAGCTATGATCATACGACATTTAAAAAAAAAGTAAATAAGAGGCTGGAAAGATAAGTTTAATGTCGCATTCTCTCTTAGACCTCAATACCAGCTCAACGCAGGTGCATCAGTTAAGTTTGCTTCGTCCCATCTGTGACTAATAAACACTCACTGAGCCCATGTCCCACATTGAGAGGAGTGAAAGGATTTATATAACAAAATCTATACTTTGCGGTCGCTGGCGTCCACTAGCATCGGTTCGAGAGCGTGCAACAACATTAAGCTAGGGAATATCTCATGTGGGCGCAACTGGAACCTGGGAGAAGCACAAGCCAAGTGCGGTACATTACAGCCATCCATGGACCTTACACATGGCCAAAGTGAGACGACGTGGCTTCGTGCCCTAGTGATACCCCCTGGCCCCCAATGTGTCTCCCAGAGCCACTGACTATATATAACAAAAATGATNTTCTTTCTTTCTTTCTTTCTTTCTTTCTTTCTTTCTTTCTTTCTTTCTTTCTTTTCTTTCCTTCCTTCCTTCCTTTTTTCTTTCTTTCTTTCTTTTCTTTCTTCTTCCTTCCTTCCTTCTCTCTCTCTCCTTCCTTCCTTCCTTCCTTCCTTTCTTTTTCTTTCTTTCCTCTTTTTCAGACAGGGTTTCCCTGTAGCCCCAGCTTGCCTGGAACTTGTTATGTAGACCAGGCTAGCTTGATCTCACAGAGATCTGCCTGCCTCAAGTGCTGGGACTAAAAGTGTATGCCACCATGCCCTGCTTTCTTTTTAAATATGATTTCTTGCTGGGCGTGGTACCATATGCCTTTAATCCCAGCACTCAGGAGGCACAGGCAAAAAAAAAAAAAAAAGTGAGTTCTTAGGGGATCAAACTGAGGTCCTCATGCTTGTACAGGCAATTGTGCTATCACCCTAGCCTCCAAGACAATAAACCTTATACGTCACTTCAAACCTAGTTTGGCCTTTGCTATCATTTGAAAGTTGAAGCACTTGGAAGACAGAGGCAGAGGCAGGTGGATCTCTGGGAGTTCAAGGACAGCCTGGTCTACATAGTGAGTTCCAGGCCAGCAGGGGCTACAGGGAGACCCTGTCTCAAAACGACAAAAAACAAAAAACAAAACAAAAACCTTAAAGGCCCATGTTTAAAGGCTTGGTCTCCAGGATAATAGTACTAGAAGATGTTCTGGGCCTTTAAGAGGTGTGCCTAGTGGAAAGCCCTTGGATCATCAGGGGCATGCTCTCAAAAAACATCATGGGTCTCCACTACTCTTCCCCAGCTTCCTCATATGAGATGTAAGCACTTGTTCTTGCCATGATGTGCTGCCCTTACCAGAAGCCTGAACCAGTGAGATTATTCAATCTTGGACTTGAACCTCCAGAACCATGAGCCAAAATAAACCTCCTTACTCTATTAGTAGCCTCTGTCGGGTATTTCATCATAGTGATACAGTATCAATACAGCTCTACATTGAACAGTAGAGACAGACAAGATGACACATTGCTTACCTGAAGGATCCTGAGTTAACAGACCATTCACGTGTGCGCATGTGGCCACAGGCGCATTTTCGTGCGCACACAAATAGAGGTAGACAAATGGGAACATTCAAACTGTGCTAAAACAAGGCAAGGCAGAAAACCATCTCCTGCCAAAGGCTATGGAATACTTCTCAAGGAAGGTGGGCTTGAGTAGGGTTTCCAAGAAAGGCAGCAGTATGAATTAACAGGCACAGTGCTCTAGGAAAATACGGATTTACAAAGCGTCAGGAGTTGACTGTGAGCTGGCAGATGGGAGCCACTCGAGTGACTAGAAACCCAAGAAGAATGAGACTGTGGAAGATGTGAGACTAACAGAATTCTGACCTTTATCAGGCATGCTGCAGTGAGCCAGAGATAACTGAGCCAGTAACATGAGATGTGTGTTTGAAGAAAGTAAAAGAGGCAGTGGTTTATGATAAGACAAAACTATTACAATAACTCGGCAAAGCACAGGCTTGAACTACCATGGGACCCAGCAAACTACGTATAGGTATCAGGTCAGGGCCTGGGAAGAAAAGCCAAGATGGCATAGACCGGAAGGACCCTTCCTTCTTTTCTGGTCCGGAGCTTGCATTTCCAGAGAAAAATCATCCAGATTCCCATTAGACTTCCAGATCTGAGACCCACCTTCAGGCCCCTGTCCTGCCCTGATTGGCCAGATTCCAACATAAAGGCCCCCCCCAAATGTGCGCTTTCTGGTCCTCCACCCCAACGGGCCATGACTCCCCTGGAGAGAGAGTGTATTTCCTGGACTAAATGCCTGCCTTTGTTTACTTTTTAATTTGGATTGATTTGGCCTTTATATCTGCATTTGGATACCTCTTAATTGCTATGGGCCAAATCCTGCCCTTCTCTTTCATTTTTCTTTGTCTTCTCCCCACTCTCAATGTTTTTGTCCTGGGCATGGTGGATCCCAAGGCTTTGTATTCTACCACTGAGCTATACAGAGGCAAGCACTCTACCACTCACTATACCTTTAGTCCCACTCACATTTAAGTTATTTATTATTTGATGCTGGATTAAGTCCCTAGCACCAAAAAAACAAAAAAAACCCCCACAAAAAACAAAAAACAAAAAAACCACATTATCACCAAGCTATATCCCTACCCCTTAAGTACAGTTTTTTTTTTTGTTTTTTTTTTTTTCTTTTTGAGACAGGGTCTCCCTGTAGCCCCAGCTGTCCTGGAACTCACTCTGTAGACCAGGCTGGCCTTGAACTCACAAAGACCCGCCTGCCTCTGCCTCCCAAGTGCTAGGATTAAAGGCGTGCGCCACCACGCCCGGCTTAAGTACAGTTTTTACATGTGTGCACATGTGTGTGGAGGCCAGAGGAAGATCTTGGGTATCATTCCTCCTAAAGTACTGACTACCTTCTTTTTGGTTTTGTTCTTTTGAGATAGGGTCTCCCTGTAGCCTCAAATGGCCTAGAACTTGATGTGTAGACCAGGCTAGCCCCAATCTTAGCCTGCCTCTGCTGGGATTAAAGAAATACACCACAAACTGGGTGTGGTGGTACAGGCAGATCTCTGTGAGTTTAAGGCCAGCCTGGTCTACATAGTGAGTTCCAGGACAGCTGGGGCTACAGGGAGACCCTGTCTCAAAAAGACAAAAAAAGAAAGGAAGGAAAGAAGGAAGGAAGGAGGAAGGAAGGAAGGAAGGAAGGAAGGAAGGAAGGAAGGAAGGAAGGAAGGCGCGTGCCACTATAGTCAGCCCACCTTGTTCTTTGAGACAGGGTTTCTAAGTGGTCTGGGGCTCACTGATTAGGGCTAGCCAGCAAGCTCCAGGGATCTACTTGTTTCTGCCATCCCAGTACCAGGATTCTAAGCATGTGGCATTGCTTGTTTCATGGGTGCTGGAGGTTGAATTGAGTGGCAAGTGCTTTACTGATTGAACCATCTCCACAATGCTGGTTTAGAAAGTTTTTGTCCAAGGCAGTTACAGGAACTAAACTTAAGGTCTCAGTTAAGTTCACCTTTTAAAAAAGGGTAGAGAGGGGGTGGGATGGCTCAGCCCCTGCCACCAAGCCTGATGACCCGAATTTGATCTCTAGAACCCACATTATAGGAGGAGAGAATGGACTCCTCCAAGTTGTCCTTTGACCTTCACATGCATGCCATGGACATGAGCACTCACACATATACACCCTCACACACAAAAGAATTTAAATGTACACACATTCTCACACACAAATAAAAATTTTAAATACAGTTTTTTCTTTCTTTTTTTTTAAGGAAGAACAAAACAATAATAAAACCCAGTTCTCCAGATATCAGATTTCAGGTACTGAGGTTTAATGATTCTTGAAGCAGGAAACATGCAAGGTGAGTCGGTGAAAATGGGTAACCGTGGGCAGTTGCATTCAGAGGAAATAGTACTGGGCTCAGTGAGAGATTCGGGAGGTCTACAAAGGCACTGAATATGAGAAGAGTATCCTAGGCTGGGGCTAGAACCACTGTAAGAAGACTGCGCCATGACCCACACTCAGCAGAGCTAGAAGACCACATAATTCATGCAGCATTGGACAGAGCATGCTCAGAAGTCTGCTTTCAGGAGTGCTGTCCTGGTTAGCTTTCACTGTTAACCAGACACAGCCTAGAAATCATCTGAGAGGAAGGCCGTGATTGAGGAATTTCCTAGGTCAGACTGGCCTGTCTCAGCTGTGGGATTGGTAACTGATGGAGGGCCAGCCAGCTGTGGGACTGGTAACTGATGTAGGAGGGCCAGCCAGCTGTGGGACTGGTAACTGATGTAGGAGGCCCAGCCAGCTGTGGGACTGGTAACTGATGGAGGAGGGCCAGCCAGCTGTGGGATTGGTAACTGATGTAGAAGGCCCAGCCAGCTGTGGGATTGGTAACTGATGTAGGAGGCCCAGGCAGCTGTGGGACTGGTAACTGATGTAGGAGGCCCAGCCAGCTGTGGGACTGGTAACTGATGTAGGAGGCCCAGGCAGCTGTGGGACTGGTAACTGATGTAGAAGGCCCAGCCAGCTGTGGGATTGGTAACTGATGTAGGAGGTCCAGCCAGCTGTGGGACTGGTAACTGATGTAGGAGGGCCAGCCAGCTGTGGGACTGGTAACTGATGTAGGAGGCCCAGGCAGCTGTGGGACTGGTAACTGATGTAGGAGGCCCAGCCAGCTGTGGGATTGGTAACTGATGTAGGAGGCCCAGGCAGCTGTGGGACTGGTAACTGATGTAGGAGGGCCAGCCAGCTGTGGGATTGGTAATTGATGGAGGGCCCAGCCAGCTGTGGGACTGGTAATTGATGGAGGAGGCCCAACCAGCTGCTGGGATTGGTAACTGATGTAGGAGGGCCCAGCCAGCTGTGGGATTGGTAACTGATGTAGGAGGCCCAGCCAGCTGTGGGATTGGTAACTGATGGAGGAGGCCCAGCCAGCTTTGGGATTGGTAATTGATGGAGGAGGCCCAACCAGCTGCTGGGATTGGTAACTGATGTAGGAGGGCCCAGCCAGCTGTGGGATTGGTAACTGATGTAGGAGGGCCAGCCAGCTATGGGTGGGCATCCCTGGGCAGGTGGTCCCGGCCTATATAAAAAACCCAGCTAAGCATGAGTCCAGGAGTGAGCCAGCAATCAGCATCCTTCAGTTTCTGTTTCAAGTTCCTGCCCTGACTTCCTCAAGGATGACCCTTAAGCCAAATAAATCCTGTCCTCATCAAAGATGCTTTTGGTCATGGTGTTTGTCACTGCAACAAAACGAAACTAGAAAGTTCAAGTGGAGAAAAATAACTATAAACTGAGTGTTGTTGGTTCTACTAACAACGATTAAAAGCAAGAAATTAAAGGATCAAATATGCTAAGTTGCATCCTAGAACAAAGCTCAGAACACTATGAGGAATGCAGAAATATCCAGCATTGAAAAGGTAAATCCAGTAGCACTCAAAAACAAACAAACAAACCCAAAGCTGACATGGTTGGAGCCCTGGAGATGACTCAGCAGTCAGGAGCACACACTGCTTTTGCAGAGGACGTGAGCTCAGTTCCCACCTCTCAACCACCTGTAACTGCAGCTCCACTGCCCTCTTCTGGCCTCTGTGGCACCTGCCCTCACATGCACATACCCACACACTGATATCCACAAGTACACAATTAAAAATAAAATTGATGCTGGGCATTGTGGTGCACACCTTTAATTCCAGCACTCGAGAGGGAGAGGCAGAGGCAGAGGCAGAGGCAGAGGCAGGCAGATCTCTGTGAGTTGAAGGCCAGCCTGGTCTACAGAAAGAGCTCCAGGCCAGCTGGGACTAAAGGGAGATCCTGTCTCAAACAGACAAAAAAAAAAAAAAAAAAAAAAAAAAGGAGGAGATAGAGATGGCTCTCAGTGGTTAAGAGAGATGTCATGTGGTAAGAGCATCATGGTGCTCTCTGCAGAGGAATGGGCTCAGTTCCAGCACCACATATGGCTAAAAACATCCTTACTCCAGTCCAGGGGAGCCGATGCCTTCTTCTACCTCTTGCGGCATTGCATGACACAGGTGCACTTATTGCACAGGCAGCAATACACTCTATACAACTAAAAAGAAAATAATATTTTTATTTTTAATTTTTTTTTTATTTATTTTTGTATGTGTATGATTTACTGTCTGCCATGTAGGTTTGTGCACACCGTGTCCCATGCAATGCTTCGAGGTCAGAAGAGAGCATCAGATTCCCCTGGGGGAACTGGAGTTAAAGATGTTCTCTCAGCCGCCTGTGGGTGACTGGTGGATCGCAACCTGGGGTCCTCTGCAAAGGCAGTTGTGCTTTAAACCGCTCAGCTCTCTCTCCAGCCCCGACTCTCTTTCCAAGATTTTTTTTAAACACATATTTTAGCCGGGTCGTGGTGGTGCACGCCTTTAATCCTAGCACTTGGGGTGAGCCAAGAGGCAGGCGGCTTTTGTGAATTCAGCAGCCTGGTCTACAGAGTGAGTTCCAGGTCAGCTGGGACTGACAGGGAGACCCTGTCTTGAAAAAGAACAACAACAACAACAACAACAAACGACAAAAAAAGCTCCCAAAAAACTGATACACTCTTGGGGCTGGGGAGAGCATGCCCAGCGCTTAAGAACACTCACTTGCTCTTGCAGAGGACTGTTCGATCCCCATCACCACAAGGTGGCTAAGAACCATCTGTAACTCCATTCCAGGAGACTCCAGTTCAGGGAATCCGAGACCCTATTCTGACCTCCGCAGTGCATGCACGACACGGGTGCACAAACCTACATGCAGACAGAGTAACATTACATACACATAAAAAATAAAAATAAAATTAAAAAAAAAAGGTCAGAGTTCAAAAAGCAATAGCATTAAAGGGGCCATCCTGGGCTATATGATAATATAAGACACTGTCTCAAAAGAACAACAACAACAGCAACAACAAAAAGCACCCAAATCTAACAAAAGATGTGGAAATCCTGTATAGTGAAAATACAAGGAGATCTCCTGAGGCAAGCGAAGGTAGGTAGGCAGCAGCTGGGTGCTTCAGCAAGGCTGATTGCTGATTGATCTAATATAGTTAATCCGTTAATCCACTTGTTTTTGGCTTTAATTGGCATTTTTTTGGGGGTGGGCGAGTTATCCAGCTGGTATCGTGCTTCTGCCGGGCGGAGCTTTAACCTAGCCTGGACGGGCAGGATCTGGATTCAAAGCGCAACGAGTGAGTTCAGCCTGGGATAAGGAGACCTCTGAAGAACCAAAAAAAAAACAGTGGTACTGAGATCTGAGATCTCCCCAGTCCAGCTGAGGCAGAGGCTGCAAGGTGCTGGGCGCAGGCTTAAGAGCCCGCCCCACCCCCAACTGGATTACGAAGAGCCTCTGAAGGAGGCAAGCAAAGCAACCTTCAACACAGTGCAAGAGGAATTTGAGGAACTAACGTGGATACAGGCAAGGAGAAAGCCATATGCCAGGACCGCGAAAGAAGAAAACAACACTGGGAAAGAGGGCAGACATCCCGCACAAGCTCACCAACCTGTGGGAAGATTCCAACAGTGGGATACCCCCTGGGGATGGCCCAGGACACAGTATTCAGAAAAACAAAACAAAAAAAAAAAAAAATAAACAACATTTAAAAAAATAAATTAAGAAAAAAAATAACTGAAAAAGAGAATGAGAACTCAAGATGACCTAGAGACGAGAGAATGACAAACCCGGAAGGACCATGTGGAAACACTGACAAGATCATCCATGCTGAAAAAGATAAGGAACAGACCAGCGAAGCCAAAGGCTACAGAAAGAAGAAACTGAGAAGCTCCAAATGAGAATGTAGAATACTAAAGAAATCATAAGAGGAAATGAAAAAGGAAATCAAAACCACTCATCTCAATCAAGAGGAAAGGAATGGAAAAAGCCTCAGCAGCAGAATGGAGGAAGCCAGAACAAAGAAGATCAGGACGGAAGATAACACAGAAACAACTAAAACCTCAAGAAAGATTATGAAAAATTAAAACTACAGAAGTGGAACAACCAGGAATGTGGTGACACTTGAAAAGATCGAACTCCCGCAACTTAGGATAGAGGAAGGAGAAGAATCCACAAGAGAGAATGATTGATCTAGATCTTCAAAACAGAATAAAGATGAAAAACTTCCCCAAAAAAAAAAAGGACAAACCAATCCAAATACAAAAAGCACATAGAATTCCAAACAGGACAACATAGAAAAGAAATTTCTCCACTGCCACAATCATAATTAAAAATGCTGGACACCCAAAAACAAAGAACAAATCCTACAAGCCACAGAGAGAAAACCAAAAAGTTAATAAAGGGAAACCTTCAGAATTACAACTGACCTCTCCAATGCAAACTATTAAAAGCAAAAAGAACCTGGAGCAAACATTCCAGTGTTAAAGAGACAATATAGATGCCAACCAGGTTAGTATACCTCAGCCAAAAATGTTGATTTATATAATTGAAGGAGAGAGAAAATACTTTCCATGACATAAACAAATTGAAAGAACTACATGTTCCGGAAAACCAACTCTTCACAAAATACTTGAAGCAATTCAAAGGACAGAAGAGAAAGGAGCAACCACCCCAGGAACCTAGAAAGAGAAATAATTAATAAAAGATAACGAAAGAGAATTAAAAACAAACCACAAAATAACAAGAAAAGGAAAAAAAAAAAAAAAAAAAAAAACACAAACCTATCAGTCATAACTTTAAATATTAATTGGATTAACTTCCCAATCAAAAAGACTTAGACTGGAGATTGGATTAGGAAACAGAATCCATCCATACTGCTGTCTACGACGAAACACATCTTACTTCAAGGACAGGCACCATCTATAATGTGAAGGGATGGAAAAATATCTTCCAAGCGCAAATGGTTACCCAAAAGAAAGCAGGTGTTGCTATTTATTATTTTTTTAATTTTTTAAACTAATTTATTTATTATTTGTATGTGTAGAATGTACTAGTTCTGCATGCAAGTTTGTTTGCACCTGTGTTGCAATGCAGCCGCAGAGGTCAAAAGAGGGGTCCGGATCCCCTGAAACTGGGGGGTTCTCCTGGATTGGAGTTTCAGACAGTTCTCGGCCGCCATTAGGGTGCTGGGGATCAGAACACCTGGTGTCCTCATAAAGAGCAGCCGTCGGGCTTTAATTTGCGAGCCATCTCTCCAGCCCAGGTGTGCTATTTTAATACTTCAGACAAAATACACTTCAGCATTAAAAGAAATCAGAGAGACAAGAAGGCCATTACGAATTTTTATCAAAGGAACAATTCACCAAGAGAGATTCACAATCATGAATCATATGTCGTCCCAAACTCTGGAGCACCAAACTTTATCAAGACAATTCTCCAGGACCACAAGTCACCCACACTAACCCCAAGTACACTCAGTTTAGGGGACTTCAATACCCCCACTGAGTCTTTGGAATCAGGTCAACACGGACAAAAATAAAAGAGAGATCTGCTGAACTTATATGATTACACCACAAATGACCTCACGGACCTCTACCCAATATTCCACACCTAACACCAGAGAATACATTTTTCTACTCAGCACCCCATGGAACATTCCAATATTCCACCCTACTACCAGCGGAGATACATTTTCTACTCAGCACCCCACTGGAACATTCTCCAAAAATTCAACCACAATGGAGACACCAGAAGAAACCTCCCACAAATACAAAAAGATTGAGAATAATTTCATGCATTCTATCTAGACCCACAGATGCAATAAGCTTCAACATATCACACCAGGATAAGCCCTCCCCCCTATTTTTGCTTTTTTTTTCTTTTTTTTTTTTTTTTTTTTGGCCTACAAGAACCACATGGAGAACTAAACCAACACACTTCTTGAACTAATGAATGGGTCAAGAAAGAGCTAAAGAAAGAAATCTTTGTGAATTCAAGGCCAGCCTGGTCTACAGAGCAAGTTCCAGGCCAGCTGGGGCTCACAGGGAGACCCTGTCTCTCGAAAAGACCCAAAAAAAAAAAAAAAAAAAAAAAAAAAAGAAAGAAAAAAAGCATTCCTGGAACTGAATGAACAATGACAATACAAACACAACGAAACCTATGGGATACCTTAAAAGCCAGTCCTAAGAGGGAAGTTTATAGCCCTGGGTGTCTTAATTAGAAAAACAGAAAGAGCACAAGTGAATGATCTAACATTACAGCTAAAAGCACTTGAGAGGCAAAACAGATGAACCCTAAACACAACAGACCGAAGGAGAAATAACAAAAATCAGAGCCGAAATCAATGAAATAGACACAAAGAAAACAATACAAAAAAAAAAAAAACATAATGAATTCCAAAAGTTAGTTCTTTGAAAGAATAAAACTAGACAGACCTCTAGCCCAGTTAACCCAAAAGAAAGAAGAATAACTCCAAATCAATAAATCCTGATGAAAAGGGAATATCACAACGGACCAAGGAAACGATCCAGAAAATCATACGGGAATATTTCAAGAACCTATAACCACCAAATTTGAAAAACCTAGAGAATTGGATGAATATCTGAATTCCCGGGAATCACCAAAGCTCAACCAAGAAGAGATCCACAGCTTAAATGACCCACAACACATGAAGAAATTAAAAGAATTGAAGATGTAATAAGAAACCTCCCAACTTAAAAAAGAAGCCCAGGCCCAGACGGTTTCACAGCAGAATTCTATAAAATTATTTTCAAAAGAACCTACAACCATTATTACTGAAAACTGTTAGAAGGATACAGAGGGGGGAAATCTCCCAAATTCCTTCTATGAAGATAGCATCCCTCATACCCAACAAACCCATTGATTTCCGAATATATAAAATACTCAAAAAAAAAAAAAAGAAAGAAAACAAATGACCCACTCAATAGAAGGAGCAAAGAGCTGACAGAGACTTAACAAGTGGGAATTATGGATGGCGAGAAACACCTTAAGAGTGTTAACATCACTAATCATTAAGGAAATGCAAATAAAAAAAAAATCAAAAAAAAATAAAAGACTGGCTAAGATCAAAGAAAACAAATGATACCAAGTGGCTGGAGATGTGTGGGGAACGGGGGGGACCACTCATCCCCCACTGCTGGTGGGAATGTAAACTCGTACAGCAACTATGGAAAGCAGTGTGGAGAACCCTTGGAAGATTGGAATGAACTTGCCACCTGACCCAGCCATACCACTCTGGGCATGTACCCAAGACTCACCCCACCACAGAGATACCATGCACGGCCATGTTATTTCAGCTCTCTTCACAATAGCAAAGGAGCTGGAACCAACCTAAATACACCTTAACTGATGAATGGATAGAGAAAATGTGGTTACATCTACACAATGGAGTTCTGTGCAGCAGCAAAGAAAGACGACATCATTGAGCTTTGCAGGAAGATGGCTGGAGCTAGAGGACCACATGCTGAGTGAAGTAAAACACAGTCCCAGAAAAACAAACGATGAATGGTATCCCTTATTTGTGGATGCTAGTGCCATTACCTAGTTGTAAGTATTTCTTGTGCATGGCCCCTTGAGCTTTTGTCCAAAGCACTCGGGAGTGGATTTGCATATTGGAAACAACAACAACAACAACAACAACAACCAACGAAGGATTGCATCGAAGAACTGAAACAGTGAACTTCTGCTCAAAACTAGTCAACTTCCACATGGAGAATATTGAGAAAGACTGAGAAAGAGAGAAAGCATGTTTGGCCGAATACATTGAGCTCTGGTGGGGTGGGGATGAGGGGGGACACAGGTCTAGATTTGATAAAAAAAATTAAAAAAAAAAGCAAATTACAAAATAGGGCTTGAACGAAAAACTTCAAGACTTAAAACTACAGGGAAATTGCAGCACTCAGAAGATTCGAATGGTTAAGATCTCATTCTACCCAAATTTATCCACAGACTCAATGCTCCCAGATTATAGAAACTGACAAATTTACAGTAGTCAAAATAAATTCCAAGACATATTAGGAAGAAACATGATCAACAGTGTGGTAGAAGCACCAAGCCCAAGTGACGTAGGAATAAAGAGAAAACAGCACACCAAAAAGAGCAGTGCATACACTAGAGAACCACGCCTATACATGTGTGAATGTGTGATTCATGACAAGGTAGGTCACTGAAGAAACGACAGAGCTCTCAACAAGTAGTATGGCTAGCTAGCTGTCCCATTAAAAAAGGTGTGATCTATTCCTTGCACCATATAGAAAAATTAGTTCCAAATACATTAAAAACCTAAATGTAAAGCCTTAAACTATCAGATTCGAGCAAAACCCATAGAAAACTTCTAATTTTGGTTTAGGCAAAGATTTGTTAGATATGTATGCCAAAAGTAAGAGTCATAAAATAAAAAGCTGATAAACAGGACTTCATGAAGTTTTAGAATGTTCTCTTTTTCTTTTTTTTTATTAATTTTTTTATTATTTTCTGTATGTGTATGAATGTTCTGTCTGCATGCAAGTCTGTGCACCAAGTCGTGCAATGCCGCGGAGGTCAGAAAAGAGGGTGTCGGATTACCCTTGGAACTGGGAGTTTCTCCTGGAATTTGGAGTCTTAGGACGGTTCTCGGCCACCATGTGGGTGCTGGGGATCGGGCCCGGGTCCTCTGCAAGAGCGGTTGGTTCTATCAACCAACTAGGCCATTCTTCAGCCCCCTCTTTTTTTTTTTTTTTTTTTTTTTTGAGACAGTGTCTATGTAGCCCTGGCTGGCCAACAACTTGCTATCTAGACCAGGCTGGCCTTGAACTCACAGAGATCCCCCTGCCTCTGCTTACTGAGAGCTGAGATTAAAGGTGTGAGTCATTATACCTGGTTAGAACTTTTTGTTTTGTTTTTGTTTTGCTTTTGAGACAGAATCTCCCTGTAGCCACAGCTGGCCTGGATCTCCAAGAGGTCTACCTGGCTGTTCAACAAGTGCTGAGCCAGCACACCAGACAAGTGGTTACAACTTTGTAAGACACAGTTAAGAGGATGTGGGGGCTCCAGTGATGGCTCAGCAGTCACAAGAGTGGTTGCTGCTTTTCTAGAGTACCCAAGTTTGGTTCCTAGCACCACCACGGGATCACAACAGCTTATAACTCCAGTTCCGGTGGATCTATACTCTGGTCTTCATGCGCACCCTTTACTATATACACATAAATAAAAAATTTTTTTTTTTTAAAAATTTTTTTTTTTTTTTTTTTTTTTTAGTCTTTTGAGACACGGTCTCCCTGTAGCCTCCCAGCTGTCCTGGAACTCGCTCTAGACCAGGCTGGCCTTGAACTCACAGGGATCGCCATCTACTCTACCCTCTCCCTCCCAAGTGCTAGGAATTAAAGGTGGGCACCAGCCTGGAAATTCTTTAAAAAGCCAGATGTGGTGGTGCATGCCTTTAATCATAGCACTCGAGAGGCAGGGGTAGTGGAAGTTGGATCTCTGTGGGATTTAAGGCAAACTGGTGTTTCAAAGATACCTTATCACAGATAGCTAACCCTGCCCTCAAAAAAAAAAAAAAAAAAAAGAAATGAAACGAGGGCTGGAGATGTGGCTCCACAGTTAAGACCACTGACTGCTCTTGCAGAGGACCCAGGTTTAGTTCCCAGCATTGACACAGTGGCTAAAAAATAACACCCTCTTCTGACTTCTACAGGCATTGCACAACACAGGTACACTTACATACATGCAGACAATATACTCTTCCAGATTTAAAAAAGTAAAAAAATACATTAAAAAAGAAAATTAAAGGGCAAACCACAAAATGAGAATATATTTTAAAATCACTTATCTGGTGAAGTGATTATAAGCACAAAATTATAAACCACTCTCAATCTCAATAATAAAAACAATTTTCCAATTTAAAAAATAGCAGAAAGAGACAGGCATGGTGGTGCAGACATTTTTTTAAAATTTTATTTATTTATTTCCTATTTGTATGAATGTACTGTCTGCATGTAGGTCTGTGCACCTGTGTCGTGCAATGCTGTGGAGGTCAGAAGAGGGCCTCGGATTCCCCTGGAACTGGAGTCACAGACGGTTCTCAGTCACCATGTGGGTGCTGGAGATTGAACCCGGATCCTCTGCAAGAGTGTCTGGCGCTCTTAACTGCTAGGCCATCTCTCCAGCCCAGTGGTGCACACCTTTAATCCCAGCACTCTGGAGGTAGAGGCAGGCAGATCTCTGTGAGTTCCAGGCCACCCTGGTCTACATAGCAAGTTCCAGGCCAGGTGGGGTTACAGAGAGACACTGTCTCAAAAGAAGACCCCCCCCCAAAAAAAAAAAGCAGAAGGAACTGACCTGGCAGCCATGACCTGGCTAACTCTCATAGCTTTGGAGCCCTACAAAAGCGCCCAGCCACCTTGCATTTACAATCAAGAAGCAGAGTGATGAATGCTTGTGCTTAACTCACTTTCTCCTTTTTTTTACACAAGGATTCCCAGCCCATGGAAATGTGTCATCATAGTGAGCAGGTCTTTTCACCCCATTAACCCAATCAAGAAAATCCCTCACAGGCATGCCCCTAACAGATAAACCCCACAGGTGTGCCTGGACCCTTATCTCCTAGGTGATTCTATGTATCAACATTCCCTTTCCTTTTCTTCTAAATACCTTTTCAGTTCCTCTGTAAAGCATCTATTCAGGAAGTTGCTAAAAAAGCCACCCCTCGGGGCTGGAGAGATGGCTCAGCAGTTAAGAGTACCAACTGCTCTGGCAGAGGACCTGGGTTCGATTCCCAGCACCCACATGGCAGCTAAGAACCGTCTTTAACTCCAGTTCCAGGGGAATCCGACACCCTCTTCTGACCTCCTCGGCATTGCACTACAGGGGTGCACCAACCTACATGCAGACAGTACACTCATACACATAAAAAATAATAAATAAATAATTTTTAAAAAGCCACCCCTCCTTCCTACTTGGCTCTGCTCTTATGACTTGTTCCTTGCCGTGCTCTTCCTAGCCAAGGAATTGTTAACACTTTACTGTCCTTATCATGCAAGTGCAGGGCCACGGTACCAAAATAAGAAGCTCCACAACACTAGAAGTTCTCAAATGTCTTCATCCCAAGTTCCTGGCATATGTATATTTTAATCCACTGTCTCTTATGTTCTAAAATTACAAATAGAGTTTCAAATAGCTTTTTCTATATGGGTTATATTAGCATTTATTGTATTGTATATTAAAGTAGAAAAAATAAACAAGAGACTCCTAAGACATGCTCAAAATATTAAAAAGATGTATAATAGCACACAGCAATTTCACTTACAGGTGTGCTCTGTTGTGGCTATCAAGTGTCTCCCCCAAAGGCACATGTGTTGGAGGCTTGATCCCCAGCTGATGAAGCTACTGAGAAGCGATTTAATCATGTTTTCTAATCTTTTTTTTTAGAATTTATGAGGTTCCTTTTAAAGGGAATAAAAAGCAAGGGTATTCATCTTTTTTGTTACATAACTTAATGATGAAAGAAAAGATTTGGCCAATATGAAACTTCAGACTATATTTTACACTAATTTGTAGGGCTTTTAAAGTCTTACATCTCTTTTTCTTGAGTGTAGTCCTTGAGTATCAATTAATGTTTGGTGGTTGCTTCCAGCAAGTCTTTTGCTTCATTTATTTTGGATGCTAAGGAGATCCACCTTTATCTGGGTGGTTCAAAATCATAATTCTCTTGTGTGCTGTCTTAATCTAGGCTTACACCTAAAATAAGACTAGCTTCTTGCCTACTCATTTTCTGTTCAAATCCTCCTTTATAGTAGGATGAAAGGCTAGGAGATGAAATCTTCCTTGCTGTTTCTGTGATTACTTGTTCTAGAGGTTTCCAGATCTGAAATGCATAGTGACTGTGTCCTGGCTGATGTCAGTGACCAGCCTCTGGGTGGAGGAAGGCAGGTTCAGCATAGTGCAGCACAGCCCCTCACTAGAGGCCACATGGCCGCTGCTGGCAGCCATGGTGATGCTGCTCCGCATGTTTTCTAATCTTATCACTGGATTACTGTAAGGATGTGCTTGCAACTGAGTGGGTTATTAACTGGGGCTAGTTAGAGGAAGTAGTTCACTGGGAAGGACATGTCCTTGAAGGGCGGATCTTCCCATAGCCCTTTCCTTGCTCTCCCCTCTTCCCAGTTGCCATAAGGTGAGCAGCCTCGTTTGTCATACACTGCCACCATCATGAGACTCTGCCTTGCCTCAAATCAATGTGACAGAGTGACCTTAGACTGGAAGCTCTGAAACAGTGAGCCAAAATGTATCTTTAAGTTGATTTCCCTCAGGTATTTTGACCCAGTAAAAGAAAGTTAATGGGGGCTAGAGAGATGGCTCACCATCTCTCTCACCAGTTAAGAGCATCACCTGCTCTTGCAGAGGACCTGGGTTCGATTCCCAGTACTCACATGGCTGCTAAGAACTGTCTTTAACTCCAGTTCCAGGGGAATCCGACACCCTCTTCTGACCTCTGCACCATTGCATGATAGGGGTGCACCTACTTACATGCAGGCAGTACACTCATACACATAAAAAATAATAAAAAAAATTAAAGAAAGTTAACACACCATTCAATGGGAAAGGGCAGTCTTTTCAACAAATGAGGCTTAGAGATGACTGTACATCCACCAGTAAAAGAAGGAAGTTTCCTTTCATCCAGTGCCACATATAAAAATGACTTAAGGCTGGAGAGATGGCCTAGTGGTTGAGAGCGCTGACTGCTCTTACAAAGGACCCAGGTTCAATCCCCAGCACCCACATGGCGGCTGAGAACTGTCTTTAACTTTATCCCTCTTCTGACCTCTGCGGCATTGGACGACACGGGTGCACAGACCTACATGCACACAGTACATAATAAAAAAAATTAAAAAAATTAAAAAATGACTTAAAAATTGCTAGGCATGGTGGCCACACCTTTAGTCCCAGCACTCAAAAGGTAGAGGTAGGCAGATCTTTGAGAGATTGAAGATGCTGTCTCAAAAAGAAAAAAAAAAGTGACTCAAAGACTCAAAGACTTATTATAAAATATTTAAACAAATAGAGGAGAAAACTTTCTGATGTCAATATCAGCAACTTCTTTGATATGAAACCAAAAGCATAAGCAGCAAAATAAAAAGCAAATAATGAGTACTTGACAGAAAAAAAAGTTTGTGCACTGCAAGACACTGTCAGAGACTAAAAAAATAACCCATGTATTGGGACAAAATATATGCAGCAAATCATATATCTGAAAAGACATCAATATTTAGAATATATAAAGAATTCCTGCAACAATTTAAAAAGCCAACTTCCCAACTCAAAACTAGGCAAGAAATTAAGTAGATATTTATCCAAAGAAATAAAAAAGAGGGGCTGGAGAGATGGCTCAGTGGTTAAGAGCACTGACTGCTTTCTCAGAGGACCCGAGCTCAACTCCCAGCATCCACATGGTGGTTGACAACCACTGTAACTCCAATCCCAGGGGATCCATCACCCTCTTCTGACTTCCTCCGGCACTGCGTGGCACAGGTGCACCACCTACTGTAATACACTAGTATACACCAAATTAAAATAATAAAATAAGAAATAAATAAGAATGATTAATAAGCAAAGGATGCCCAGCAGCACTAGTCACCAGAGATGTGGATCAAGACCGCAATGACACACCACCCCACACTCAGGAAAAGGGCTACTTTCAAGTTAAAATAGCAAGGATGTAGAGAAACTGAGCATCACTCGGGTTCTAAAAGCTAAACGCAGAATTACCCTATGAACGAGTAATTTCATTTACAGACATATACTCAAGAGAACTGAAAGCAGAGACCCAAACTGATAGCTGTGCAGCAATGTTCACATCAGCACTATTTACAGTAGCAGAAGATGGAAGCAACTCATATCCATCAATGGAAGGATAGCAACAACTTACACCTGCTACAATATGGATGAACCTAAAAGTATCCTAAGTGGAGCAAGAAGTTTATTAGTGGTTACTAGGTGCTAGAAAGAGAGGAGAAAGGAAGTTATTGCTTAATAGGTACATAGTTTCTGTCTGGTATGATGAAAAATTCAGGAACTGTGTGATAGTGATGATTGCACAATATTCTGAAAGTACTTCATACCATCGAATGTACTTCATGGCACTGAACTGCATGCTGGAAAACAGTTAAGGGGCTGGGGAGATAGCTCAGTGCATAAGGCACTTGCTGCATAAACATCAAAGAATTGATTTCAAATCTTCAGAGCCCACATAAAAGTTGGGCATGGTGGATCCTCCAGGGTGGAGGTAGGTGGGCACCGCCCATCTGGTTTGGCACACTGCTGGGGATCAAACCCCTGGCTTCACGCTTGCTAGGCAGGCACGCTGTAGCAGAGCAGCCCGAGGTGCAGCTTCTCAACTCACACGTGAGGCTGCATCTGGCTGGGCTGGCAGGATACTAGAGGAAGCGTCTCCCACTGGAGAGGCTGTGGACTCCACACTGCGCTTCACTCCAGCGTCTGTCTCTCAAAATGGACCTCACAATCCAGGACCCTGACTTCTGGGGTAGCCTTCATGGCCAGGTTCCGGGCTTGCTGGACTGGGACACGGGCAATGACTGCTTCCTGGCCTGCACCACAGATCACCTGCTGCCCACCGAGCAGAACCTTGCCAAATACAAACTCCAGATAGTTGACCCACCAAAACTACCTGTGGAGAACAAGCTGAGCTTGACGAAGATGGTCCAGCTGTGGAGCCCAATCTGTGGATGTGGGTAAACCCTGACATTGTGTATCCTCCTGGCAAGCTGAAGGTCACAGGACCTAAGAAGGAGGAAGACCTGCCAGGCATGCCACCATCCTGCCAGCCACCCCTGAAGGAAGAAGCTTCAGATGTGCAGTTGCTGCATCCTTCCTGCAGTGAGCAGTTGCCTCCACAGGAGCAGGAGAAGCAGCCAAATCGGAAGCATGTTACCTCTTCCCTAGCACCTGGAAGGAGCTTACAGAAGAGGAGGCGGCCAAGGACCAGGCCAAGGACAGCTCCTCTGTGGCTCACCCATCCCCTCCCACAAGGGGCCCCCTCCAGAGTCAGGGGCTTCAGCAAACCACCAGCCCAGAAGGGAGGCTCTGGTCCTGGCCTCCTCTCAATTACTTCCACCTAATTGCCCTGGCACTAAGACACAGCCATCTGATGCCCTCTTCTGGCCTCTGTAAGCAATGCATGGATGTGGTGCACTTACTGACATGCAAGCAAACACTCATACTCATAGAACTAAAAAAATTGTTTTTAAAAATTGAGAAAAAAAGAAGAAATCTCTCCAACATTCATCTCATCAACTCTGAGAGCATGTCATCATTATCACATAGTCTCAGGAAACACTAATGTCCACTTGGTGGGAGGGGGAGGGGACAGGGACAGGAACAGGGAGAGGGAGGGAGGGAGGGAGGGAAAGAGAGGGAGGTGTAAATGATATCTGTTATTATAAAGAGCAATTTTCCTCATGGATCCCCTGACAGGGTCACGGATGCCTTGGAGGCCCCGAGCGCTTGCAGAGCTACTGGTGTACACTATGTGACACATGGAAATTGGAGAATTTGTGCTCTGTAGAAATTGAAAGTCTTAGCAACACACATTATTTCTCTAGAATCAATTTCTTCTTTGTCAGCAAGGAAGGCTTGGCCTCTTTTTTTTTTTTTTAGAAACACTTTATTTTCCATCCAGCACCTTCTTCTCATCAGGTGTCTGCGGCACAGCTCATGACCACTCAGTGGTTGTTCCAACCATTCAGTGGCCTGAGCAGTGGGGGCCGCAGACCAGTCCTCAGTGGCCAGCTGGGCACGCTAGTCTTCAGTAGGGAACTGGCCGGCTGGGCACTCCAGTCTTCAGTAGGGAACTGCTGGATAGGTACAGAGGGCACTTGCACAGCTTCAGACCAGTCTGCCACCTGGGCTGAGCCACAGTGAATTCAGGAGCTGCTGCGGTCCATCCACCCTGAAACTCCTCCTTGGTCACAGCCTTTTCAGCAGAGGCTTGGCCTCATTTTAAGTTACATAAACTGAGCTGTCTCACATTACTGTATGAAATCTAGTATGCTGACTAAATCATTTGAAATCCATTTCTTTTCAACATTTACCCACAAAGAGCAAAAGGAAGAGAGCATACTAGCACAAGTACATGTCACACTCAGATCACAAAAGGGAACAAAACATTTCCAACAAAGAAATGCTGAGAAAGTTTCAGCTCAGCTCCTCCCACTGCCCACCCAAGTGGTCTGAGACAATAGAAACACTCTGGAGTAGTGGCCTCGTACAACTTGTAGGTGTGCCTCGAGACCAGGGTCCTGGTAGGCCTGTTTCTAGCTGGGCAGGGTGGCTTCTGTAACCCAATAATTCTGCGCTGGATAGAGCTAGCAGCTGCTTCCTAGCAGGCTTTCCCCCAGGCTCCAATCTCCCTATATACCAGGTGCTTCTAGGATTGAGATCTTAGTCCAGGACCACACCCACAAACCAGTGGCAGAGGGCAACAGATTTGAAAGACTGGCTAGCCTGGGCTTCTTGCCCAATTGGCAACACCACTCTAGGAGACCAGCTTGCACTACAGAACTGAGTCAGCAATCTTTTCTCTGCACACCTTCAAGAGAAGACAGGGACCACTAAGAATAACACAGACATCCAAAATACAAAACAGAGGGCATCCTGTGAAGAAGTCTTTGGAACTGATAGGCCATCTCTGTCCTGGGGTAAGAGTAAAGAAGGACCTGGACAAGACCTCAGACAGGTCCAGCAGCTGAGCCACCAAACACACTGGCACAGTCCTCTGGTCACCAATGCAACCTGGACAAGACCAATCATTAGGAAGGGTATACTGTGAAGTAATCACCTGTGTGCAGCACAGGTGCATGGGACATGCAGTGGCTCCAACAAGGGAGGGCAGAGCTGGGAAATGAGGAAACCACAAACAGTATTTGAAATGGTGAACACGGCACTCCAGAATCCAATGCAAGCATACCACCACCTCCTCACCAAGTGCTACACTATTTACATTTTCATGAGGACCCCAGCCCACTTCCAGCCTTCTCCCCAAGTCCCCTTGAGCCCTGGTTTGGCAGTCCCCACAGGAAGAGTTGTGGCCCACATAGCACCTTTCTAGTCACTGCCACATGTGGCCACCTGGCCCCTACAGTTTCCTGGAATGATGTGTGGGGAGATCAGTGTGCAAAGAGGGACCAGAAACCTATCACAGGACAAAAAACAAGCCTCGGCCCTAAATTTCATGGCAACAACTAGGCCTTGTTAAGCACCTTGTTCTATGAGACATGAAGGTGACCATCCTGAGCCCCAAGAACCCATTCAAGCAGAGCTTGCTGCTAAAGCTTTGCTGCCCTGTTGCTATGAATGACCTCAAAAGGTCCTGAGACAAATGCTCAGAGAAAGTCCCACAGGCAAAGGCAAGATGGGGCATGGAGTCTTGCAGAGAACAGCCATTTTCTGGGCTCCACAGGAGAGCCCTATTTAATGCACTAGCACCAAACCCTCAAGCTGAAGGAGTTCAGAGACTAGAGGCCAGGTAGCTCACCCAGAAGAGCTCTGAGTGAGGTTTGTACAGGATGAAATGGATGGACTGAGGAGATGGTGTAATGGATAAAAGCACTTGCCAAGTGAGAGGACCCAAGTTGAAATTCCAAGAACCCATGCGTTAGCTGATTGCACAGAATGCACATTTGTGATCCCAATGCTCCTACAGGGAGATGGAAGTGAAGACAACAAAATTCTGGGAGCTCCAGGGCCAGCTGGCCTGATGTGCAATGAAAACAAAGAGACCCTGTCTAAAACAAGGTGGAGTTTGTCCTAGACTTTCATATGCATGTCATGGCACCTTGCACCCATATTTACACACACACACACACACACACACACACACACACACACCCCGGGGGTGGGGAGGTGCTAGAATTTCATTAGTAGGCATGAAGACAGCTCTATTTATCCTACGGCTGATTTACTGTCCAACACTGAGTTGGCAATAGAAAGAATGCCAGGAAAACAGGCTCTTATACAAATCCTTGTCCCCAAAGTCGAGAGAGTATTCCAGCCAGGATATACCATGTTTTAACTCCCCTGCTGAGGGTCAAGTCCTAATTTTCCAGTTCTGACTCACTGCCTTTGTTCAGACAGATGATAGTGAATCTACAAAGTACTCAGCCTCCATGGAGAACAGCCAGAAAAGGTCAGGGGACCAGGAGGAACAAGTGCCTGACAACCACCTTTGAACCACAGAGCCTGAGATGTACTGTGAACACATAAACATTCAAAAGTTGTGGTTTTCTAATGTCTGTAACATCTTTTATTATTTTATTTATTTTTGTATGTATATGAATGTACTGTCTGCATGTAGGTCTGTGCACCCTGTCGTGCAATGCAGCGGAAGTCAGAAGAAGGTGTCAGATTCCCCTGGAACTGGAGTTAAAGACAGCTCTCAGCTGCCATGTGGGTGCTGGGGATTGAACCCAGGTCCTCCGCAAGTGCGTCAGTGCTCTTAACCGCTAGGCCATCTCTCCAGCTCCTTTTATTATTATATTATGTGTATGAGTGTACTGTCTGCATGTAAGTAGGTGCACCCATGTCATGCAATGCTGCAGAGGTCAGAAAAGGGTGTCGGATTCCCCTGGACCTGGAGTTAAAGACGGTTCTTAGCTGCTATGTGGGTGCTGGGAATTGAACCTGGGTCCTCTGCAAGAGCAGTCGGTGCTCTTAACTGATGAGCCATCTCTCCAGCCCCCTGTCTGTAATATCTTTATCATGAATCCCTAGATGACAGCAGATCCTCAGTCACTGTGACTACCAAATCCATTTCCAAATCCCTCCCAGCAAGTGGACTCTGGCTCTATCCATCAATCATCCTCCATGTGCACAGCAGAGCTCCTCGCCCTAGAGACCTAGGGTTCTCAGCAGTCTAGCTGTGACAGTGGTGGAGGGAAGCTGCTACACAAGATTCCCAGCCACTTTCTCCTCCAGGGCCAAGTGATCTGAAGCTGACAGTGGAAAATGCCACACATAGCTGGGCATGGTGGTGCATGCCTTTAATCCTAGCACTTGGGAGGCAGAGGCAGGTGGATCTTTGTGAGTTCAAAGCCAGCCTGGTCTACAGAGTGAGTTCCAGGCCAGCTGGGGCTATAGGGAGACCCTGTCTCAAAAAAAAAAACAAAAGGAAAATGCCACACATAGAGCAAAGTAAAGAGGCCAAAGAGCAGTGTTTCTCCATTAACAAACATCTACATCTCAGAGATGAAGTGCCCATCACCTGCTCATCTCTAGGACATACCAGTGCTCAACCAGGACATTGCCTTATCTGCTCTGCCTTCCCCTGTGGCAGATGTTCAGTGATAAAGGCCCTGCTTAAAATGAGCCTTTTTCCGGAACCTACCCTAATAAAAAGGATGTGACCAGATATCATGAAAGAGGAGGGGAAGTTCACCAAGCCAATTAATAAGTTGAATGACACCTTCAAAAAAATATCAATAATATATACTCAGATAATAATCTGAATGACACTTTCAAAAAATATCAATCTACAATGAGTCTGCATTGCATAGGGGGCTGCCTTGGGTAGGAAAGGCACATGTACTCTCAGGCAAAGGCCAGGGCAAGAAGATGAGGCAGAAGTGGAAGAAGAGCTAACTTGCAGCTATGTAATCTCTACTGGCAGTTTCCTCCCAAGCTCACATCATAGCTTGACCCCAGCCAGCATAGCATAGCATAGCATAGCATAGCATTAGCACAGCACAGCACAGCACAGCACAGCACAGCACAGCACAACACAACACATCCTATTCATGTCAACAAGAACCACAGCCATAGCAAAGCCAGATTCTTTTTTAAAAATTTATTCATTTTTATTTTATGTGTATGAGTGTTATACCTGCATATATATAAATGCACCTGCATCATGCAATGCATGCAGAGAACAGAAGAGGGTGTTGGATTCCTCTGGAACTGGAGTTACAGATGGCTGTTAGCCGTCATGTGTGTGCTGGGATTCAAACCTGGGTCTTCTGCAAGAGCAACCAGTGCTCTTAACTGATAAGCCATCTCTCCAGCCCCCTCTCCCCCAAGCCAGATTCTTCCATGTTCTTTTTGGATGTTCCAGACCGTGTACCAAGTGCTTAGAAACATTGTTCTAAAGCCTTAAGACAAACTTACTTGGTCAAATAATGAGTACCTCTCTGTATTATACCTCATAGGGACCAGGCATTATCTGGACACAAATGAGGTGACTTAAGTGTCTGCTCTCTTGAGGGCTCAGATTTTAGCAAAGAGACAAAAATATCTTGGGACAGGCAAAGATGTCTGAAAAAGGGAAGCATGGCTATTGAAGTTTGAATCTTAAATGTAGTCAAGGCTTGGTCCCTAGGGCTACACTATTGGGAGATGGTGAGACCTTTAAGAAGTGGAGCCTAGTGGGTGTTTTTTAGGTTAGTGGGAGTGTTACCTAAAAGGGGATTGTGGTACAAGTCTCCCTCCTTACTCTCTGTTAGCTTTCTGGCCATGGGGACCATATAAATTTTTTTCATCAAAAGCAGTAAAGTGGCCAGTGAACTGGATCAGCAGGTAAAAGTATCTGCCACCAAGCCTGATTGATATCTAGTTTGCTTTCATTTGCTGTGATAAAAACACTGACCAAAACCAATTTGGGGAGGAATGGACTGACTTGGCTTATAAGCACAGTCTATCATCAAGGGAAGTCAAGGAAGGAATTCAAGGCAGGAACCTGAAACACAGACCATGAAGGATAGCTGCTTACTGGCTTCCTCCTTTGACCTGTGTTCAGTCTGCTTTCTTATATAACACAAGACCACCTCTCCAGGGGTGGCACTGCCAGTGGGCTGGGCCTTTCCACATCATTCAACAATCCAGAATATCCCCCACAGACATGGCCACAGGCCAGTCAATGGAGACAATTCCTCAACTGGGGTTTCCTCTAGCCAGGTGTCAAGTTAACAACTAAAGCTATCAAGCACAACTCCTATAAGCCCCCCTCAATCTCTCTCTCCTCTCTCTCCTCTCTCTCTCTCTCTCTCTCTCTCGCTCACTCTCACTCTCGCTCTCTCTCTCATACACACATAATGTAAAAACTATTAAGAAAAAGAAAAAAGCTCAGTATGTATGTGGACTAATGAACCAGAATACAGGTCCAAGAAACAGACATATATAAATGAGATCTGAATTTCTGACAAAAGCACTGAGACAATTTACTAGAGAAAAGATAACATTTCAAAAAGAGTGTTAGAACTGAACTTCATATATGAAAAAAATGAACATCAGTCGTCAAGAAAATTCAAGTTAAAATCCTGAGACACTACCTTACACCTACTGGTTAGAGTCAAACAAACAAGCAACCAGAATATAAGTGTGAGGCTATGGAGAAACTGAAACCCTGTGTACTGTTGGAAATGCAAAATGGGACTGCCACTGTGGAAAATGGTATGGATGTCCCTTAACAAATGCAAAATTTATGCAACCATGTTAATGGTGGCCCTACTTGTGATAGCTAATATTAACTGTTTATTTGCCAGGATCTAGAATCACCTAAGAGACAAGCTTTGACATGACAGTGTGGGATCATCTAGATTAGGTTAACTGAGGTAGGAAGACCCACATTAACTATAGGTTAAGTCCACTCATGGGCCAGGTTCTGGACGGGATAAAAAGGAGAGAAGGGAACCAAGCTCTAGCATCGATCTCTCTCTACTATGGCTGTGAACAAAGTCTGACCAGCAGCCTCAGGCTCCTGCTGCCAGGCTTCCCCCACCACGAACTTCCCCTTAAACTAAGCCACACACCCTTCTGTCCTTAAGTTGCTTTAGTCAGGTATTGCAGCAATGAGACAAGTAACAAATAATATACTAGCAAAAGCCAACAGATGGAGGCAACCCATTTGCCCACAAATGGGTGAATGGATTACCAGTGAGTTTCAAAACAGAAAGTACTTCTGATTCATCCAGCATGTTGTTGAACCTTCTAGATATTATGCTTGATGAAGTCAGCCAGACATAAAGTGACAAATACTGCATGATCCCACTCCTATGAGGCAACTAATGTAGCAAGACCTTTTTTGGGGGGGGGGGTCTTTTTCTTAGACAAGGTCTCCCTGTAGCCCCAACTGGCCTGGAACTCTCTATGTAGATCAGGCTGGCCTCAAACTCACAGAGATCTGCCTGCCTCTGTCTCCAAAGTGCTGGGATTAAAGGCATGCACCACCATGCACAGCTTGTAATCAGACTCTTAAAAATAGTAGAGCTGGACGCAGTGGTGTGTGCCTATAATTCCAGTACTGGGAAGCAGAAGCAGGAAGAGCATCCTCAAGTTCAAGGCCACCGTGGGCTACACAGTCAGACCTTGTCTCAAAGAAAGAAAGAAAGAAAGAAACAGAACCAGAATGGTAATTGCTAAGGGCAAGGGAAGAAAGAGGTTGTTCTATAGGTGTGATGGTTCTGTTTTCCAAGATGAAAACATTCTAAAGATCTGCTACACAACAGGTGCACAGAGATAGCATGACAGAGCCCTAATGACAATGGTTACAATGGCAGATTTTATGTTAATTAGAAATATATTTTTAGGGCTGGAGAGATGGTCTAGCAGTTAAGAGTGCTGACCACTCTTACAGAGGACCCGGGTTCGATCCCCAGCACCCACATGGCGGCCGAGAACCGGCTGAAACTCCAATTCCAGGAGAACTCCAGTTCCAGGGGAATCCAACACCCTCTTCTGACCTCCGCAGCATTGCACAACAGGGGTGCACAAACTTGCATGCAGACAGTACATTCATACACATACAGAAATAAAAATTTAAAAAAAATTTAAAAAAATATATTTTTTAAATTGTATGTGTATGAATGTACTGCATGCATGTGGGTAGGTACACCATGTTGTGAATTGCCCTCAGAAGGCATCAAATGCCCTGGAACCGAGTTACAGAGGTCAGAAGACAGCATCAGATGCGCTGGAGCCAAGTTACAGACAGTTGCTAGCTGCCATGTGGGTGCAGTGAATCGAACACACGTCCTCTGCAAGAGCAGTTAGCTCTTAACTGCTGAGCCATCTCTCTAGCCCCAGATTTTAACTTTAAGAAGCTTTACCACAATTAAGTATCTAGATGTGTTGGCACACACCTATAATCCCAGGACTTGGGAAGGAGAGGCAGGAAGATAAAGAATTCAAGGTAATTTCTGGCTACATAGTAAGTGTGAGGCCAGCCTGGGCTACATAAAACCCTATCTCGGACTGGAGAGATGGCCTAGCGGTTGAGAGCGCTGACTGCTCTTGCAGAGGACCCAGGTTTGATCCCCAGCACCCACATGGTGGCTGAAAACCATCTTTGGCTCCAGTTCCAGGGGAATCTGACACCTCCGTGGCACTGCACGACAGGGGTGCACAGACCTACACATGCAGACAGTACATTCATACACATATGAAAATAAATAAAAATTAAAAAAAAAAACCCTATCTCAAAAAAACTAAAACTTTCTTCTCTGTATCTGGTAAACAACTTTTTAAAAACAGGTTATTTTATTTTATATTTTATTACTTTATTTTATTATTTTTTGGTCTTTTCGAGACGGGGTCTCCCTGTAGCCCCAGCTGTCCTGGAACTCACTCTGTAGACCCTGAACTCACTCTGTAGGCCTTGAACTCACAAAGATCCACCTGCCTCTGCCTCCCAAGTGCTAGGATTAAAGGAGTACACCACCACGCCCGGTGGTAAACAACTTTAAAAAAAAAATTTTTTTTATTCATTATTTTGTATATGAGTGTACTGTCTGCATGTAGGTTGTTGCACCCGTGTCATGCAATGCCGAGGAGGTCAGAAGAGGGTGTTGGATTCTCCTGGAACTGGAGTTAAAGATGGTCCTGGCCGGGCGTGGTGGCGCACGCCTTTAATCCTAGCACTTGGGAGGCAGAGGCAGGTGGATCTTTGTGAGTTCAAGGCCAGCCCTGGTCTACAGAGTGAGTTCCAGGACAGCTGGGACTACAGGGAGACCCCGTCTCAAAAAGACCAAAAAAAAAAAAAAGATGGTCCTTAGCCGCCATGTGGGTGCTGGGAATAGAACCCGGGTCCTCTGCAAGAGCAGCCGGTGCTCCTAAGCTGAGCCATCTCTCCCGCCCTGTAAACAATTTTTTTTTAATTTTTATTTATTTCTATATGTGTATCAATGTACTGTCTGCATGCAGGTCTGTGCACCCGTGTCGTGCAATGCCGCGGAGGTCAGAAGAGGGTCTCAGATTCCCCTGGAGCTGGAGTTCTACTGGAATTGGAGTTTCAGACGGCTCTCGGCCACCATGTGGGTGCTGGGGATCGAACCTGAGTCCTCTGTAAGAGCGGTCGTCGCTCTTAACCGCTAGGCCATCTCTCCAGCCCCCCTGTAAACATTTTTTTTTTTTTTTGGTCATTTTGAGACAGGGTCTCCCTGTAGCTCCAGCTGTCCTGGAACTCACTCTGTAGACCAGGCTGGCCTTGAACTCACAAAGATCCGCCTGCCTCTGCCTCCCAAGTGCTAGGATTAAAGGCATGCGCCACCACGCCCGGCCCCTGTAAACAATTTTTAAATTCTGTTCTAGTATTACCTTGTATTTAGAGAAAAAGAGATGAGGTCTCCATATCCCTCTCAGGGTCCAGTTTCTCAAAATGGAATTGCAGAGGTTACCTAACCCTCAAAAGCACACATAAAACATAGAAGAGGAGCTGGAGAGAAGGCTCAGAAGTTAAGAACACTGGCTGCTCTTTCAGAGGACCTGGGTTTGATTCCCAGTTCCAGGCGATCTAACATCCTCTTCTGGCCTCTGTAGGCATTGCATGACACAGGTGCACTTACATTCAGGTAGGTAATACACTTATACACATAAAATAAAAAAAAATTAAAAACACAAAACATAGAAGGATTTCAGAGTCCTAAAGGTCTTTGTTTTTTGAGATGGAGATTTTGGTCCCCCTCCTCCCCTGGCAGTGCCAAGGATGGAATCCAGACCCTACATATGTATGTTGGACAAGCACTCTACATTGAGCTACTCCAGCCCACATAAAGGTAATGGTAAATTAAACAAGGCAACTCCTGCAACAAAGCTGGCCTGGAAGTCTGTACACCCAAAAAGGAGATGATTGTAAGGCCCAGCTACAATGAGCAGCTTTGCCCCAGCAACTCCCTTGGGCTAGATCTGAATGCTGGGGTGCACTGGAATCACTACTGAGCTCTGAGCTCTCTGCTGACTGTTCAAAGGTAATACAGTACGGAAGTATCTTTACATATACTTACTTGGAATAAAATCCATTACAAGATTCGATATACCAAAACCTCTGAAAAGGAATGTTAATATGCAGGATTATTTAAGCTGCTCACAACAAATGCTTACCAGAGTATGAGATGCTCAGATATGGGGTGGAGGGACAGCCAAGGACAGAAGCAGCCAGCCCCAGACTGACTGCAGAAGCAGCAGGGAGATGTGCTCAGTTCCTGGCAGGCTGAGTGTGGGGCTTCCTCAAGGGCAGTGCCTGGGCACAGGAGGAAGAAGGGGGCAGATCAGTCCAGGAACCTAGCACTGTGGTACTGGTGACCATGCTGGAGGAGAGGGGAAAAGTAGGAATCAGAGGTTCAAGGTGAAAAAGGCAGGAGAAAGATAAGGAGCTGAGGAAAAGACCCAGTAGAGCTGTACGACATCAAGTCATCTGATCTAGGCTGCCCAGACACTAGAGCTGTACAACATGAAATCATCTGGTCTAGGCTGCCCAGACACTAGAGCTGTACAACATCAAGTCATCTGGTCTAGGCTGCCCAGACACTAGAGCTGTACAACATGAAATCATCTGGTCTAGGCTGCCCAGACACTAGGTCTACTTTCCAAGCTCTAGCTATGTAGCCTTGAACAAGTTGTTCATTCTTCCCCGAACTGACTGTAAAATATAGATGATATGAACATACTTCCTATGAAACCGTCATACCTCATGCTGCAATCACAAAGTAGAAACATATTACACCAGCATTTACCTAGAATTTTATGTCACTGTTTTGGTGTTCTAATCATCTTTATATTTTCATTTTGGTGTTTTGTTTGTTTTTTGAGAGAGGGTCTTACTGTATAGCCATGGATGGTCTGGAACTTGGTTAGACCAGACTAGTCCTGAATTCACAGAGATCCACCTGTCTTTGCCTCCCCAGTGGTAGAATGAAAGATGTGTGCTAATACATGTAGCTTTTGTTTTCTTCATCATGTTTTATATTTAGTTATATGAACTGTTTCCTTTAAAAATACCTTTTCTTGCTAGGCGTGGTGGTGCACATCTTTAATCCCAGCACTCAGGAGGCAGGGGCAGGTGAATCTCTGTGAGCTCAAAGCCTGCCTGGTTTACATAGTAAGTTCCAGGACAGCTGGGGCTGACCCTGTCTCAAAAGACCAAAACAAACAAACAAACAAACAAAACCAATTTTTTTTTTTTGGTCAGGGAGAAGGCTTAGCACATAAAACTTGCACAAGCCTGATCACCTGAGTTACATTTCTGGAACACACACATGCACGCACGCACACATGCACGCACATGCACGCACACACACCTGGATGTAGTGGCTAGCATCTGCAATCCTAGAACTCCTACAGCAAGATGGGAGGCAGAGGTAGGAGATGAGAGAACTGGCTCATGTAGAGAGCTCAGTGCGAGGAACACAGACCCTGCCTGAAAAATGGTAGAAGAACAGAACTAACTCCCCAAAGCTGTCCTCTAATGACAAACATGCACCACAGAACATTCATTTGCACAAGCACACACACACACAACAAATCTTTTATAAAAAGAAAAACTGTAGGCTAGAGAGATGGTTCAGCAGTTACGAGCACTGACTGCTCTTGCAGAGGACCCAGATTTGATTCCCAGCACCCACATGGCAGCTAACAACTGTAACTCCAATTCCAGGGGATCCGACGCCCTCTTCTAACCTCTGTGGGCACTGTTTGACATGGGTGCACCTACCTACATGGAGGCAATACATTCATACACACATAAAAACACCACCACCACCAACAACAACTGGGGCTGGAGAGATAGCTCAGTGGTTAAGAGTACTGGCTGCTCGGGCTGGAGAGATGGCCTAGCGGTTAAGAGCACCGACTGCTCTTGCAGAGGACCCGGGTTCGATCCCCAGCACCCACATGGCGGCTGAGAACCGTCTGCAACTCCAATTCCAGGAGAACTCCAGTTCCAGGGGAATCCAACACCCTCTTCTGACCTCCGCAGCATCGCACGACACGGGTGCACAGACCTACATGCAGACAGTACATTCATACACATAAATAAATAAATAAAATTAAAAAAATAAATAAATAAAATAAAAATTTGTATATATATATATAAAAAAAAAAAGAGTACTGGCTGCTCTTGCAGAGGACGAGGGTTTGATTCCCAGCATCCATATAACAGCTAACAAAGGTTCCAGAGGATGTGGCACCCTCTTCTGACCTCTGTGGGTACTGCACCCATGTAGTGCACTTACATACATGCAAGCAAAATACTCATATACATAAAACAATAATTTTTGGGGGGGTCTTTTTGAGAGAGGGTCTCCCTATAACCCCATTTGGCCTGGAATTTGCTACATAAGTTAGGCTAGCCTTGAACTCACAGAGATCTGTCTGCCTCTGCTTCTTGAGTGCTGGGATTAAAGGCATATATCACCATGCCTGGTAAAATTTGTTTAAAGTTGGGACTGGAGAGATGGCCTAGTGGTTAAGGGCGCCGACTGCTCTTACAGAGGACCCGGGTTTGATCCCCAGCACCCACATGGTGGCTGAGAACCGTCTGTAACTCCAATTCCAGGAGAACTCCAGTTCCAGGGGAATCTGATGCCCTCTTCGGACCTCCGCGGCATTGTACAACATGGGTGCACAAACCTACATTCAGACAATACATTCATACACATAAATAAATAAAATTAAAAAAAATTTGTTTAAAGTTAAAAAATCTTTTCTGTAACTGTACACAAGCACAAGAGCATACATGAGCACATACACACATGTGTGCATGGAGGTCATAGGTCAGTGTTAGGTGTTTTAGTCAACTGCTCTCCATCTTTGTGTGTGTGTCTTTTTCAGACAGGATCTCCCTGTATTACCAGCTGACCTAGAGCTCACTATGTAGACCAGGCTGGCCTTGAATTCACAGAGATCTGCCTGCCTCTGCCTCCCGAGTGCTGGGATTAAAGGTGTGTGCCACTATGCTCAGCCCTGACATGACTCTTTCTAACCTAGAGCTCAATTCAGCAAGATGGGCTTGCAAGTGAGAGCCAGGGTTACTCCTATCTCTACCTTCCCAGCTCACTGAGATACCATGAAGGGCCTCTACCCACTGATAAAGATCTCCCTTCAGCAAGAGGACTTGCACTTGGCTCCTCAACCACCCAGTACTGTTACCTGGTTTTGCATTTGTGGCATAAGAAGCAAAGCAAGTGATCAACATAGTTGCCCTAACTGTCCTGTTTCAGCTTCTGCTTTAAAGCTAAGTGGTACCACCAGGTGTATTTAATATCTTCTGAGCTTCAACATCTTAATCTTTATTTTTTTTATTTATTTATTTTTTAAATTTATTCTTTTTTTGGGGGGGTCTTTTTGAGTCAGGGTCTCCCTGTAGCCTCAGCTGCCCTGGAACTCACTCTGTAGACCAGGCTGGCCTTGATTTAAATTTATTCTTGTATGTGTATGAATGTACTGTCTGCATGTAGGTTTGTGCACCCGTGTCGTGCAATGCTGCGGAGGTCAGAAGAGGGCGTCAGATTCCCCTGGAACTGGAGTTAAAGACTGTTGGGGCTGGAGAGATGGCCTAGCGGTTAGGAGTGCCGACGCTCTCGCAGAGGACCCGGGTTCGATCCCCAGCACCCACATGGCGGCCGAGAGCCGTCTGAAACTCCAATTCCAGGAGAACTCCAGTTCCAGGGGAATCCGACACCCTCTTCTGACCTCCACGGCATTGCACGACACAGGTGCACAAACTTGCATGCAGACAGTACATTCATACACATACAGAAATAAATAAAATTAATTAAAAAATTTTTAATTAAAAAAAAAAGACTGTTTTCAGCTCCCATGTGGGTGCTGGGGATCGAACCCAGGTCCTCTGCAAGAGCAGTCGGTGCTCTTAACTGCTAGGCCATCTCTCCAGCCCCAACATCTTAATCTTTAAAATAGGCCATGAAGGCTGGCAAGATGGCTCAGAGGGTAAAGGCACTTGCCATGTAAGCCTGATGATCTTTCATTTTACTGATGCCAAAATGATCACCTACTTAACACAGGATTCTCTTTATACTACAAAATGCAAATAAGGAAAAATAGTGAAAGCAAACAGCAATATATACTCGTAAGAGTTACCAGTTAGGGGGCAGTGTGGTTAAAGGCACTGACAGCCCTTACAGGACTGGGGTGTCAGCACCCACATGGAGGCTACCAATCATCAGTAACTCCAGTTCCAGGAGATCTGATGCCCTCTTCTGAACTCTGCAGGCACTGCACGTCCTGGGTACACTTACAGACATGCAGGAAATACACTCATACACATAAAAATAATTTTTAAAATTTTAAACATTTTTTTTAAAAAAAGTTAACATGTTGCCAGGTGTAGTGGCACATGCCTTTCGTCCCAGCACTTGGGAGGCAGAGATAGGTGTATCTCTGTGAACTCACTTTGTAGACCTCAAAGTGAGTTCCAGGTGTGGGAGACAAAGAGTGCCTGAAGTGACAGGCTGAAGAGAAATGGTGCTTGGTCTGTAGCCATGGGGTTTGGTCTGTAGCCAAAAGGCGCTGGCTGAAGAACACAGTGCGCATGCTTCAGTAACTTTTAAGATGATATGTTATGTTACCTTGTCAACCTCATGAACATAACATCTTACATAAGGAATTTTATCTATAGACGCAAAACTTATCTGTCTGCTGATTGGCTCATTACTGGTATAAATATTCTTGGTTTCTAGGCTGTTGTTGTTAGTAGCATTAGTAGTTAGTAGCGTTAGTAATTGCTAGCAATTGTTGGTAGCATTAGGAATTATAAAAGTTAAGAAGAAAAGTGGTACCATTAAAAGAAACTACAAAGAAAAAGTTGACTGAGTAATTGATTCCTGGTCCGCCTCCGATGATTCGTGCCGCTGGACGGCGCACCAGGCTAGCTGGGGCTACAGGGTCTCCCTGTCTCAAAAACACCAAAAAAAAAAATAAAAAAAAATAAATTACATGTTAAAACTTATATCAAAGCCAGACTTGGCATATATCTGTAGTTTCTCTGCTCAGTAGGCTGAGGCAAGAGGATTAATGAAATTAGGAGTTCAAGTCAACCTAAGCAACATAGCAAGATCTGATGTCTTAAGAACTATAATGACATAAGAGAAGGAAGGAAAGAAGTGGGGGAGGGAGGAAGTTGGGCATGGTGGCTCATGTCTTTAATCCTACCATTCAGGAATCTGATGTTAGCTTGATCTACATAGTGAGTACCAAGCCAGCCAGAGCTACACAGTGAGACCCTGTCTCCAAAACAACCAACCAACCAACTATAACAACAAAACAAAAAGGTTACAAATTATACTAAAACTGATTTTTTAAAATGTATCCAGGAAAACAATAAAAGCTCTTTGACACTGAAACATTTCTTTAAGTAAACCTGATAGTTTGTTCTAGGACCATGATTATAAAGCACTCACCTCAGGGCTGGAGAAATGGCTCAGCAGTTAAGAACAGTTATTCTTTTTTTTTTTTTTTAAATTTTATTTATTTCTGTATGTGTATGAATGTACTGTCTGCATGCAATTCTGTGCACCCGTGTCGTGCAAAGCCGCGGAGGTCAGAAGAAGGTGTCGGATTCCCCTGGAACTGGAGTTCTCCTGGAATTGGAGTTTCAGATGGTTCAGGGCCACCATGTGGGTGCTGGGGAGCGAACCCGGGTCCTCTGCAAGAGCGGTCGGCGCTCTTAACCGCTAGGCCATCTCTCCAGCCCAAGAACAGTTATTCTTGCAGAAGACCTGGATTTGTTTTTTATTTTTTTATTTTTTTTATTTTTATTTATTTCTGTATGTGTATGTACTGTCTGCATGCAAGTTTGTGCACCCGTGTCGTGCAATGCTGCGGAGGTCAGAAGAGGGTGTCGGATTCCCCTGGAACTGGAGTTCTCCTGGAATTGGAGTTTCAGCCGGTTCTCGGCTGCCATGTGGGTGCTGGGGATCGAACCCGGGTCCTCTGTAAGAGCGGTCAGTGCTCTTAACCGCTAGGCCATCTCTCCAGCCCCAGAAGACCTGGATTTGAATCACAGCACCTCCGTGGGGGCTAACAACCATCTGTTAACTTCTGAACCCCACTATCATTCCTTTTATACTTATAATTGGTTTTGCAAGTGTAACCCCTTTAAGCTTTTCTGTGCATCTCACATGTTCCCACCTGTCTGAACATTCCTTTTTGTCTGGTTTATCTTGTACCTTTTCCTTCTGCAGACTGGAGTCTGGTCCCTTTTTCCATGGAACATCAGTTCCTTTTAGTGGGCAGTATATTTGGCATTTTCATGGCTACTGGACCATTGCTGCTGATGGTCTTCTTGGTGTAGGCAGGAGGAGTGTGTGTGCTCATTGGTTAGCGCATTCTGTTCATCTCTGAATTCCAGTGCAGAGTCACAGGCTCTGGCTTGCCTATTTATATCCTTTTTTCTACAATGAGCTCTCTGGCTCTTAACAGTATCAGTGGGTTTACACTACACAAAGTAAGTTCTGACAGGCGAAGCCCATACTAGTACCAGGACAAGCCAACTAAACAGAGCTGAAGATTTTTTTTTCTTCAGCTTTTTTTGGTATATAATCAGAGTACTGAGTTCAAAGGCTACATGGACTGGATGATGCATGCTTATAATCACAGTATTCAGGAGGCTAAGATAGGAGAATCCTGAGTTTAAGACCAAACAGAGCTATACTGTTGAGTTTTAGGCCAGCCTGCACTATCTGGTGAGATCCTCTATACAAAAAATAAAAGAAAATAATAAAATAAATGAAAAGCTATTTATCACAGGTTATAACGCATCAAAAAAAGAAAAGCTATTTAGATTAATTATCTTTTCTAACTATATTATACAGTTAGATTCAAAGCTGAGTTAATTTGAAACCCCTTTATTAAATATTGAGGCTAGTACTTTATTTTGTTTTATTTTTTGTCTTTTTGAGACAGGGTCTCCCTTTAGTGCCAGCTGGCCTGGAGCTCACTATGTAGACCAGGCTGGCCTTGAACTCACAAAGATCCACCTGCCTCTGCCTCCCAAAGTGCTAGGATTAAAGACATGTGCCACCATGCCCGGCTTAGTTTTATTTCATGTGTATGGATGTTATGCTTGTGTGAGAGTAAGTGCACCTTTGTCATGCAGTGCCCAAAGAGGACAGAAGAGAGGGTCGGATTGTCCGAGATATAAAGGGGAAGCAAAGGATCAGTTTCTTCATACTGGAAACCATGTGCCCCTGAAAGCCTGGCCCTATCTGCTGAGTCTCGCTTCTGTAACTGGCTGGCTTGGTCCATGCTACTGCTGAATTGGTATTATTTTTCATATTAATTCTGATTGGCTATTGTACTTACGAAAGCCGTGTAACCCATTTCTCAGGGCATCAATCCTCCCAAGCTGAGTGGGGTCTGGCCGTAATTAATAAGCCATCCTTTTTAACTCCACATGGTCCTGCACGTGGTCTCTCCATCTCAACCCTGCAACAGTAAAGTGCTTGCAATGCAAGGACCTGAGTTCAATTCCTGGAACACACATAAAAATGACAGGTGTGGTGTGTGGACTTGGAATCCAAGCGCAAAGGGAGTGGGGTGGATCCCTAGGGTCACTCCCTGGCCAGCTGGCCTAGCCTAATTAAGTGGCCAATGAAAAACTGTCTCAAAAAACAAAGTGATGGCTGGGAAGACGGTTCAGGGAAGAAACAGCGTGCAGGTAAAAGCAGGAAGACCCCCAACAATCATGTAAAACCTGGGTATTAGCAGCAGATGCCTGTAATCCTAGCACTGGAGAGGTGGAGACAGGAGGACCCCCTGATGCTTGCTGGATCCATGTGCTTCAGAGAGACCCTGTCTCGAAAAATAAAAGGGGTGGGCTGGAGGGATGGCCTAGCGGTTAAGAGCGCCGACCGCTCTTGCAGAGGACCTGGGTTCGATCCCCAGCACCCACATGGCAGCTGAAAACTGTCTGAAACTCCAATTCCAGGAGAGCTCCAGATCCAGGGGAATCCGAGACCCTCTTCTGACCTTCGCGGCACTGCACAACATGGGTGCACAGACTTACATGCAGACAGTACAGTCATACACATACAAAAATAAATAAAAAAAAAATTTAAAAAAAAAAGAAAAATAAAAGGGGAAGCGACTGAGGGACACCCAGTGTCAACCTCTGGTTTTCATAGCCACACGTGTACATATCCACAGAAAACAAACACACACACACACACACACACACACACACACACACACACACTACCAGTGCCTGAGAAAGACAATTGAAGCTGACCTCTGGCTTCTCTCCTAAGAGCACACATGCAACCCACATATACACAAAAAGTATATTGCTAGACATATATCTAAAAAGTCTCCAAAATATACTGTTAAATAAACAATTTTGTATAAAAAGTTAATTCCATTTTTTTGTTGTTGTTGTTAATTTTATTTATTTCGGTATGTGTATCAATGTACTGTCTGCATGCAGGTTTGTGCACCCGTGTCGTGCAATGCCGCGGAGGTCAGAAGAGGGTCTCGGATTCCCCTGGAACTGGAGTTCTCCTGGAATTGGAGTTTCAGACGGCTCTCGCCGCCATGTGGGTGCTGGGGATCGAACCCGGGTCCTCTGTAAGAGCGGTCGGCACTCTTAACCGCTAGGCCATCTCTCCAGCCCCTATAAAAAGTTAATTCCATTTATTTCAAAGTCTATGAATGCTGGTAAATGTAGAAGAAAAATATTTTCCAGGTTATCCACACAACCAGCTTACCTTGTCAGAGCCCTGCTTGTCATATGGGTTAAAAGAGTGCCCTAGGAACGTCTACTACAACCACCCACAAACCACTCAGAGATACAGCAAAGGCTGTTTTGGCAGCAGGTGGGCCTCCAACCTCTTCAGGTACTTCTAGCCCCTTACTCTATAGCATGTATGCCCACAAACAAGCTTTATAGGAAACTAACTGAGAGCCTGGCTCCTAGTGGAGCAAATAAACTTCTGCACTAGTAACCAGTTTCAGTGGAAGTGTGTGGCTTGGTCCTAGCACCTCTGATCTGCTATTTACCAGTCCCTACTGACCCATGGGTCATAGTACCGGGGCTCCTGCCCCTGGCCATCCCCAAGCAATCCTCTCCACAGCTACAAACTCCTAAGACAGGTTCCCCAGAAAGCAGGATCTGTCTAGGGGCCCTTTAGGCCAGTTAACCCACCAGTCTGCCCTCGGCCACACCCTGCCCAACAGGAAGCAGCCCACAGCTGAAGGAGACAGACAAGCTGAGTGAACTGATGATGGCTGTCTGCCAGCAATCAGAAGTCAGCCCATGTGGAAGAAGAAAGAGAAACACGTCTAGATGAAGGAAGAGAAACACGCCTAGATGAAGGAAGAGAAACACGCCTAGATGAAGGAAGCAAACAGCTTTGCTAGGCAGAAGAGGGAAAGAAGGTCAAGAGTGAGTATAGAGCACTCACACCTAGCCAGCTCTCCACCATGACCTGCAACATGGGTTACCCAGGAAAAGCACAAGGAATCATGAAGGGGCAGCCCTGTCCCCAAGTCTAGGTGCCAGGCCAACTCCACGGCCCACTAGAACCCTACCTCCACCCTAGGCTGGGGGCCTGGTGAGCTTCAGGAAGGACCCATGTTGGCAAGAAGCTCTCACCTCTTGCCTCTCAGTGCAGCGAATACCCAAGGAGCAAGTTCCACCCAGCGTGAGCCCTGGCCAGCTGGCTCTACATTCCCTCCCCTGTCCACCTCATGTTCCTGCAGCATGGCAAGGCCTTCACCCTCCTTGCCACCCCTACCAGGGCAGCTGCAAGGCCTCCTGGCTAAAGGAGCTGCTGCCCTTTATGTCAAAATATAAATAGCCATTTGTGCATTTGTTCAATAACTGATTTCTAAGCACCCACTCTGTGCCTGGCCAGGCACAGGGGACACATGTGGGAATGTGTCAATGAGAAAAACCTGTCAGTGTTAACAATCGTAGCACTGTGCAAAGTGTGGCGGCTGTTGGGGGTGGGAGGGTCTTGGCAAGTCACACGTGCTCCTCTAACGCCATTAGGATAGCTAAGACTCTTACAGTGGCTGCTGTGTGCAGCACAATTCAAAACCAAGGCACTGGAACTCTGATGCCTTCCAGAGGGAGCCCAGGCCCAGAGATATGGCTGCCTGGACACACACACCATTGGCTCACAGGCTCAGGAGTCTCCTACCCTTCCTCAAATATACCTGTGAATAACACCAACAGTTGACCAAATATAAAGCATGTGCTTATATATCAGGCACTTTTTGGAATATTTCCTATGCATTTTATTTTATTTATTATCATTATCATCATCATTATTATTACTTGGTCTTTTTGAAACAGGGTCTCTCTGTAGCCCCATCTGACCTGGAACTCACTATGTAAACCAGGCTGGCCTTGAACAACAGAATCCACCTGTCTCTGCCTCTGGCATTTAAGGCATATACTACTATGCCCAACACTTTACCTATTTTAATCCTTACATTTCCATTTAGTCCTATTAGGATATTCATGTTCCAAGTGAGGAAGCTGAGGTGAAAGAATAATCACAGAGAAGGCTGTGGGGTGGCCTTGATGCCAGCGTGGCTTCAGGATGCATGCTGTGAATCTACAACAATTACCTGCCATTGGTCTGGATGACAAAAAAGCCTTGGTGTAACTCTCAATCGTCCTTTGATAGCTCATGTGAAAATAATTATACCTGGCTCTCCTAACTGCCTAAGCACAAAGACATCTATGTCCAAAGCCACTGCACTAGAACTACAGCCCCCAAGCCATTCACCCCTAGCCTGGACTTCTCTTGCCAAAGCACACCATGGCCATAGTGACAGGACGCATAGACTACCAAGGACAAAATTGGCTGGCTTCCATTAGACCACCCAAGACAGCTGGTAGTCAACCCAGAAGCAAAACCACAACTGTCACAGAATAACCACACTTTGAGCCCAGCCTCAAGTCTGTTCAGTGTCTGGGGCCCCAAACTTGGCTATCAGGATTACCAATCTGTTTTGCAGGCTGGCAGAGAAGCCAAAAGGTCATGACATCCTCAGAACTCACATATAAAAAGTACTGGTGATGTACAAACAAATGATCTAGCTGTACATCATAGACAACATTTACTACATCGGGGGCTGTCTACTGGGTTCTAAATGTTGTCACTGACACATTCAGGGTGAAAAAACAACAAAGGTGTCCTGTAGTCAAAGACTAGAGGAGACAAAGGAGCCTAGCAAGGGGAGATCAACTACCAGATCACTGTCATCACTACAAGGACCTGCCATCCTTGCCAAGGAGATAAAATGCACAGCTGGATCTCCACTATCACTACCAGAACCCCTGACTCTTATGTGCCCTCCCCTGCCCTCATGTTCCTACAGGGTGGCAAATTTTAAAATAACAAGTTACTTGCTATAACTGCTAGGATAGCACCTGACATCCAGATCACCTCTTACCACTGCTAAGTGCCTAGGAGAGGAAAATACCCACGAGCTCAGCATGGAAAGCCAACAGCGAAGGGGCAGGAGAGGCACAGCTAACACCAGCACAAATGTTCAACTGCAGCATATCTTCATTCCTACCCAGAAATACCAACTGTGATAACCTCAGCATGCACAGATACCTATGTGCCTCCGCCTGGGCCACCTAAGCTTTAACCACAGGGCTTCCTGTACCCTCTGGGCCCATGTATTTGATGACCCAGAGCTTGGCACAGAGTAGATGTTAGTGAGCAGAGCAAGGTGGGTTAAATGGGAGCCACCTCCTGGTTCTTTGCCAAGGCCCACATGTCAGGGATAATGGGCCATGTCTGTATGCAACTTGTTCTCCAATGGTTTGGGAGGAGGAGCACTCTGTGTTTATCTATGGCATAAAGATAAACACGGTGTTTTCACACCTTTTCTATGAATTTGAAATTCTTCCCAGGGGCTAGAGAGATGGCTCAGCAGTTAAGAGCACTGACTGAACTTGCAGAAGACCCGGGTTTGATTTCCAGCACCCACATGACAGCTAAGAATCGTCTTTAACTCCAGTTCCAGGGAAATCCGACACCCTCTTCTGACCTCCATGGCACTGCACGACACAGGTACACAGACCTACATGCAGACAGTACATTCATACACATAAAGAATAATAAAACAACTGGGCATGGTGGCACACGCCTTTAATCCTAGCACTTGGGAGGCGGAGGCAGAGGCAGGCGGATCTCTGCGAGTTCAAGGCCAGCCTGGTGTACAGAGCGAGTTCCAGGCCTAGCACTTGGGAGGCAGAGGCAGGCAGATCTTTGTGAGTTCAAGGCCAGCCTGGTCTACAGAGTGAGTTCCAGGACAGCTGGGAAAAAATAAATACATAAATAAATAAATAAAATAAAATAAAATTAAAAAAATAAAAAAAAAATAAAAATTCTTCCCAAATAAATCATCTCCATCTCTTCCTCCTCCCTCCCTCCCTCCCTCTCTCCCTCTCTCCCTCTCCTCCTCCTCCTCCTCCTCCTTTTGGTTTTTTAAGACAGGATCTTCCTGTAGCCCCAATTGGCCTTGAAGTCACAGAGATCTCCTGCCTCTGCTGCCCAAGTGCTGGGATTAAAGGTGTGTACCACCACATCCAGCTTCCTTTCTTCTTAAAATTTTTTATCTTTTTTCTTTAAAAAAATTTTTTTTTAATTTCTGTATGTGTATGAATGTACTGTCTGCATGTAGGTCTGTGCACCCGTGTCGTGCAATGCTGCGGAGGTCAGAAGAGGATGTAGGATTCCCCTGGAACTGGAGTTCTCCTGGAATTGGAGTTTCAGACGGTTCTCGGCCACCATATGAGTGCTGGGGATCGAACCCGGGTCCTCTGTAAGAGCGGTCAGCACTCTTAACCGCTAGGCCATCTCTCCAGCCCCAAATTTTTATTTTTTTTTTCAAGCAGGGCCTTCTCATGTAGCTCAGGCTGGCCTTGAATTCCTGATCCCCCTGCCTCTGCTTTCCAAGGTTTAGGGATACAGAAATGGATTACCATGCCTGGCTTTAAAAGATTTCTTCTTGGGGCTGGAGAGATGGCCTGGCGGTTGGGAGTGCCAACGGCTCTTGAAGAGGAGCTGGGTTCGATCCCCAGCACCTACATGGTGGCTGAGAACCGTCTGTAACTCCGATTCCAGGAGAACTCCTGTTCCAGGGGAGTCTGACACCCTCTTCTGACCTCCGTGGCATTGCACGACACGGGTGCACAGACCTACATGCAGATAGTACAGTCATACACATAGAAAATAAATGAATAGCTGGGTATGGTGGCGCACGGCTTTAATCCTAGCACTTGGGAGGCAGAGGCAAGCGGATCTTTGTGAGTTCAAGGCCAGCCTGGTCCTCAGAGTGAGTTCCAGGACAGCTGGGGCTACAGGGAGACCCTGTCTCAAAAAGACAAAAAATAAATAAATAAATAAATAAGTAAATAAATAAATAAAAATAAAAATAAATATTAAAAAAAAGATTTCTTCTTTAAAAAGGTTCATTAGCTGGTGGAGTTGGAAAGCAAGTTATATTCCTCTCCAACCAAGAATAAAACTGTTAACCAGGAAGCCAAATATAGTTAGTAGGACAAACTTTCATGGGACAGTAGGCTCTAAAGGAAAACACTTGAAACTCTGGGGACATTTGTCAAGGCCAGAGTAGTGTCAACTGTCTGAGCTTCTGTTTCTTCCTTTTTTTTTTTTTTTTGGTCTTTTTGAGACAGGGTCTCAACTGTAGCCCAAGCTGGCCTGGACCTCACTATGTAGACCAGACTGGCCTTGAACTCACAAAGATGTGCCTGCCTCTGCCTCCCGAGTGCTGGAATTAAAGATGTGTGCCACCATGCCCGGCTGTTCCTTCTAATAAAAATGCCACACTCTTCTGATTGACCAATGCCTATTCTACCTGAAAGAACTCTGGACTCCAGAGATTAAAGAACCAGGAACTTGGAGCCAGCTGGCCTAAGCTTCAACCCCAGCTACACTACTCCCAGCTTCAACCCCAGCTACACCACTCCCAGCTTCAACCCCAGCTACACCACTCCCAAGCTTCAACCCCAGCTACACCACTCCCAAGCTTCAACCCCAGCTACACCACTCCCAGCTTCAACCCCAGCTACACCACTCCCAGCTTCAACCCCAGCTACACCACTCCCAGCTTCAACCCCAGCTACACCACTCCCAAGCTTCAACCCCAGCTACACCACTCCCAACTTCAACCCCAGCTACACCACTCCCAGCTTCAACCCCAGCTACACCACTCCCAGCTTCAACCCCAGCTACACCACTCCCAGCTTCAACCCCAGCTACACCACTCCCAGCTTCAACCCCAGCTACACCACTCCCATCTGTGAGTGAGCTCAGTAAGTCGCTATTCTCTCCCAACTAGCTTTGCCAGCAGTACAATGAAGACAGCTTCCAATCCTGACACCTCCCAAAGGAAACTCAACTCAGCATAAACCTCTTACAGAGACCAGCAATAGGCAGGAAGGGCCCAGGATTGTTAAAACTGTCGCCCTGATGAGAAGGCAAGTTTTCTCAGCTATGTATGGTGGGGTCACCCTGGAGAGAGCTATTGCTGAAACTATGGCATGATGTATTTCCCAATTACAGCTTAAAAAGAATTTTAGGATGAGCAATTAATGCTGCATTCCCTTACCCAGTGGAAAAAGGGTCAGTGGGGCAGTGGCTCTCACAGCTCCCTGCCCCCCCCCCCCCCCCCCCCGCTCCTTCATGAAGTACAGCTACTTCAGAGGTCCAGAGCTTTTTTTCTCCCTAAATCCAGCAGCCTTCATACACTGGGCCACCACAGAAAAAGGAAATACTACTCAGAGCAGAGCATTAAGATGGAAAAAGATTTGGCGCCATCACCTAGGGGACCCCAGGGACTCATCAGAGGACAAAGGGAGCCAAAGGATTCACAGCTGGAGTTATGGAAATGAGGGCCTTGGGGGCTACATGGACAACAGCCGGGGTGGACAAGGACCCAGACAAGGTGCATGATGACCAGACCAGCCAGATTAAACTCTTATCTGGGTCACTTAGCATTATAAGAGTCCTCTATTTTAGTCTATCTATAAAATGGGGCTAATAACAGTCTACCAAGGACCACTTGAATGAAAGTCAACATATAAATTAGTGCTTAGAACATCACCTGACTTATATAATACATCCTCAACCAAAATCAAATGTGCATTTTAAAGAAATTTAGAGGCTGGAGGTGTAGCTTAGTGGCAGAGCACTTGCCTAGCATGCACAAAGCCCTGGCTTTGATTACCCAGCACCACAAAAAAACAAAACAAAACAAAAAAACCCTTCAGCCATGTCAAGTCCCGTTTCACATGCTGCCCCCAATCCCCACACCTCATCTTTGAAGGGCTCTGCCATGCATCAGAGGACCCCACAATGCCCTGGCTTGTCCTCACAGGTAACATGTGGCAAGTACCAGAGGACACCTTCTGCCTCCTTCCCACAGAATGTCCTCCTCACACCTATGCATGGTTCAAAGCAAGGCTCTTGACAGAAAGCATGCAGATCTAGACCAGAGAAACACCTTCCTCTCACAAACACCAGCCAGGCAGACTCCTGCACAGCAGTTCCAGGAAGGCTCCAGGGTAAAAGTGTGAAGAGACACAACAGCTCACAAGCAAACATCTGGTGTAGAGTGAGCCCTGTCTTTGCTGCCTCTGTTGGTAAAGGGGCCATTAGAGATTTTAGGGTTTTTCAGGACGATTTAAGACAGAATCAGTGGCTGCTGCCACATTCAAACTACAGAGCCATGGATTCACGATTACTATGCTCCCATTACCTGAGCCTCTCTGACTCCATGTCCCATTCAGACACAAGCAGGAGGGCTCCTGTGAGGACCTCCCTTGCTGCACATGTGTCACCTGCCTCAAGGTCTCATACTCAGGGTTACTCCGCACACAGGGATATGCTGAAGAGTTCACACTTGCCCTCTTCCTTCACATCCAGCATGTCTAGAAGAGGGGACTGTTTTCTGTATTTGAACATCTCTACTGATGGGCAGGCAGGGAGAATTCACAAATGTTTCTGAACTGCCCCACTCCAGCTGGCAAGATATGTGAACACACTGGTAAGGAAAAAGGGGTTAAGAACATTAGTCATCTCTGTGATCTACACAGGAGATGCTGGCCCTGGAATCAGAGGTGCAAGAAGACAGGCGTGTGAGGCTTTATTTCTGAGCCCGGAAACCTCACTTGCAACAGTGGGACCTAGGAAGCAGAGTGGGGGATGTTTCACTCTCTACAGAGGTGTTCACAGATATGTTAATCACCAGAAGCCATAAACCCACTGGCCGTGACCCACATCCACAGGTGTTCCTAGCAAGGCCACTTTGGAACCAGTCAGCTCGCTAGGTAGAACAGCTCTTCTGGTGGCTGGGGAAACACTACAGAATCTGTCCAGTTGAGTACTGGTCCATCGTCTTAGCTATCAGGCAGACACAGGGGTTCAGGCAGACAGTTCACAAAGAGGACAAACAGCCAAGAATTGCAATGTGTAAATACAGGACTAGTGAGGAGTGCACAGCCCTGCTCTCTATACCCAGTCTGGCTGTCAGCCACAGAAGACTGCCTCCGGCGTTTCTGTCTTGGTGGGATCCATCCTCAAACCATTAAGAGAGAGATGGCCTAGCGGTTGAGAGCACCGACTGCTCTTGCAGAGGACCCAGGTTCCATCCCCAGCACCCACAAGGCGGCTAAGAACCGTCTGTAACTCCAATTCCAGGAGAACTCCAGTTCCAGGGGAATCCGAGGCCCTCTTCTGACCTCCACAGCATTGCACGACATGGGTGCACAGGCTTACATGCTGACAGGACATTCATACACATACAAAAAAAAAAAATTAAAAAAAAGAATTCTACATTCCATTGTATTAATATAAAGACGAGTCTATTACCATGTATACATAAAGTAAAATCATTTTTTCACTTAAACGTTCTTTTTCTCCCCTAATGTTTGTATTTTTTTTTTTCAGGGCCCTAAAGGCAGTGGGCCCACAGTACTGGAACTCCTGTGCCTGATGGACAAATCAGTCCTGGTTTTGGCAGGGAGGAGGTAGGTTTTCTTGGTGTAGTTCAGGGGTAACTAAGTGGGTAGAAATGGGACCTCTGGTTCCCCACCACACACAAAACTCCAAGGGGGACTTAAAAAAAAAATTAATCACATCAGACAGACAAAGCTCTACCAAGTGCCTGGCATCGCCGAGAGGACTGTCCCCGGCACACCGTGCCTGATGGACTCTCAGTACCTCCTATGGGCCAGCCTGGACTTCCGTGGTGCAGCGCTTCCCCGAGTGGCAGTAGGCACCCAGGCATCGCTGTCCAGGGCTGAAACGCTGGCTCCAAGCCACAGCTGGGCGGACACTTGGGACACCGGGTGCCTCTGTGGGATGCTCGCGGCCCCCAGACATCCACTCGACCCCCAACACCCGCCAGGCACAAGGCGCGCCCGAGGCGCAGCTCCCGGCCAGGGGCTCTCAGAGCTCGGTGCACTCCGTGGACGCGGGTCCACGGCAGACATCCTCCAGGCCGGAGCGGCACAAGGTGCGACTCGCTCGGAGCCCAGGCTCACTGCAGCTGGCGCCCAGGGAACGGGCCCCCAGTCCGGCCGCGCCGGCACCTTTCCCGGGCGCAATGACCGCCAGAGGCCCTGGCGGGTGGAGGCGAGGCCCTAGCGGGCGAGTCCCGCGCGCTTGCGGCCCAGCCCCACCCCCGGCCGCGCCCCCGCCCCAGCGCCTAGCACCTGGCCGCAGCGGCTCGGTGACGGTGAGCACCAGCAGGAAGAGCAGCAGGAAGGCGCCGCTGTCTGCCTTGGGCACCATTTATCCTCCGTTCATCGTCCCCGGGGCAGCCGCGTGACCCCGCGGGGAGGCCGGACCTGGCCGGGATGAGGGCGTGAGGGCAGGACTCGGGCGGGGGACAGAAAGGCTGCAGGCGAGGATCCAGCCCGGCAGCGGCGGGGGAGGGCCGCGGAATCGCGCACACTCTAGGCCGCGAACGCGGGATGGGATTCCGGATCCGCGCAAGATGGCGGCCGTCCTGCTCCAGCCCCGCGGCCCCGCCCCCCGCGCGCGCTAGCCTATGAGCGCCGAGGCGGGCGGGGGAGGCCCGGCCGCGCGCTCCCCGCAGCTGTCCGACTGTCAGCTAAGCAGTGAGGCGGGGCCTGAGCTGGCGGCCCCGAACAGCCATGGCAGTGGGCGTGGCCTCAGGGCGGGCTTATACTCCACGAGGCGTGTCATTGGCTGATCCGAGGGGTGGGGCTCGCGGACAGGGTCTGGGCCGCCGGGTGGCCCAAGGATGCCCAGTGTGAAGTGGGGAGAGAGCTCGGCATCACAATCACGGACACTTGAACCGGTCCGGTATGGGGGCAGGGAAGAATGGGGCCCTGGGAGTAGAGACGGAGGCCAAGGCGACCCTGAGACCGGAAGGATCTTCACACCTGTAGGCCCCAGGTCCGTTCCAATGCTCAACACATCTTTTAAAGGCTGAATCGGATGGCAAGTTGGCCAATAATAATAAAGGGAAAAGTGAACTGGAGGGCCGACAGGCTCTGAGGAAGGGGAAGAGACACAGCCATTTCAACAGACAAGCCAATGGCCTAAGGGATGTCAGAGAGTAACATTAAGTCCAGGTCCTCTGGAAGGACCTGCCTACACATTGGGAGAAAAGCCTGGGCAGGAATGAGGCTAAAGTCTAGGAACAAGGCTTTCCAGTGCTGACCTCACACCAGCCCTCATGAACAGCATGAATGAGGGAGACTGCAGATGGAGCAGCAAGCTGTCCAGGGGAAGAAGCACAGCTATGCACAGGCCTGGCAGTGGGTGATCAGGGCTGGGAAGAAGATGAAGATAGGGGCTGGAGAGAGAGCCTAGCGGTTAAGAGCGCCGACTGCTCTTGCAGAGGACCCGGGTTCGATCCCCAGCACCCACATGGCGGCTGAGAACCGTCTTTAACTCCAATTCCAGGAGAACTCCAGTTCCAGGGGAATCCGACACCCTCTTCTGACCTCTGAGGCATTGCACGACACAGGTGCACAAACCTACATGCAGACAGTACATTCATGCACATAGAAAAATAAAATAAAATAATAAAAAAAAAGAAATGAAATATTAAAAAAAAAAAAAGATGAAGAGAGAAAAGGTGGGGACCCAGCCCAACCTGACTCACCTCCATCTTACCTGACTCCTAAGTGTCTCCCTGAGAGTTCCAGGATTCTAACCTGTGACACTTGGGACCATGTGAGGTATGCCAACTCCCCATAGGTGGATAAAGCCAAGGTCAACCCAAGATTAGGTCAAACTGCCAGGGGCTCCAGCTCTCCCAGGACTTGGCCCAAAGAAGGTACTAGATGGAAAAAGGTCTTGTCCTAACAGGGGCCCCCTGTTCGCAGAAGCAAAGGTCCCTGTCCAGTGCTGCCCTTGGTGCTTGCACAGTCCTTGTGGAACATGCTCAGTGCTCAGTGCAAGATCCAACCTAGCCTTCTGCACCCACCCCAACCCTCATTCCACATCTGCCCTGCAAGCCCAGCCAGAGCCATAAGCAAGGCAGGATCTCTAGGAGGGAACTCACAGCGGAGACAAACAGTCCTGTCAGTCATCCTGCAGAGCCACTGTTAAGATAAAGTCAGGAGCCCTGCAGCTGAGGAAAGAACAGCTCAGGAAGGTCAAAAGTCTACCTGAACCTTGCAGTGAAAGGGCAGAATGTTAGCTCCCCAAACAGCAGCAACCCCGGGGCCAAGCAGCTCTGCCCCTCCTGACTCACTCCATCCTTCTCAGTACTGTGTTGTGCCGAAGAGCTGTCTGCATAAACGTCAAGAGCTGAATGGAGGGAAAAGAGGTCAAAGACCTCTTCCCTACCAGTAGCCTGTGGCATCACTGCAGACTGGCTCTTTCCCTCCACCGAAGCTGACTGATTCTGTCAGGGTAGCCCTCTGTATACTTCCCATTGCCTTCTACCATGTGTTCCAGGGGTCTGTTCTACCTTAGGGCACTGAATTACCCATAGAGCTCCTTATATTCTGCTCCCACCTTTGTAAAGCGACACTTTATTAAGACTTCCTCTGATTATTCTTGAGTATATCTTCTGTTTCTTCTGGGACCCTTGACTGATAGGGCTGCTCACCCTGGATCCCCTGGACTGGTTTTCAATAACAAGCCATGTCACTTCACAAAGGTTCAGGTTCTAGGTTTAGAAACATGGGCAGACCTCTTTCCTGTCCCTATAGGCCTATCCTACCTCAGGTCCAAGCCAAGCATAAGGCCACTGTGTTGGCTTTCAGTCCTCTCCAGTACTCTGGCTGACCTTCCAGATTTTATGTCCAAGTGGCTCAGGCGGTAGTCTCATTCCCCCAGGGCACTCCTCCTTTGTGACTTCACCCACTGAAGTCACCGGGGAGACAGTACTGAATGTTCCATGCTAGAGTCTTGGCCTCTTAGGAGGCAGAGACAGCAGGCCCGGCCAGCTCAGAGGACCCTCTGTCCACAATGTAAATGAGGACACTGCTGGCCCATGTCTGGCAGAGATGCAGAGGGCAGCATCAGAGGCGCTGGGCACTCCCCGCACCATGGATGACGCTGCCATCCTCAAGCGACGAGGCTACATCATGGGGATAAATTTGGGAGAGGGCTCATATGCTAAAGTCAAATCCGCTTACTCTGAGCACCTAAAGTTCAACGTGGCGGTGAAGATCATCGATCGCAAGAAAGCCCCCACGGACTTCCTGGAGAAATTCCTTCCCCGGGAGATTGAGATCCTGGCCATGCTAAACCACCGCTCTATTATCAGGACCTACGAGATCTTTGAGACTTCGGATGGCAAGGTCTACATCGTCATGGAGCTTGCGGTCCAGGGCGACCTCCTTGAATTCATCAAAACTCGAGGAGCCCTGCAAGAGGATGATGCTCGAAAGAAGTTCCACCAGCTCTCCTCGGCCATCAAGTACTGCCACGATCTGGACATCGTCCATCGAGACCTCAAGTGCGAGAACCTTCTGCTCGACAAGGACTTCAATATCAAGCTGTCCGACTTCGGCTTCTCCAAGCGTTGCCAGCGGGATGATAGCAGTCGACTGACGTTAAGCAAGACCTTCTGTGGGTCGGCAGCTTATGCAGCCCCTGAGGTATTGCAGGGCATCCCCTACCAGCCCAAGGTATATGACATCTGGAGCCTGGGCGTGATCCTCTACATCATGGTCTGTGGCTCCATGCCCTATGATGACTCCAACATCAAAAGGATGCTGCGCATCCAGAAGGAGCACCAAATCAACTTTCCGCCCTCCAAGCACCTGACTGGTGAGTGCAAGGACCTCATCTACAGAATGTTACAGCCAGATGTCAATCGGCGGCTGCACATTGATGAGATCCTCAGTCACTGCTGGGTGCAGCCCAAGACACGAGGTCTGTCTTCTGGAGCCATCAACAAGGATGGGGAGAGCTCCAGGACCACTGGGCCCCCATGGACCTCTGAACCTGGTACTGACAAGAAATCTGCCACCAAGATGGAGCCTCGGGAAGAGGCCCGACCTGAGGCCCAACCTGAGGCCCAGTCTGAGACTAAACCCCAGAAGGAAACAGTACAAGTGGCCAGGAAGTCGGAGACCCTGGGCTTTAGCGGTGAGCAAGCCAGGGAGACAGAGGAAGGACACTCACAACAGCCTTCAGAGACACATACCTAGTGAATCTCTTGCAGCCCAGGGGGCCAGCAGGGAATGAGGTGGAGCTCATGGCTTGAAGCCTGAGCCTAGAAGTCAAGGGATGAGAGAGAAAGAAGACAGTCCCGATGAGCTGCTATTTTTGTCAGTTTCTTCTCCCTCCCTTTGAACTTGGTAACTCACATGGCTAAAGAACCAATAAATCACTATATTAGTGCAGACCCCAAGGTGAATGTCTTTACCCAGATGACTATAATACTGGGCTCCCCTTGCAAACCCCCACTCGGAGAAATCTCTTCCAGTGCCTCCATCCCTGACTGAGGGATAGAGGCCAGGAAGATAGCTAAGTGAGGAAGATGCTGCTTCTAGAGGGAGGCCCAGGAGTCCAGAGAGGGCAAGGAGGGGACAGTCCAAGGACAGCATGGCTGTCTACATGGATCTGGAAGCCAGAGCCACCTCTAGCACTGGGAGATCTGGCTGGCTGCAGGATGGGCTGAGAGTCTAGGCAGATGTTTCCTTATCATCCCTGGGCATCCAGCTACACAAACCTGCCTGTGGGAGCTGGGGGGGGGGCGGACTATGGAGGGCGTGCAGATCAGGCTCTCCAACTTCCTCACACTACTTCCTGGTTTCTCCAACTTGCTCGTCAGGTGATTTTTCAGGTGACATGTTCTCCATGCCCAGCTGGCATCCAGTTCTCAACTGTGCTGAGCTGCCCACATTGTCATTCCCATCCTAGAAGTAAAGGAGGTCACCAGGTGGCCCAACATGTCCAGAGTACTATGAAGCTTTGGATACATCTCACTTCCTTCCAAGCCCACCCCATTCCAGGGACATTCCCCACCAGGGCTGGAAGCTGACCCCAGCATGCAGGATAGGCAGCATACCAGGTCCTTACGGGCAAGGAAGGTAGCTACTGGTGTCCAATGTGGGCAGGATTTGCATCTGGTACCATTGGCTGCAATGTGCTTGCCTGCCCTGCTGACACCATGTGGTCACAGTCCTCACTTTGCTGTTGTGGCTCCCTTTTCTTCACTTTATGCTGGGAAACCTCGTGGGGACCTAAGGGTTTAACATGCAAAAACAAGAGCATCAGACTCGCCTCTACCTCCCTCTCATCTGTGTCTCTCTTTGGGTAGACCCCAATGTCCTGTCCTCTAGAAGTGGGGTCCAGTGAGGTCCTGAATGTACTCCCTCTGCATCCTCCCTACAGTTAGCCCAGCCTTCCACTCTACTGCCCATTGTTCCACCCATCACCTCCCAGGTGTTCACAGCCCTCCTGCAGTCAGTCCAGCTGCCACCCCAAGGAAGGACTCCAGGGCCTGGCTTCCAGTCCTCCCAGTAGCACCTCTCACCCTGCATCCCATCACTTGTGCCATAAGCGTACTTGCCAATTCACCTCTGAAGACTGCCCATCCCCCCAGGTTCATCCTTCTCAAAGCGTTCAGAGGCCAGGACAAGTGGTGCTCTGTAGCTGGCTTCTGTGAATTCTGCCCACGGAGGCCAAGTGTCCAGGATTCAGGCCCAGGACAGGCTCTGAGTGACATCGAAGTACCACCCCACTGCCCATGAAAAAACACGGGTGGAACAGCAGCTCCAGGACCCACGAGGCTAGCTGGCAGGGGTGTGCGGAGAGCTGTGTAGGCTCTTCCCCTTCAGCTCCACGGTCCAGTCATGATTCTTGTGACAGAAGACTCCCAGAGGACCTGAGGCTGCTTGAAATCCACCAGGTGGGAAGGAATGCAGGGGGAGCGCCTGACTGCTGCATGCTTTACAGGTGGGCAAATAGCCCAGGGAAGGTGAGCATCCTGCTGGGAAGCACAGCACGGAGAGCAGCAGATCCAGGTGAATGATCCCACTCCTCCATGCATGGCCTCACCCAGCTGAACCATCCCCGTAGGTTGCTGACTCCGGTTCAGTCACCTGCAATGACCCTCGGGGCTTTAGACCAGAACCCAATGTGACGTCCATGGTGTATTCATGTTCCCCCATACCATAACACTTAGGGTGTTACTAATCCTCTTCCTCCTGGGACTGGTTTTACAAACCTCAGCCTTCTCCAGACTAAGCTCAAGCCCCAATTTTCTGTCCTCACAGCTACATCATCCTGTGTCATGACATAGCCACAAAGTGCATTCAATACTGGCTGGTGTGACACAGCCTCCGCCTCCAGACTCCAGAAGGCATGGCTGTTTCCGCTTCACTGGTGTCCTCTAGCATCTAGAATATCCCCAAAGGCTTGCAAGATCAATGAATGGGTCAGCGAAAGTGCAGCTTGGAGGGCAGCAGATTTCTCAGTGTGCAGGTCCCTGGTCCAGAAGACCTAGTGAAGCAAGCCTGGGTCCTGAGTCCTATCCTGGCTCTGTATGCACATCTCTGATGAAGGCCACTGCATGCCCCACAAATCTGTGTCAAGTTGATCCTTGCCTCCCCTGGCATGTCTCCTTGGAACCAGAGAGACTACACTGTCTTGGACAAGACAACAGAATCCAGTAAAAAGAATGAGTTGGTGGAAGGCTGATAAACAGAGGTAAGCTCCAGACAGAACATTTGGGGAAACAAAGGCTGTGAGGGAGAAGTGTCATGTTCTTCCCTATTAATCCTAGAACCTCTTCTAGGATATAAAAGAGAGAAGCTCTTATTGCTTCAGCCAAAAATGTATACCCAAGAGGAAGGAGTGCATAGAGCTAAAGCTACTAACCTGGGTGTTCTAGCGTGCTGTACTGCCCTCCGCAGCCTGTGCTATCTCAGTCTCACAGCCCAGACACAGGGTGTGCCCCATGTGCTCCAGATATATCGACCATTCTGCCCATCCACTGGGTGGATCCTCTGTACCTGGGCTCCTGTGTCACTTCCTCTTTGAAGGTTTTTGCTCTAACTGCCTCCCCCCAATAGAAACAGGCCTTCCTTGCTGTCTGAACACAGCACCCCTAGATCACCTCCTGGAAGCTCTCTATATGCACAAGACCCTCGGGATGGATGGATGGATGGATGGATGGATGGATGGGCACAGGGCTTCCAAAGTAGCCGAGGATATGTATATAGTATCCCACTTTGCAAACATTCATGCATCAAGTACAAGACAGTCAACATCCAAACGATGAGCAATGCCACACACTCCAAGTCGTCCTTCCCCACTGCTCACAAACCCCCCAAGGGGGGAGGACTGTGAGCCCCTCCATCCCCCAAAGCTTGCTCTTCACGGGCAATACTAGCAGCTGTCAATCCCCATGCCACCCAGCACCAGAGCCAACACAGTCCCCTCCTCACAGACTGATCTAGACTTGCTTTCCTTTAAGTCCCTCTAGTCCAGCCTTCTCAGGCCTGGTCCAAGACACTGGCCTTCACACTCACCCCAAAGCCAATTAGCTTTTCTTTCTGTGAGCAACCATCTTAAAATGGAACTTGGATTGAATAAAAGCTGCCCATCACTTAGAGAAAAGCTCATGACTCTCTACTTCTTCCCTCCTGACTTGCATCTTAGCTATTCTCAGCAGATTGACCTGGTAGAATTCTATCCCATTCCTGCCCCACCCCCCAAACATGCACCAGCCTACACTGAACCTTCAATGCATCTCCTAGCACTGCCGGGCCTCCCACCCCCACATGAACTGTCCACCAGAACAGTGGCTCATCTGCCTGCTCTGTAGCCCAAAGAATCTGCAGCTCCTGACCCCAAACATGGAACTGCTTTCGACCACAGCCTGCTGGGACCACTGACGGCCTGAGTGGACCTAGGCAGCCCACTGATTCCAAGAACACAAGCCTACAAGAGGTCTTCTTCAAACCCCAAAGAAGTGGCAGGCAAGCGCCTCTTGTAAGATGAAGACCAACAAAGGACCAGTTCCCATGGCTTATGCAGGAAACAGGCATGGGGCTGGACTTCTGGCTGGGCCTGGATCGCCTCCCCTTGGGCTTCACTGGTGACAAGAAAGCCACAGCAAAAAAGAGGGCCAGAGAGGGTTACCAGAGATCTGGGTGCTGGCTTCATCCCAGTGGGCGGGGAGGGGGTGCTCCTAGGCCTGCCTGGCTTCCAGGAGCCCCATTCCCCCACAGCCCAGTCCCCACTCCCAGCAGCCTGGCTTTATGACTTCATTCACTGGTCACTTGGTGACAGTGCTGAGCGTTCCACTCCTCCAAGTCCAGGCCCGGCCCAGCCAGACGCCTCCCCACAGTGGGAATGAGGACAATGCCTGCTGGCCTGTGTGGGGAGGGGATGTAAAGGGCGGTGGCACCGGCCGCTCCTGGCACCATGGACGATGCTGCAGTCCTAAAGAAGAAGGGTTACATCGTGGGGATCAATCTGGGCAAGGGCTCCTACGCAAAAGTCAAATCTGCCTACTCTGAGCGCCTCAAGTTCAACGTAGCAGTCAAGATAATAGACCGCAAGAAAACGCCCACTGACTTTGTAGAGAGATTCCTTCCTAGAGAGATGGACATCCTAGCGACCGTCAACCACCATTCCATCATTAAGACCTACGAGATCTTTGAGACCTCTGATGGGCGTATCTACATCGTCATGGAGCTGGGTGTCCAGGGCGACCTACTCGAGTTCATCAAGTGCCAGGGAGCCCTGCACGAGGATCTGGCCCGTAAGATGTTCCGCCAGCTCTCCTCAGCTGTCAAGTACTGCCATGATCTGGATGTCGTCCACCGAGACCTCAAGTGCGAGAACCTTCTGCTGGACAAGGACTTCAACATCAAGCTGTCCGACTTCGGCTTCTCCAAGCGCTGCCTGCGGGACGGGAGTGGGCGCATCGTCCTCAGCAAAACTTTCTGTGGGTCAGCAGCTTATGCGGCCCCCGAGGTGCTGCAGGGCATCCCCTACCAGCCCAAGGTGTACGACATCTGGAGCCTGGGCGTGATCCTCTACATCATGGTCTGTGGCTCCATGCCCTATGATGACTCTGACATCAAAAAGATGCTGCGCATCCAGAAGGAGCACCGAGTGGACTTCCCATGCTCCAAGAACCTGACTGGTGAGTGCAAGGACCTCATCTACCGCATCCTCCAGCCAGATGTCAACCGCAGGCTACACATAGACGAGATCCTCCGCCACTCATGGTTACAGCCCCCCAAGCCCAAAGCCGTGTCTTCTGCCTCCTTCAAGAGGGAGGGGGAGGGTAAGTACCGAGCTGAATACAAGCTGGATACCCGGCCAGGCTCGAGACCTGAGCGCCGGGCTGACCACAAACTGGGGGCCAAACCCCAGCACCGGATGCTGGTGCCACCTGAGAATGAAGGAAGGATGGACAGGCTGGCTGAGACTTCCAGAGCTAAAGACCATCATGTCCCTGGAGCCGAGGCGGGGAAAGCAAACACCTAGTGGTGGCGTGGGCCCTGGGGGCCATGGTGGCAGTTTGCATTCCTAGTGGTGGCGCGGGCCCTGGGGGCCATGGTGGCAGTTTGCATTCACATAAGTAGGCAGGTAGCAGCTGAAGAAGGCACAGGTGCAAGGAACAAGTAAAATCCGTCAATTAAACCACTATTTTGATTACGTTCTATTAGCTTTCTTCCACTTAGTAGCAAAGATGTTAATTACCACCAAATAAACCACAAAGTGTATACAAACATTGAGAGTGCCCAGTGGGGAGTCTTTTTCTCTAGGACTCATCCAGAGCAGGGATCTCCAGCCTAGTGGTCCAGGGACCTGTGCTCAGGCACAGGCAGACTCAGTAAGGCCTGTGGCAAAGAGGGGACCTCTGTCATGGTCTACTTGCCAGGCTCACACTTGTCTGCCTGACTTGTCCATCCCAAGGCCTGCAGGGCTGGCAACTCCACCCTCACCCTGTCTCAGTGTGACCTGCCCTGACCCTGGCCTGCTCCCACACAGTGCTCAGTGTCCAGTAACCCCACTGATCAGTTGACATTAGAGACCTTGCCCCAGGAATGGGGCAGCCCGGCTGACAGTTGCTGCTACCCTCCCCATCCTGTGGACCTGCAATGCCCTCAGCCGGTGCCCCGATGCTCATGTTCCCTGGTTACCATCCATCCCCAAAGCCATTCCCACATGCTGGCCCAGTGCTTGAGCTAGTCAGCACCTGCACAGCACCCACTCTTCTCATCCTGCATCTCTACCTCCTACTTCCTGGGGGGGGGGTGTCCCTTGGATTAAAGCCCAACCTTCTCTGTGAGACAAAAGTACCAAAACTTTATTTTATTTTTGGTCTTTTCGAGACAGGGTCTCCCTGTAGCCCCCAGCTGTCCTGGAACTCACTCTGTAGACCAGGCTGGCCTTGAACTCACAAAGATCCGCCTGCCTCTGCCTCCCAAGTGCTAGGATTAAAGGCGGGCGCCACCACGCCCGGCAAAAGTACCAAAGCTTTACTAGCCTGGAACTCAAGCTCCAGCCCCAAGGTTCCCAGGGCAGCCCCCCTGGAGCTCGCAGGAATCACTGTGGGAACCTCTCCAGTTAGTAGAGGCCTGTTTTAATTTGCTTTTGTTGCTGTTAAAACACTCTGACCAAAAGCAACTTAAGAAAGGGTTTATTTCAGCTCACACTTCCAGGTAACAGTCCATCACTGAGGGAGGGCAGCGCAGGAACTCAGGTAGGAACTGAAGCAGAAGCCATGGAGGAGTGCTGCGTGCTGGCTGGCTCTCTAGCCTGCTCCTGGGCACTAGCTCAGCTAGCTTTCTTATATAGCCTAGGCCCACCTACCCAGGGACGGCACCACTCACAGTGGGCTCGGCCATGTCAATCAACAATCAAGAAAACGCCCCAGACATGACCATGGGCCAATCTGATTGAGGGAATTCTTCATGAAGTTCCCAAGTGACTCTAATTTGTGTCAAATTGATACTAAGAACTGGCCAGTACATGGCCTGAGGTGGGAGGTTAAAGAGGTTGAGACGCCCATGTCCAGACTAGCAAAGACGGCTCTCACAGGACTCAAACATACACTAGGCCCCTGGCAAGCTCCAGCCCTGGGCTGCCCAGAAGGCATGACCTAGGACGTCCTTGAGGCTTGAAGACCCTGGCTGGGGAAACAGATCATGCTTTAGCCTCTGTCTACTAGGCCCATAGAGTAGGGCTTAGTGGGCACCAGGCTCATAGGCCCATGTGGCCACTAGTCACCTGAGGGCCCATCATCTGTAACCTTACTCCATAGCAAATGCTGGTCCCTGGTGAATATGGTACCTGCAGTTTGGGCAGGACACACACACTATTTCTTTTTACAGTACACCCCAGGTTGACGTAAGGTAGGTGCCTCAGCAGAGCCCAACAGGCAGTGCCAAGAGCAGTGGGGAAGCAGCCAGCAGGACAGTGAAGACAGACCAGCCCCGCCTGGGCTGGGAGGCCACAGCTGAAGTCACAGGAAAGTAACTCATGCTGGGGTGGAGCCCGATAATATAGGCCATACACAGACAAATAACCAACAAACCAGTCAGGCCTGGCTGAGAGGTTGTGGACCTGGATCCAGAGTTTTGAGTAACCCTGAGGGGCACAACTACTGAGGATTCTGTGCTACCCTACACAGTGGAAAGGGTCAGGGGTGTGTTCAGCTCAGGAAGGAGCTCTGAGAGCCCCCTCTATTTTCTCCCCATAGGTGGCCTCTGGTCTTAAAGTTCTGAGATGCTGATATAGGTCCCAGGGCAGCCCTGGGTCTGTTCAGGCAGCAGCATGAAGGGCAGCCCGGCCAGACTGTGCCAGGTATTCTTTAATGACGGTTCGATAGGGCCCTGGGGGAGACGTGAAAGCTGCACTTCTGAGGAGTGCTCAGTGTCCCGTGCCGGCCTGGCTGAGGCATGGCACCTCATCCTGTGATTCCTGGGATAATCCACCACCTGTGGCCCAGGTCTCCAAGTGCTGGAGTCTTCTGAGTGGTAGACAGCTGTCCTGTAGGCTCCAAAGTGTCCTAAGCATTCTACAGGCCCAGCCCAGGCCTGGTTCTAAAAGAAGTCTGAAGCTTTGCGCCGGGCAGGGAGCTGCAACAGGTTGTCTGTGATGGAGGCTGGGTCCTGTGTAAGGGGTGTTCGTGTGGCAGAGCCAGGGGCTGGTGTGCTTGTGGGGGTCTGTGGCCCACCAGCTGGGGTCTTGAGATGGGCTGAGCGTGCTGGGGATGGTGTGTAGCTGGCCCGAAGGGCACGATCTGTATACTTGCTCGCTGTCCTGCTCATAAGGCGCTGCAGGGCAGGGGACATGGCTGGACTCAGGCCTTTGGGAGTAAGGCTGTAGAGAAGGCATGGAAGAGGGCAACAAGGTTAGGGGCAGTGCTGCTTAAGGTGAGGCCTCCCTTCAGCACCTCAAGGAGCCCCGTCATGGTCATTCTTAATTAAAGAGGCCAATACTGCAGGACAGCGCCTAGGGTACAGGCACTGTGGTACTGCTGCCTCTGGCTGTAGAGTTGGCTGGAAAACAGAGCTCTCAAAGCTGGAGTCCCCATCTCTCTCTAAAGTGGCCACATGGCTGACAGGAGGTCACTTGGGACAAAGGGCCTGAAGGTGCCTCTTAACGAAAGGTCAAGGATACAGTGGGAAGGTGATGGGAAGGGGGGCTCGTAACCTGGTTCACATTCAGCTGCACTCTGGAGAAGAGAAGCAGCTACAGCAGCCACTGCAGAACCCTGTGACGCACCCTAGGCCCTGTCCTGCAGGCCATATATCTGCAAGCCCATCTCCACATGCACTCCCAGCAGTGGCCCAGCCGCCTCACCTGGCCAGGCTCTCTGTCACTCTCCGCAAGGCTTCCTGCTTCTTAGCTCGGTTTCTGGCAGCAGCTTCATTGGCCATCTTCAGGCCCAGCCGTTCTCTGCGTCCTGGCTCCAAAATCTACAAGGCAGTAGGCCTGTCTGTGGCCTGTGCTGGACCTGCTACCTTGCCAGGCAGTCCCAACATGGGCACCAACCCATTCTCCCTGGCTGTCATAATCCTAGCAACTCACTTTCTCCCATAGCCTGTTAAAGGCCCTCATCCAGCTTGGCATGGTGGCTCATGCCTGCAATCCCAACACCTGGCATTTGAGGTCCTCTTGTGCTACACAGTGAGACCCTGCTTCAAAACAGACCAGATCAGACCAGAGCAGAACAAAATAAGGGCTGGCAAGATGCCTCAGTGGGTAAAGAAATTTGTTGCCAAGCCTGACAACCTAGGTGTTATCCCCTCCCTGGATCCTACATGGTGGAAAGAAAGAGAACGTCTCCCATAGGCTGTCTGCTGACCTCCACACGTACAGTGGCACCACATACCTCTCCCCAAAGTAAATAAATAAATGTAAACAAAAGAGGAGGCTGGGGATTAAGCTCAGTGGCAGATGGCTGCCTAGCAGGCTCAAGGCCCTAGATTTGGTCCCTAGAACCAAGAGAGAGAAATGCCTCCACCCAACCTACAGGACCTGCGCCCCCAACCCCCGTTCTGGGCCTGCCTTCAACAGGACATGAACCAAGGAAATGCGTCTGCTCTGCCTTCCGTCTCTGATTATGAGGGTGACTTTTTTTTATTTTTTTGTCTTTGCTGACCTTCAGGATTTCTTAAGACCTTCTCATGTGTGAATATGGGTTCTTTTTCTCGAAAGGTCCTTGACTTGGTTTTACTTTGTTAATTTATCTATCAAATTAATACCAGGTTATTTATTTATTTACTTACTTATTTACTTATTTTGATAGGGTCTCCCTATACTCCCAGCTGGCCTGGAACTCACTCTGTAGACCAGGCTGGCCTTGAACTCATAGAGATCTGCCTGCCTCTGCCTTGCAAGTGCTAGGATTAAAGGTGTGCACCACCATGCCTGGCTTAAAGACGGTTCTTAGCCACCTTGTGGGTGCTGGGAATTGAACCTGGGTCCTCTGCGAGAGCAGCTGGTACTCTTAACCACTGAGCCATCTCTCCAACCCCAGATTACTTTATCACACAACTTCCCTCCACTTCACATCTCCAGTGCTGGGACCATATGTGGTGTAGTCATGCATGCCATGGCCCACATGTGGAGATCAGAGGAAACTGCAGTTAGTTCTCTCCTTCCACCTTTACATGGGTTCCCGAGATCAAAAGCTGGTGGTCAGGCTCTTGTGACACGTGCTGTACTTGCTGAGCCATGTTGCCGGCCCACTTTTGTTCTAGGACATTTGTGCTGTACTAAAGCTTACCATTTTCACAAACCCCAGTGGAAACCTGAAAGCTCTGATATATTGAATCCTATGTATACCATGGAGTTTTCCATACATACTAATAATAAACTTTCAAATTAGGGGCTGGGGATATAGCTCATGGCAGGGCTGGGGGGTGGGGTTCAAGCCTATAATCCCAGCACTGAGGAGGCTACGCCAGGAGGACTGTCATGAGTTTGAGTTCAGCCTGAGCTACATAGTTTTAGGACAGCTTGGACTACAGAGTAAGATCTTATTTTAAAAGAATCCACCAAAAAGCAACTGGGTAAGGGGATACTATTCATAAAAAATTTTTAAATTTAAAATGACATTTATTTGGGTCTATATATGTGTATATGGTTGGTTGGAATCAGGCCCTGGATTAAATCCCCAATACCACCGAAACCACACACACACACACACACACACACACACACACACGCAAAAGAATAAAGCTATACCATTGCCTTCTAGTTGTTTTATGAGTATCGTTTTTATATTCAACCTTTTTACTTTTCTGGAATTTATTCTGCTATATTTATTATTGGCCTTTTTGAGACAGGGTTTCCCTGTAGCTCTGGCTGGCCTGGAACTCACTATGTAGACCAGGCTGGCCTTGAAATCAAAGATCTGCCTGCCTCTGCCTCCCGAGTGCTGGGATCAAAGGAGAGCTCCATCACACCCAGCTCTGCTATATTTATTAAAGACCTGGTTTGCTTTATCTCCAAATACCCTGAAGTCCCTCGAAATTTGAATCCTCATCATTATCAGACCCTCAGTCCTCCCTTTTCTGCCCCCCAGCTTTCCATGCTGCTTGTTACTCAGGGGCATCGGAGAGCACACCAGACTGAATTTGACTGAGACCCTGAAGAGCCTGCCCAAACAATTTGTTTCAGAACTCTCTTCTCTGCTATGACCTGTGGACTGTAGGTCCACTGGCCCTTTCCTACATGTCTAGGGCCTTGGGCTATGCTTTAATGTTTGACAGTACAGGTCCCTCCTGGCTATTCCTGACTTGGGTTTGTCTTGGTTATCTTTATAGCCCGGACAAGTTCTAGAAGCAAGACTTCCAAAATGTCTCCCAATGGTTTGTCTGGGCACACAGGACATCATAGCTACAAATGCTCTGGGAAGGACCTACACCACCATGCTGAGAGGCCCGCTGCCTTGGGCCAGGAAAATGACCGGGCAGCCTTGTGGCAGGGGTTCTCCTGGGAACTATAGTACAAGTCTATGGTTTTCTTCACAGAAACCCTAGTGGAAACCTGGTGGTTCACCACATTCTGAAGTGATCAGGGTCAGTCTTGGGAGGAATAGGCACAACATGATCTCTGACCCAGACACCAAAGCAGATCTATATTCACTTTATACTACAATTGATCCTTTTGGGTTTCAGAAACACAGATTATATAATCCACACCCTTTGTCTCTCCACCACCACCAACCTGTGGGCGTGCACACATCCATGAGTCAGCACAGCTGGAGCTCGGCACATGTGTGTGCATGTGTGTGTGCGCACGCCCATGTGTCAGCACAGCTGGAGCTCGGCACGTGTGTGTGTGTGTGTGTGTATATGTGTGTGGGCATGCACACACCCATGTGTCAGCACAGCTGGAGCTTGGCACGTGTGTGTGTGTGTGTATGTGGGTGTGTACACACCCATGTATTAGCACAGCTGGAGCTTGGCACGTGTGTGGGCATGCACACGTCCATGAGTCAGCATAGCTGCAGCTTGGCACGTGTATGTGTGTGTGTGTATGTGTGTGGGCATGCACACACCCATGTGTCAGCACAGCTGGAGCTCGGCACATGTGTGGGCGCACACATGTCCATGTGTTAGCACAGCTGGAGCTCGGCGCATGTGTGGGCATGTACACATCCATGTGTCAGCATAGCTGGAGTTCGGCGTGTGTGTGTGTGTGCACGTCCGAGTGTCAGGGGCCTTGGCTCTTCAGTCTCTGTTTCATCCACAAACTCCCTGAAGCCCAGAGCATCTCGTTTCCTCTCCCCAGAGTTCTAAGGCCACACCTGCCCATCCACTGATTCACGCCGTCAGGGGCCACTGACTTTACAGGCTGCTGGTCTATCCCTACCTTCCTGCCTCATCTCACAGAGACCACCTGATACACACTGGGCTTTACCTGATTTGATCTGTGCAGAGCCTTCCTGGTCTGCCCTAGGTCACAAACTCACTCCACCCATCCTATGATGGGCGCCTGATACACCATCCTGAGTGTCCCTAATTATGCTATGTAACCAGATGCCAGTACACAACTCTTTGGGGACAAACACTATGCCCCAGTGTTCAGGCCTACAGGGCAGCTGGAGTTGCTGGGCTGACTCTGTGATAGTATAGCCTTAACTATAACAGGTCCTGCGTCCAGGTCTGCCTTGGTACATTGGCTTCTACTCTTCTAAATCCTTATTGACAGTCCTGCCACAATCCCTATAATTGGCACATGGCATTCCAAAGTACAGTCCTTTGTGCTCAATCTTGAGCATCAGGTACTCAAGACCTTTCAGGCATCAAAACCCAGTCTGCTCCCCTCTCAGGACTCACCTTGAAAGCTGGTCCTGGTGTCCTGTCCACATAGGGGCTCTCAGACCCTTCGACTCTTAAGGGTGTGTTCTCAACTTCCCCCCATGTCATCAGCGGGGACTCATTCACACCTGTAGAGAACTCACAGTCGAATCAGGCCAAGAGGACCCAGCGGGAGTGCTGCCTTGCTGATAATGCTGGTGACCCCTTCATGCATCCCAGCAGACATTATGGCCAGCAGCCAACCCTCTCTTTCTGTGGCATTCCATCTTCTGAGAGGGAAATTTCAAAGACACCACAGGCCCAAGGCAAGACAGAAGTGGTTGGGCTGGGGAAGATGGGTCTGCTGGACCCCATCCAAGCACAAGCCAGGGCACCAAGGAAAGAGACACTCTGGGTTTCCAGAGTCTCCTAGATCCCAAGACAAACTATGGTGGCTCCACATGCCCTGATCGCATGACAGACACGCACCAGCACTGAGTGTGGAGGCTGGAGGGTGGCGGGCAGAGGGGCAACCAGGCTGCCAAGGACCCACTTGAATCTCACCTGCCTCTCCTGTACAGAGACTGTAGACTAGTGCCCAGAGCTTCCCACCCTATAGCACTCTGCAAATGCTGTAACCTGGAGACCTGTGGACACATTGCATGCACCAGCCTGCCTACTGACATCACAGGGAAGACCAGATTAGGACATGGTATCCCAGGGCATCTCAGGTCAGGTTTGCTCAAAGTCTAGCGTGGTCACCACCCTGACCAGTCTGGGCTCATAGTCCATTTCTTACCAGGAGCAGGAGAAGGGGTGGCAACGAGTGCAAAGCCGCCCACTCGGGGGGACTCCTGGGGAATGAGCTCCTTGCCATCTGGACCCACCTTGCCCTGTTTGTGCTGAAAGAAAAGCCAGTATCAGAGGCAGAGGCTCTCTCCACGGCTGGCTGATGGTAGGGCAGAGGTAGTTACAGGAAATACTTCCCCTCCTTAAGGTATGGCTGGGGCTCTGGAGCAGGTTCCTTGCAGAAAGAGGAAAGACCCCTATGCTCGTCTCTCCCTGAAGGACTGTAAAAGCGAGAGGAAGCAAGGGGGGCTGCTCTCCTGCACCCATGGAGGCACCTCAGGTTGCAAGGGCACAAAGGGCCAGTGCTACCTCTTTCCCTTGAGGGCCGTCTCCCCATCTCCTGCCTCTTTCCCTCCAACCCAGTGGCCTCTGAACCTCCATCTGGCTTCACTCGTCTTGTTCCCAAGCTCAGACTCTCTGTGCTCTTTGTCCTGCCAATCACTGCCCTCCGCGGGCGGACTCTCTTGCACTTGTTGACTTCTGTGACTTCCAGGCACTTTGCTCACCACTCTGCATGTATGGGTCTGACCACACTAAGCTGACTCCCAGAAGCCTTTCCAGTCCAACATCATAGGGGCTGGACCCAGAGTCTGGTCCCAGTGGAAGTGCACACAGGCCAAGAAGAGATGGCCCTGCCATAGAGGGGCTGCAGTATTCCTGCCTATTATGCTCAATCCGGTCTCAGGACAGTTCTGACTTTAAGGGGACAATCAAGATGGGAAAGGGCACACCTACTCAGTCAGCCCACCCACATCTGCCCTGTCTGTCAGATGGCCCAGCTGGCTCACCTGGGCGTTGAGAGCTGCTGCCTGCTGGAGCTGGGACCTGCTCAGGGCCTGGCTGAAGGGGTCCCGAAGGAAACGCGTGTTCTTATGAACTACCTGCCGTGGCTTCTTGAACAGCTGCTCTTCATCAGGGACACCTGTCAGAGAAAGCAGCAGTGGTAACAGGTACCAAAGGGGTGGGAAGCCTCATATGAGCCCCAGAAGTCCTGCAGCATGGGTGACAGAGAGCTTCCAGCCTCTCTAGCTCACATGCCACACCTAAAGAGCCTGAAGAAAGGAGCTGAGCAGGGATGGGGGAGTTCGCTGTCCCACAAGTATCCCAGAACATCTCTGAGGCCCATGCTGCAAGGAAGTACATACATACAGACTCCGAAAGTTGGCTCAAAGGCAGCAGACACACTGCTGTAGCAGTCAGACTTCCCTGACCTGTCAGTTCTCTCATTTACTCACCCTCGGGGTAATACATGAGGGAATTCTTGGCCTTGTACTTCCAGGTCTCCACGCCAGCCTTACTGCTCTCAATAGCTTGGTGCTCTGCTGATGGGAGTTCAAGATGATCTTTCTGCCGCTAAAGTAACATGGGGAAAAGTAGGGTCAGGGGGGCATGCAGGCCCTGTACTTGTGGCCCTAGGACTCTATCCCAACAGAAGACTCCTATGTTCTCAAACTCCAGGGCCACCTTCTCACACTCCTCCTCGGCCTGGTAGAGCCAGGCATGGCGAGCACGACTCTTGTCCTTGGCCACCTCCATGATCTCCTGGAAGGAGGCATTGTCCTCGCTTGTGTAGCGGCTCAAGAAGACATCCAGGCTGGGCAATGGCTCCTTCTCCTCCTCTTCTCCAGTGTCTCCTGCTCAGGAGTCACAGGTGGGGAAACACACAGTCATACATGGCGTTACCATTACTCTGCACTTGGGGAGACCAGTGCAGCCAGTCCCAGGAAGCACAGCACTCTATAAGCAGAGCTAGAATCCTCTCCTTCAAGGTGACAGACACACCATGGGGGCAGCACCAACACACTCCAACTGTCCAGAGTGCTCCTGCAGCTGTTTGGCCAGCTCCAGTCATCTGTTGGATGGCAAGAGCTATACATAATCTGAACAACTGGGGAAGGGGCAGGGGCAGCAGTGAAGTAAGAGCTCCTAACAACAGCCTAGGAGGCTCTTCCTCTGCCCAAACTGTGGTAAGCCTGCAGAATCTACCTCCAAAGCCCAAGGGCTCTTCTCTCCTTTCTGGGGTTGCTTTAACCTAACTACCCCCTTCTTGGCACTGGTACTGCATGTGGGTGACTGTCACCTAAGCATCAGGATCCTTCAGCTAACTCCTACAGTGGGAGCCCATATGGCCCAGTGAAGGCCTCACAGGTTCTGGGTCACATAACCAACCATACCACTACTGTCCCTGCTACCAAGGAAAGTGCTATTCCTGCTGCAGAGGTCATACTGAAGATTTCAAAGGGCCCTCAAAGGGAGAGCTTTTTTTTTTTTCTCTACTGACAGTCTTGACAACTGGCTGCATGCTAGACAGTGCCAAGCACAGTGGCTGTGAGTTCAAGACCTGAGACAGACTTAGGTTCATTCCACTGCTGACTGAGTATTCCTGACATCTACAGAAGTTATAGTCTTTTGGAGCCTGTTTCCTCATCTGTAATTACAAAGACTTTTTCTGCTCACTCACTGGTAAAGTATGTATACACACACTGCCTCATGACACTGTGTGTTATATTTCAATCAAGAATCAACTCCCAACAACCTTGGTGATGGCAGAAAAATCTGAGCTGTGGAAGATAAAACAGGTTTGTGTGAGCACAATGCACATCTGCCCTAGTCCACTGTAGACTAGAAACTGATAGAAAAAAAGAGTATGTTGCCCACCTCTACATGCACCAATATATTCTATTACTGACCAAAAAAGCAACTGACCATGACAAGACTCTTAATATGTATGACACTTAGATATTCAATAGACTCAAAAAGAGTCCCTCTAAAGTTAGGACGTGTGTGCTCTTCAGGAAACACATTAGAGACAACACATTCATCTGTTCCAATTATGCTGCTCCAAACATGGAGCCTACAGATGGAAGCAGGACCAAGACCCTACTCTTGGGGAGGGGAGGGAGGGCCTGCAAATCAGTAATTAGGGTGAGAAGCAAGAAACAGAGATATTTTCTTAATGTTATATCCTGCAGTGAAAACACAAAGCCAGCAATCTTGGAAACACAGTGAGACTCCAGTCTCAAAAATAAACAAAAACAAACAACAGAAATGATAAAAACAAGACTCAATGCCCCAGGGTGTTTTGACTTTATGCTAAATCAAGAATCTCCAGTGTCCATGCCCTCTCCTGCCCACTAGCCCTATCAGGTAACATATGAACAGAGACATCAAGAAAAGGAATAAACCATACAGTTGTTTGAAACCAACCAATGTAGAAAAAGGAAGTAGAATGGACTTCAGTCCTCTTCAGGAGGTAGCAATGAAAGACGCCTTTCAAGCCCACAAAGTTTGCAAGCAAGGGCTACACAGCAAGCAGGATGGTGACATTGGTGGGCAGACTGTTTCTGGAGAGGCCACACCAAGAGCTGGATTTGGATCTTCTGCTCATAGATCAGTATCTTTGATCCTAAAGACTGCTACTTAAGCTGAGGGACCCCTCAAAGGACAAAATGTGGCTCCTTAGCCACTCCCTCAGGATCTCAGAGCGTAAGATTGCCAAGCAATCTCAACCATATGACCAAAAGAGCAAGCCCACTTACCATCCTCAAGGTCTCGGCCCTGGGTCCGGGGTTTGCTGCCCACTACACCAGAGCCTGTGTGTACCTCAGGGGTTTCAAAGGTAGCTGGAGTCACATCTGTGGTGAAGGAAGTTAGAAATTAGAGTGAGCCTGAAGTGACAGTGTACTTTCCCCTCTCTGCCACCTACAGGATACTCTTACAGGGTGGTGGGGGTTCTCGAGACATCTTGCCCAGAGCAGAGCCAAACTTGATGGCAATCTGGCGCATACGCTCCAAATCTCCATTTTCCTCTGCCTCCAGATACTCCTTCTGTGCCTGTAGCTTCTCCACATCAGGGAAGAAATCCCTCTGGATGACTGTCTGAAGGCCCTATCATAAGGAATCAGAACAAAAGTCAGAACTGGCATCTGGGCGCCCTGTCTCACAGTTCACTGCAAGTTAAGGCCCTTGCTGCACCTCCTTTAACATCTGCCTATCCTATTGGTTGGAGTTTGCAGGACACCTTAAGAATACGTTTTAGGGGCTGGAGAGATGGCCTAGCGGTTAAGAGCGCCAACCGCTCTTGCAGAGGACCCGGGTTCGATCCCCAGCACCCACATGGTGGCCGAGAACCGTCTGAAACTCCAATTCCAGAAGAACTCCAGTTCCAGGGGAATCCGACACCCTCTTCTGACCTCCGCGGCATTGCACGACACGGGTGCACAAACTTGCATGCAGACAGTACATTCATACACATACAGAAATAAATAAAATTAATAAAAAAAATCAAAGAATACGTTTTAGTAAGGCTGTACATCCTCTATGGCTTTTCTGTAATAACCCCCTTACTAACTGGTCATCACCATTCTCCTTAGCTGGCTCCACCTACACCAGCCACATCAATGTGGATGTGCCGTCCTCATTCCACCTGTCACTATTTATTTCAATCTAAACCCAAGTGACTTCAGCCTGTCACCACTACCACCAGCACCGGATGAAATGCCCTCCAGCCAGACCTTGCTCAGGCTCAAATACTGTGCACCCAGCAGCTACCCACTAATGCCACATGCCGGTATATCCAGAAGTGTCCCAAATTTAACCAGCCTAAAACTAAACGAAGTTCCTCCCATCCCTGTGTCACCGCGTCCTCCAGCGTGTTTGCAGTCCAGGGACATCGGAGGTCCACTCAGGTCAACGATGCGACCAAATCGCGAACTATTTCCAGTAGCCCAGCCTTTACACTTCATGTTACTGTCTTCCAGAAAGCCCTCTTTGCCTTCATCATTAAAGCGTATCAGACTCCTACGCAAACTTTATTCCGAAACTTTTCTTGTCCCTCAACACATACAACAGGCCTGCCTCTTCTGGCCGCAGAAAACAATGTCTCCCCAGGAAAGGACACCTCCGTCTGCACTGTTTCCTTGGCTCTGGAGACTTTCCATACCCCAAGCGCAGCTGGTCCACCAGGGCTAGAACCAAGGGACCAGAGCGAGCCCGGAAATCGCTCCCAGAGGCGCCGAGGTCCTACCTCGATGTAGTCTTCCTCATCCAGGACCCGCTGCTTGATCCTCGCGGTCCCAGCCTCGCCCACCGGGCGCTTCCTCGGAGGCGCGGACGCAGCGGGCAGCAACAGCGCTCCAGCCGAGGTCCCTGGCGTCCCCATCGCTATCCCAGAACCGTGCGGGCGGCGTAGGCGCGTCACGGTGGAGGCGGTGAAAATTCACCATTTGCACAGGCTCCTCCAACAGCCAGCGAATAGAAAAGCAGCATTTTGGTAACAACAGCCGGCGCCCTCCGATGACGTCACCCAGAGCGCCGGATCTTAAAAGGGTTGTAGTCTTTGTCTCCCACCCGTGTTGCTGGCCTTGTTCTGATTGTGGCCACTAGGCGGCGCTGTGGAGCGGCCTTTTCTTTTTTTTTTTTTTCCTGTCTTTTCGAGACAGGGTCTCCCTGTAGCCCCAGCTGTCCTGGAACTCACTCTGTAGACCAGGCTGGCCTTGAACTCACAAAGATCCGCCTGCCTCTGCTTCCTAAGTGCTAGGATTAAAGGCGCGCGCCACCACGCCCGGCAGGAGAGGCCTTTTCATGCGTCTTTCCCCGCGGTTAGAAATTGGCAGCTCAAGGCTAATGGCTAATTGGAAAAGCCTTCCAGTGTTTCACAAATAATCACTGCATCAGCTTCAAAATTATTTTTAAAAATTTCAAAAAACTTAGATATGAGTTCGAAACTCAAGAAGAGAAAACTAAGACAAATTCTTTCCAGATAGTTATTAACAAAAGATAAATAACAAGAAGATATTAAAATTTTCTGTTAGGTTTATTAGTTCCCTAACTGCTAGTGTGGACTTCCCAGAAGACAGCCAGTTGTCACTGAAAGCATTTCCTAGAAATTTCTTCCTAACAGGACACTGAATTATATCAAACAAGTTCTATCCCCCTAGAATGATTTGGGACAGTTTTGCTTTTACAGTGTGTAGTCATCTCCTCCTTGGGGATTCATTGGAGACTCTAAGGTGATGTTGCTGGCAGCATAAAGCTGACCATGCAAAGGGGAAAGCACACCTAGTTAAATCATCTCAGGAACAAGTGTAAAATTCCAGCTATAATTTGCAAGAGAAATCTTGGAGACTCAGAGAATCTTTAGCTGTACAGGACATGTCAGGTGACATCTTTCCAGGCAGAAAGTGACTGCATATCCAAAAGATGATTACATAGGCTTCCCCCAAGTGGAACTGGAGACATATGCAAAGACTCACTACTGGGTGGGAACAAGGCAAATTCTGAAGCAGATCTTTGGTTCCACAGTGAGGTATTAGATGACACTGAGGGATAGGGCCAGGGTGTAGAGCATCTTTGGGGTTCTGGTGAAGAATTTTATTTTTATTCTGATTTAAAGGGAACCAGAGTGGGTGCAGGTGAGCACGACTAGAGATGGCACAGTGGTGAGAGGGGATGACGCTTTGTATCAGGTTGCAGTTGAGGTACAGCTGAAGATGGAGAGAAGGGAGATTCTGGGGTTTATTGATATATTTATTTAGAGATAAAATTAATTTGATTGAGTATGGTTAGGCAAGGGACAGGGGCAATCAGTGATCAACAGCTCTGTGATTCAGGCCCCTTATTTGTACAGAGGAGGAACCCACAGTGTACTAAGTGACTGTAAGAAGCCTGTGAGATTCCAGGTGGAGCTATTAGGGGACCAAACTGACATATATCTGTAGGTCAGGGGAGAGGCCTGGGCTGGAGACGGAAATACAAATGTGGCATTCATGTGGGAATTGGAGCCAATGATGGAAAAGAGACACCAAGAAGAGAATGGAAATGGAAGCATTCTTGACATGGAACCTCTGGACACTTATGTTAATACCAGGTGTATGAGAGGGGAAGAGTGTACGCAAGGAGCCTTTGGCGAGAAAGGCGACAGCTAGAGAAAGGCCAGAAGCTCAAGCAAGCTCTGATCTGACACAGCCAAGAGGAGGGCAAGAACCCAGAACCCAGAACGATGGGGGTCCAAGCCTGTAGGTGAGCTGAGCCCACCCCCACCCCACCCCAGGGGACAGTTGTGTCCAATGCTAAACCTTGCAGTCTTCAAGGGCAATGCCAGGACTCAGGAAGAAGTGCTTGGTGACAGCCTGAATTACACATCCTAAGGACTGGGGATGAGAGTGTCAGTCCTGGAGACCTCCTGCAAAGTTAGGGCAGCTCCGGCCAGGGGATATACACCGGCCTGGTATTATCCAAACCAGCCATCTTTACATAGCCCCAAGAGCTACAATCCTTGCTTCTACAACCTGTTTTTTTGTAGACTATTTCTCTTGCGGATACCACCCTCCAGGACTTTTGAGGGTTCAGTGAGAGGTGCTCAGGGCAGGCGAGGAGGTGTTAGCTATCTTCAGTCCACTGCACAGAGCCATCAAGGAATAGGAGCCATTTTTCATTCTGAATGCCCCAAATCCCCTGCCAATCTTGCAGGAGCAGGATGGTGGAGGACAGGCCAAGCATTTTCCCAGGCGGTGAGGATGTGGTATCTTCTAACTCTAACCTCTTCTTGGCCACCCTAATATGGCAGAGGCTGACTATTCTAAGAGAGGCAGATTCTACTACATTGAAATCTCCAGAGGCAAGAAGCCAAAGACCTCTATCTGTGAATCAGGCTAGCAGTATCTAGAGACCACAGCAAACCCCCAAGAGGCCTTGTGCCCTCCATTGTACTTAACTCTGCTGGAGGGCACCTGATCCTGGGATTAATAACTCGTAGGGGCTGTGCTCCCCAAGACAGCCTGATCCCCCACTCCCTGGGAAGGAGCGGCAACGAGCCCTGGGCTGGGGGTCTTTAAAATGATGGACCATTTTGTAGTATTTGTAGTTCTTATTTCTTGGTATCAGCACAAGGCTAAGAGATGCAGGGGCAGATGCAGGAGCATCTGGAAATTACCATCTAGGCTTGTTCAGCAGGGCCAGACCTTTGAGAACACAGCAAGCTCAGAGTGGTGCAGACACCACTGCCCTCCCCACAGGGTGGAAGATCAGATAAGGGCCTGTCCTGTAGGCCTTCTGAGGCAGGGAGGTAGGCTCCACTGGAGGGGACTTTGGGTCCTGGGTGGTATTAGGGTCTCTGTAGGTGGTGGTGGTAGCTGAGAAAACTGATTCTTCTATGCCCCCCCCCACTCCACTTGCAGGGCATCTCTGGTTCCTGGCCCATGTACCCTCCTTTTAAGGGTCAGGAGGCACTAGACCCCCTCCCTCCCAGCACTAGGCAGTGGGACCCTGGAGAGACCAATGAAAGAGGTGGCTGTCTTCTCCTAGTTCCTGTCCAAGTAGGATCTGTCTTCTGTTGTCACTGTGTCCCATGGTCATAGTCAAGGCCACAAGAAGCTTGAGGCACCATCAGCAGCTTTCTTTGGTAGGTTTCTTGGCCCCAGGTAGAAGCCTGGACGACGCTGAAGCCCGCTTCTGGTGTCGCCACTTGGCCCGGCGGTTCTTGAACCAGACCTGAATGGGAGGGGAACCCGGACCACTCAGGTCCCGTCCCTAAGACCCACATCTAGTGGACTTTGGAAAGGATAAGTAGGTGGGCAGGGCACCAGGCTTCACTACAGCGGTGTAGGTAGATGGTCAGACACTGGCCACCTTTTCTTTATCCTAGGGGCTGGGACCTCCCCCCACCCCGATAGACTCCCCCACCTCTTCCTCTCCGCTCCCCCTCCCCCCAAGTCTCAAGAAACCTTAGGCTGACTTTTAATTCACTGCGTGGCTGACGACGACCTTGAACTCATTCTCTTGCCTCCACTTCCCCGACTACTGAGATTACAGACGTGTACCACCAAGCATGGCTAGTTTTGTGCATTTCTTAACTTCCCAAATCTGGAGCGTGAAAGTATGCATCTTTATCATCAGGCGGCAAGGAGAGGGGTAGTAAACAAAGTCAGAGAAAACTACTCTTAACCCCCTCCAGTTCCAGAGACACCCATAGAACGCTCCCGCCCGCCCGAGTCCAGAGGTCTACCGCCCCAAGGTGAGGTCCCCGGAGTTTTCCTGTGCGCAGGGTCCCACCGCACAGGGAAGCCTCAGTCAGGGCCATCTGCAACGCAGGGCGGCTGCAGACAGTGGCCGGCCCCCCGCCGCCCCGCGCTGTCCCCCAGGGACGCAGGGCAACACCCACCTCCACGCGCTCCTCCCGCAGGCGGATGCGCACCGCCAGCCGCTCTCGCGTGCCCACGTCGGGGTACTGGTTCTGCACGAAGAGCGCCTCCAGCGCCTGCAGCTGCTCCTCGCTGAAGATGGTGCGGTGCCGCCGCGTGCGCCTCTGCGGACCCGGGCCCGGCAGCGCTGCGGAGCCTCCGGGGGGCGCGGGCAAAGTGGAGGGAGCAGAGGGCCCCAGCCTCAGCGGCCACGGCAGCCGAGCGCCTGCGAAGCGACGGCGCGGTCAGCCGCGGGTGGAGGGGTCGGGCGCGTCCCGCCCGCGACCCCCCCCCCATGCCGCGAGTTTCCCAGGACCCCCGGGCTCCGCCCCGCCCGCCGCACTCGCACTCACCTGGCCCGGCCGCCGCCTCCGGGGCTCCGCGGGACGCCGCGCGGGGGCCGCAGCAGCAGCAGCAGGCGCAGGGCGTGGGGCGGGGCGTCTCGGGCTCGCGGGGCTCCGCGGGGCTCCGGCTGCGGGCGGGCAGCGGCGGGAGGGTGGGGCGCGCCGCGGGGCTGCGCTCCGGAGGGCTGGAGAGGATGTGCTCGATGGAGAAGGGGCAGGGCCTCGCGGAGCCCCCGCGGCTCGGCGCGTCGCCTGCTGCCGCCATGCCCGGGGTCCGCGGGCCCGAGCCGCGGATATATACGTCGGGGGGGAGCGTGGTAATCCCCGAGCCGGGCGCCGTTCGCGCGTGTTAATCCCGCCGAGCGAGCGCTCGGAGCGCTAATCCCCGGCAGCGGAGGCGGGAGAGCAGACGGAGGCAGCGGAGGCGGGAGAACAGCTCCGTCGGGGCGTGCGGGGGGCGCCGCTGCGGGAAGGGAGCCCCGCGCTAGGGGCAGGGGAAGGGACCGAGGGCGCAGCGGCCCCCAGGATGCCCAGACCCGGAGGCCTCCGAGCGTGCGCAGCGTCTGCTGCCCCTGCTCTGCCCCTTGCTTCTCTCACTCAGGCCCAACGTCTAGAGAAACCCAGCAAGTGGGGGAGCAGGTTCCTGGCCTCCAAATTCCTAGCTTCCCTACCTCGGATGGGCTAGTATCCTGGGCAGCACGGTGATCTCACCGCACGGTTCTCCCTCACCTTGGACTCAGGTCTCAGCCCCCTGTAAGGAATTCCCATTTCCAGGGTAGGAAGCTGTGCCTATCTGCGCCCATATTTCCCCTGTCCAAGAAGACCCCCTGGTTCATCAGGGTCCCCTGGCGCCACAAGAGCTGTTTTACATGCCTTTCCCCTACTCTTCACCCAGGCCAGTACTTTGCTGTCTACAGTATAATCTTTGTTTCCCATTCTGCCCACAGTGAGGTGGCCCAATTTATGTCACTGTCAGTTAAGCAGATTTGGGCATCCTGCCCTTTGCTTAAGACCCTCTGCTTTCGATCTCTGAAAATGCCTTATGTCACAGGACGGAGCAATAGACTGCATCACTTTTACCCAGCTCTCACTTCATGGCTGTGTGACCTCCTATAGGTTCCCTCTCTTCTCTGTGCCTGGGTTGCCCAGGGTAAAAAAAAAAGCAGACCAACTATCAAGAGTTTCTTATGGAGCACATGGTGGCGCACTCGGGAGGCAGAGGCAGGCGGATCTTTGTGAGTTCAAGGTCAGCCTGGTCTATAGAGTGAGTTCCAGGACAGCTAGGGCTACAGGGAGACCCTGTCTCAAAAAGACAAAAAAAAAAAAAAAAAAAAAAAGAAGAGTTTCTTATGGTCCTGGCTTTGATCCCCAATTCCAAAACAAAAAAATGGGGGACTTGGGGGGGAGAGTTTCTTAGGGGGGATAATGTTGAGAATGGTGAGTGGGGCCTGTAATCTCAACACTAGGGGGCTGAGGCAAGAGGATTGCTGTGAGGTGGGGCCAGCCTGGTGTACTGAGTGAGACATTGTCTCAAAACAAAACAAAAACCTGGCATTGTGGCTCGCCTTTAATCCCATTATTCAGGAGATAGAGACAGGTGTGTCTCTGTGAGTTCAAGGACAGCCAGGATTGTATAATGAGACCCTGTGTCAAAAAGAAAAAAAAAAGGTCTGGAAAGATGGTTCAGGAGTTAAAAGCACTTACTAGTCTTGCAGAAGACCAGGGTTTGGTTCTCAGCACACATGGGTGCCAACGACCATTCCCTAACTCCACTTACGGGGGTCTGATGCCCTCTCTTATCCTCCACAGGCACCAGTATGCATGTGGTACACTTACATACATGTAGGCAAAACATTCATACACATAAAAAATATATAACTTAAAAAGACATTCCTTTAAAAAATTGTACTTAAAACCAGGTGTGGTGGAGAATGCCTTTAATCCCAGCACTCAGGAGGCAGATGCAGGTAGATCTCTGTGAGATCGAGGCCGGACTGGTCTCCATGGTTCAAGCCAGCTGGGGCTACAGGGAGACTTTTTCTCAAAAAGACTAAAAAAGTTGTACTTAGGGTTCAAACAGTCACTAGGTAAGTGATGTCTAGAACTCCACTGGACACAGGTGGAGGGCTGCCCTGCGCAGGCAGCATATGCAGCCACCCTATGCAGCCACCCTTTGACCACTTGGAGTGGGGGACCTTGCTAGTTCATCCCTATAACTGGAGTCCCAATATAGGGTGCTTGGAGTTTGTTCACCTGAGAGGCGCAGTGACAGAGCCCCCAACTCTGAGTGACTTTGCCCCTTCCAGTTCTCCTTGTGCTTATAGTATGCCTGTCACAGCCCCAGACAACCCAAGTGTCGGTTTGGATAACTATGGAAACCTTGCAGCAGACCTGCCATGCAGATCCTATGCAGTACTTACACCCAAACCCACTACAATGTCCAGAGGAGAAAGGTGGCCATCTACCCCTGCTCTAGCTGGAGTTCTGCTCAGATGGGACCAGAAGGCCTCTGGTATCCATGGCGTCCTCAGCGCTCTGGCTGCGCATGGCTCTGCTTCCATTCCCTGGTACTTCTCCCCACAGATATGGGGCTCTGCAGCTGTGCCTTTGGGGACTTCTGCCCTGCTGCTATTCAGGGATGCTTTGAGCTGGGCCTGGGGCAACTTGCAGTCACTCAGGTGTGTGGTTTACTCCTGTCCTCTGAATTTCCTTGGACCTGATTGGGGCAATGCCACTTTCATTGTATGACTGTGTCGTGTGACACTATTTCTCAGGAGACGTGAACAGTCATCTCACCCTAGATAGGGAATAGAGGCATTGCACAGTGTGGGTGCACTTACACACATGCAAGCAAATACATGCATACACATAAAATCAAAATTTAAAAAATAAAAATGAAATATTTGAATAAATAAATCCAATTCATTTTCTCTTTGTTTGCTTATGTTTTTCCCACCTCTAAGGAGTCATTGTCAAATTCGAGGTTGTAAAGACTTACCACCAGGGGCTGGTAGTTGGTTCAGTTGGGAGAGTGCTTGCCTAGCATGCACAAAGCCCTAGGTTCTGTCTCCAGGACCAGAGCCTGGGGCCCAGGGCTGGGGCCGGGGGAGGCTTGCTAGTGTAGTTTATAGTTCTGTAAGTTTTATATTTTTAGCTCTTACATTGATCCATTTAAGTTAAATTTTATATATGATGTCTCTCTGTCTCTGTCTCTCCCTGTGTGTCTCCCCCCATATGTGTAGTGCCAGGGGTGGAACCCAGGGCCTTGACCATGCTAACAATGTGTTCTACCACCTAGCCATACACCCCCAGCTCCAGGATTCACCTTCATTCTTCTGTGTGGTGACATCTAGTTATCCCAACATCATTTGTATTTTGTGCTTGGTTTATTTTTTGGCTTTTTATTGTTTTAGGGTCTCATGTATCCCAGGCTGGCCTCAAACTCACCATGTGGCTGAGGATGTCCTTGGAATTCCTGATCCTTCTGCCTCTCCTTCCTGGTATTGCAGATGTGTGCCACCACATCTGGCCCAGCATCATTTCTTGACAACATTGTTCTTTCCCTATTGAGTTTTTAAGTTCTGTATTGCTGTGAAAAAATCAATCAACCATAAATGTGAGGGTTTATTTATTTATTAGCAGTACTAAGGATTGAACCTAGGGCCTCGCACATGCTAGACATATAGTTATAACCCCAACCCATGAACATTGATTTATTTTTGATTCTGAAACTCCACGTTTATTCTGTGCTGTGATCATGCTACTTTGTTTTTCAATACCAGATATTGAACCTAGAATCTTTGGCATGCTAGGCAAGTACTTGACCACTGAACTGTATCTCCAGCCCTCTTTTTGGTTACTGGTGTAGACAGTGTCTAAACTGGGTATTCCCAGGTTCTTGTCATCCAATTCAAAGAATTGGAAATTGGAATAAAGGCACACACAGATAGCAAAGTTGCAAGGAAACAGTTCAAAAGCAATGGAACAGCCAGGCATGGTGGCGTACGCCTTTAATCCTAGTACTTGGGAGGCAGAGGCAGGCGGATCTTTGTGAGTTCAAGGCCAGCCTGGTCTACAATGTGAGTTCCAGGACAGCTGGAGCTACAGGGAGACCCTGTCTCAAAAAGACACACATACACACACACACACACACAAACACAAACACACACACACACACACAAAAGCAATGGAACAGTACAGGTCTGATACTCCGACACTTTGCAAGCTACAGCAGGTTGTCTGTGCGAGCGTACTCAAAGGGTCCTATTACTACTTGGAACCTTTTATGTGGCTCCAAAAAGGAGGGGCTGGTTGATAGCGGCATTGCAAGGGTGGTCTCTTTTTTATTTGAAGGGCTTGGGCTACATAAGTGTTTCTGTACTGCACATTTTCCTTCCCATGATACATCCCTTTTTTTTTTTTTTTTTGGTCTTTTTGAGACAGGGTCTCCCTGTAGCCTCAGCTGTCCTGGAACTCACTCTGTAGACCAGGCTGGCCTTGAACTCACAAAGATCCGCCTGCCTCTGCCTCCCAAGTGCTAGGATTAAAAGCGTGCGCCACCATGCCCGGCTGATACATCCCATTTTAACCATTTTTTTCCCTAAAAGTTCAAAGGACACAGTTTGCCTAGCTGAGCATGCACACAAAACTAGTGTAGGCTAGATAGGCCCTCCACTCCTGATATATTCAGGAATATATTTGAATAGAAACTGTCCAGGACAAGAGAGTCATTAATGGTTATTGGGGGAGCAATAACTCATTCCATTGTCTGGAGTGGGGTGGACATGGAGCTCGAAGCAGGCAAGGGTCTTAGGCTGCTAGGTGCAGTTTTAGAAGGGTGTCTGTACAGCACTAGCCAAGTGGAGTTCCACATTTTAATGCTGTTCCCTATGCTTGCTGGTTTCAGTTTTACTTTTTAAGACAGTGTCCCATTAATTGCTCAGGGTAGCCTGGTTTTCACTCTGTAGCCCAGGTAGGCCTTGGGTTTATGATCCTCCTGCCCCAGGTTCAACTCAACCCACGTCAGGCATGGCTCACAACCACACCATCTGTAATGATAACTCCAGGGGATCCAATGCCTCTGATCTCTGTGGGCACCTGCACTCTTGTGCACACACACACACACACACACACACACACGTCCTTACACATAATTACAAATAAATCATTTTTACTTTTTACGTAATTTTAATACTGTATTCATTTTTATTTTTGTGTATGAGTGTTTTGCCTACATGTATGTAGGTATACTGAATATGTGCAATGACCATGGAGGTTGGAAGAGGGCATTGGATCCTCTGGAACTGGAGTTATGGATGGTTGTTGGTCACCATGTAAGTGCTGGGAATGGAACCTGGATCCTCTGAAAGAAGAGTAAGTGCCCTTAACTGCTGAGCCATCTCTCCAGCCCCCAAATAAATAATTTTTTAAAGTTTTTTAAAAAAGGAAATAGTAAAGATAAAGGCAGTAGTTAATAATATCTAAAGCAGCCAACAGAGATAATTAACAAGACCAAAAATATGGTTCTTTGAAAAGATCAATGAAGCTGATGAGACTAAATCAGAAAAACAACATGCATTTTACAAATCAGGAATAAATGTGGGATATGACTATCATTTCTGTTCACATGAAAAGAGTAATAAGAAGACATGAGAAAGCCAGGCATGGTGGTGCATGCCTTTAATCCTAGCACTTGGGAGGCAGAGGCAGGCGGATCTTTGTGAGTTTAAGGCCAGCCTGGTCTACAGAGTGAGTTCCAGGACAGCTGGGGCTACAGGGAGACCCTGTCTTGAAAAGACCAAAAAAAAATAAAAAAAAAAAAAAAAAGATAGGGGAGAAACAACTTTATTAGTAACCCAGAATTAATGTGTGGCCAAAATTTAGAGATTTTCTCTCTAAAATGGAGAATAAGACAAAATCATCTATCCTCTTCTATTCATTGTTATTCTGGGGGACCAAGTCAGTGAGACAGAAAAAACACACATGTTGAGGGCTTGGTCATCCACCCGTGGTGGATCTTTGGTGGGGCTAGTGGGCAGTAATGAGGTCATTGGAGGCGTCCTCAAATGGGACAACTAAGAGTCCCACCTTTTTCTTCTCTCCTCTCTCCCTCCCTTCTATTCCCCTTCTTTCTTTCCTTCCCACTCTTGGTTTCAGACTGCTATGAAATGAGCATCCGTGCTCCACCAAGTGCTCCCAAGTGACATCTCTGAAGCTATGAAGTTCAAACAAACCTTCTTTCTGTACATTGATTGCCTCGGGGATTTTGTTATAGTGTAGAAAGCTGACTAACACAGGTATACAGCTCAGAAAGGAAGAAGTCACACTGTCTCTAGTTGCAGAGTACATAGATGGGAAAAATGCAGTCACTTGGAAGAACTGCGTGTATGTTTGAGCTGGCACAACTCAGTAGTGGAAGGCTTTCCCATCAAACACGAAACCTAGGGCAAATGTCTGCCATTGCATTTATTGTTTATTTATTTATTTATTTATTTGGTCTTTTCGAGACAGGGTCTCCCTGTAGCCCCAGCTGTCCTGGAACTTGCCTTGTAGACCAGGCTGGCCTTGAACTCACAAAGATCCGCCTGTCTCTGCCTCCCAAGTGCTAGGATTAAAGGCGTGCACCACCACGCCTGGCTGCATTTATTTTTTATTTTTTATTTTTTGCCATTGCATTAAAAAAAAATTTGGGCTGGAGGGATAGCGCAACCATTAAATGCTGAGGCTAAGAACCACAAAAAAAAAAAAAAGAAAATTCAAAATATAAATTTGGAGAAGTAATATAATTTGGATAATTTTACTTTTCTTTCTTTTTAAATGACATTTTTTGGTTTGTTTTTGATTTTTTGAGACAGGGTCTCCCTGTAGCTCTACCTGGCCTGGAACTCACTATGTAGACCAGGCTGGCCTCAATGTCATAGAGATCTGCCAGCCTTTGCCTTCCAAGTGCTAGAATTAAAGGCATGTGCCCCTACCATGACTTTCCAATGACAGTTCTATTTATTTATTTTGTGTGCTTGTGTGTTGGCTGGTATAGGAGTGGGACAGAGCACATGTGGAGGTCAGAGGACAACTTGAAGGAGTCCATTCTCTCCTTCTACCCTGTGGGTCCCAGGGATTGAACTCAGGGCATTAGGCTTGGCAACAAGCACCTTTACCCACTGAACCATCTTGCCAGTCCAGGATTGCCTTGAACTCACTATGTAATGGAGGATAACCTTGAATTTCTCAGAATTGATTGCTTCTATCTCCCAAATTTGGGGATTACAGGTGAATATATTATGTCAGGCTTATTTTAATATTTTAAAAACTACAGATTGCCCTCATCGTGGTGCTGATTTCATGACAAAATTCATTAAACTGCTTTTTTATATATTTTTATTTATTTTATTTTATTTTTGTATGTGTATGAATGTACTGTCTGCATGTAGGTTTGTGCACCCGTGTCGTGCAATGCCGCGGAGGTCAGAAGAGGGTCTCGGATTCCCCTGGAACTGGAGTTCTCCTGGAATTGGAGTTATAGACGGTTCTTAGCCGCCATGTGGGTGCTGGGGATCGAACCCGGGTCCTCTGCAAGAATAGTCAGTGCTCTTAACTGCTAGGCTATCTCTCCAGCCCCCTAAACTGCATTTTTAAAGCTGCATTACAATTTTTTTATTTATTATTTTTATGTGTATTAGTGTACTGTCTGCATGTAGGTTGGTGCACCCGTGTCATGCAATGCTGCACAGGCCAGAAGAGGGCGTTGGATTCCCCTGGAACTGGAGTTAAAGATGGTTCTTAGCTGCCATGTGGGTGCTGGGAATTGAACCCGGGTCCTCTGCAAGAGCAGTTGTTGCTCTTAACCGCTGAGCCATCTCTTCAGCCCCTAAACTGCATTTTAAAATATTTTATGTATATTAGTGTATGGCCCGCATGTATGTAAGTACACTCATGTTGTGCAATGCTCTTGGAGGTCAGAAGAAAGCGTTGGAGCCCCTGGAACTGGAGTTATGGATAGTTGATAGCTGCCATGTGGGTGCTGGGAATCGAATCCCCGTCCTCTGCAAGAGCAGCCAGAGTGCTCTTGACTGCTGAGTCATCTCTCCAGCCCCTACACTGCATTTTAAATATGTGCAGTTTGTGTAACTTATTATGTCTTAGTAAAGTTGTAGAAAAGCATTGTGTCTGCTTGGCCTTTGTTAATTACTTTCCTTTTCTGTGTAGGCTGTATGTCCTGTGGTTTTGAATTCTATCACAGGCAATGCAGGTGACCTGTCATCAAGACAGTGGCTTCTGTTGTGTCCTTCTGAAGACTGGATTTCTCATTTTATCAGGCAGGTGACTCAACTGAATTCAAACCCTAACTTATCATCTCTGTGGTGGAAGGCACTCAGATCTTTGTTCCTAGTGCCATGCTTCCTCCGACAAGGCTGAGCCTCTTAAATCTCCAAAAGCAACAACTCAGACCAAGTATTCAAATACTTGGAGCCTAAGAGGAGCACTCTCATTAAAACTACCCTAGCCTGCAGCACTGGAGGAAGGGTCCATCACCCAGTTTCATGATGCTGTCCTTGTGCACAGCTGTCACTTTCTTATAGCCCACTCTCCTGGCCAGCTTGAAGTTATTAAGCAATGCATGGAGACTTGGCCTTGGTGCTGACCTTCAAGCGCTGCCGCCCCTGCGTGCTCCCATGCTCCCGGCCGCTGTACTTGCCCTCTGTTTCCCTGCACAATGAGGATTTCTATGATTTTGTGCTGGGTCACCCACCACTCTTGGCAGGCTCTTACAGTGGATGACATTGGCACAGAGGCATAGGATGGTGAGAAGGATGTTGTTTGGGATTTGTGGGATGGTGCCAGGTTGTGGTTTGTTTTGAAGTTGCCTTTCAGGGCCATGAAGTTCCAGAGGATGGCCGTGATGGCATTGTGGCTGTCCTCCTCATTGGCATTGGTGCTCAAGGGCACCTCTTGAAAGTTGATTAGCACACACTGAACATAGTCTTAACATGCACCGTGAACTCTGGTCCCATACTGTCCTCTGGAATCAGTCACAGTGTGCTGACCACCATACTTAGCTGGCAGAGGGTGAGAAGCATCTCCTCTGGGGGGCCTCATGGGTACGTAGAACCTCCCAAGGATGGCAGGAGAGAGCTGGCCCAAGTGCTACTTTGGAAGTGCTGCCAGCACCACGACAGGAAGTCTAGACTTCACCTCGTAAAGGCTCCACACAGCTCTACACTATCACTGGAACAGACATGTCCAAAATGCAGATTTCTATCTATCATCTATCTATCTATCTATCTATCTATCTATCTACCTGTCATATAAGCTATCATCTATCTATCTATCTATCTATCTACTATCTATGCATCTATACATCTATCTATCCTATCTATAATGCTATTTGGTATTTATTGTAGTATCACCAAAGCAAACTGAAGATTATATATTATATGATAATAATATATATATATATATATATATATAATATATATTTTGAGAACAGGGTCTTCCCTGTACGCCCCGGCTGTCCTGGAACTCACTCTGTAGACCAGGCTGGCCTTGAACTCACAGAGATCAACTCACATCGCACTCTGCCTCCCAAGTGCTAGATTAAAGGCATGTGCCACACATCCAGCTTAACCGGAGATTTTAAAATAAAACTAAAAGCTAGTGTGTTGTGGACATGCTTTAATCCCAGCACTCCAGAGGCAGAGGCAGGCAGATCTCTGTGAGTTCTAGGCCAGCCTGGTCTATATAACCAAGTTTCAAGTCAATCAAGGCTATATAGTGAGACCCTGTCTGAAAAAAATAAAGCAAAAACCAAAATAAACAATAACAATAATCTTTTGAGGCTTATCTAAGTTTCTAAGAGCAGATTTTTTAGTTGTTTGTTTATTGTTTTATGTGTATGAACATGTGCCTGCATGTATGCATATGTTCTTTGTGCATGCCTGGTGCCCATGGAGGCCAGAGAGGGTGTCAGATCACCTGAAATTGGGGTTATAGATGGTGGTGAGCTGCCATGTGAGTGTTGAGAACCAAACCCAAGTCCTTTGTAAGAACAGCAAGTACTCTTAACATCTTGGGCATGAGCCACCATGCTCAACTCCAAGTTAATTTTTTGAGTTTATTTATTTATTTATTTATTTGGAAACCACAGATTCAGACAAAGATATGTTTTTTTTTTCTTTTTTTTTTTTCATTTTTTCATAAATTTATTTATTTATTTAACATAGATGTGCTTCAACTTCCCGCTCATTCCCCCCCACCCCCAACCAGAGCTCGTGCATCTCTCGCCAAACATGTGCCTCCATCTTAGTCTTTCTCAATTTTTCATATGTCGGGGAAGTTGACTGTTTTGAGCAGAAGTGTTACTGTTTCAGTCAGTTCTTTGATGCAGTATTTTCGTGTTGTGTTGTTGTGTTTCCAAATGCATTATAGCCAAACTACTGCTTTGTACAAAAGCTCAGGGGGCCCCTACACAAGAAATACTTACAACTGGAAATTGGCACTAGCATCCACAGATGAGTGAACCAATGCAATCGTTTTGTTTTTTCTCTGGGACTGTGTTTACTTCACCTCGAATGAATGTCCCTCTAGCTCCAGCCATTTTCTGCAAAGCTCGTGATGTCGTCTTTCTTACTACTCTGCATAGAAATTCCATTGTTGTAAGTACCACTTTTTCTCATCCCTCTCATTTGAGGGGCATTTAGGTTGGTTCCACTCCTTGCTATTGTGAAGAGAGCTGCAATAAACATGGCGTGCATGTATCTCTGGTGGGGTAAGTCTGAGGGTACATGCCCAGGAGTGGTATGGCTGGGCGGGTGGCAAGTTCATTCCAAGTCTTCCAAGGGTTCTCCACACGCTTTCCCTTTAAAGAGGGAACCCTAAGAAAGAAATTGAAGAAGACCTCAGAAGATGGAAAAACCTCTCATCTCATGGATTGGGAAAATACATGTAAAAATGTCCTTTTTACCAAAACTCTTGTATAGATTTAATGCAATCAATCAAAATCCCCAAGGTTTCTTCACAGGCTTGGAAACAAAGTTCTTAAATTCATTTGGAAAAAACAAAAGACCCCGAATAGCTAAATCAATCCTGAGTGAAAAGATCTCAACAGGAGGGATCTCTATACCAGATTAAAACTATACACAGGGCTATAGTCATAAAACGACCTGGTACTGGCACAAAAACAGACTGTTGACCAATGGACAAAACCGAGATCCAAACTGAGCACATAAATTTCAGTTCCATCAGCCATCTATTTGACAAGGGGCAAGAAACCACAATGGAGAAAAGACAGCATCTTCAGCAAGTGGTGTTGGCAAAACTGGATCACCACTTGTAGAAGAATGAAATAAACCCCTAACCTCTCACCCTGTACAAAAGTCAACTCCAGATGGATAAGACCTCAACGTGAAACCCCAAACTCTGAAGGTGATAGAAGAAAAAGTTGGCAGCAGACTACAAGACATAGGGTAGGAAAAGACTTCTAAATCAGACAGCAGCTGACAAGAATTAAGGTCGACAGTTGACAAATGGGACCTCACAAACTCAAACTCAAAGCTCTGTACTCAAAAGAAAACAATAAAGGAAGTGAGAGAAATCCCACAGAGTGGGAGGAAACCTTCACTGCAGATACATCTGACAAAGCATTGATTTCCAGAATATATATAAACTACCAAAAAACAAAGAAAAAAGAAAACAAAGGACCCGCTCAATAGATGGAGCAAAGAACTGAACAAGAGACTTCACAAGCGAGGAATTAGAGATGTCTGAGAAACACCTAACAAGACTGCCAACATCACTAACATTAAGGAAATACAAACAAAACCATTTAAGATATCATCTTACTCCAATAAGACTGGCTAAGATCAAGAAAACAAATGATACCAAGTGCTGGAGAGGTTGTGGGGAAAGGGGAACACTCATCCACTGCTGGTGGGAATGTAAACTTGTACAGCCACTATGGAAAGCAGTGTGGAGTTTATTTATTTTTATTTTACCTGTGTAGGTGTTATGCCTGCATGTATGTAAACACACTCGTGTCGTGCAGTGCCCGAATAGGACAGAAGAGGGCATCAGATCCTCTGGAACTGGAGTTACAGCCAGTTGTGAGTCACCACATGGGTACTGGTATTTGAACCTAGGTCTTCTGCAAGAACAGCTAGTGTTCTTAACTGCTGAGTCATCTCTCCAGACTCAAGTGTGCTTTTTTTTTTTTAAGTTTTAATTTTTTTTTTCCTTTGGTATTTTTGAGACAGGGTCTCCCTTTAGTCCCAGCTGTCCTGGAGCTCACTGTGTAGACCAGGCTGGCCTTGAACTCACAGAGATCCACCTACCTCTGCCTCCGAGTGCTGGGATTAAAGGCATGCGCCCGAGTGTGCTTTTCTAATGTGAGTTCATCTAACATGTGACCCTGTCTAAACTGTCTTGAGTTCAGCCTTTACATTTTGGTTTGCTATAGGCCATGACATTTCCCAAGGTTTCTAGTCCCATACTGGCAGCAAGTCACAGTGATCTGGGCCCCTGCTAGACACTCCTATGTCATAGGACAACACCCTCTGTTGGTAACTCTCTCTTAGGGCTATGTGATCCATCCCCTTGCACCGTTGCCTTCAGGAGCCCTGCACATCCAGCTCTTCTACCTCCTGTCTTACTGCAGAATCTTCCCATACAGCTCCTCCCCTCCCTTAGTAAACTCAGCACATCAACTGGTCCCAGTTTGGGATGTGGTGGCCTTGGAGGAGGTGGGGATAGATCCAGGGCAAACATTATCATGTTAAAGATAGTTGCTTCATTTGATCCTGTGCATGGTTTCTTCTCCACCCTTTTCTCTGCCAAGATAGAGTCTTATGTAGTTCAGGCTGGCCTCCAGCTCACTGTGTAGCCAATGACAACCATGCACTCCTGACCCTCCTAGGTATCATGAAGCCTGGATTCTGACTGTCCCCCTCGCCACCCCTGGAGATGTAGCTCAGTGGTGGAATAATCTGGTATGCTCAAGGCCCGGGCTCCATTTTTAGCAATTCAAATTTTAGTAATTCAAATTTTAATTTTTAAAATTACATTTACTTTTTTTTTTTTTTTTTTTGAGACGGGGTCTCCCTACAGCCCCAGCTGGCCTGGAATTCACTTTGTAGACCAGGCTGGCCTTGAACTAACAGAGATCTGCCTGCTTCTGCCTTTCGAGTGCTGGGATTAAAGGCGTGTACCACCATGCTGGGCTTAAAGATGGTTCTTAGCCACGATGTGGGTACTGGGAATTGAACCCAGGTCCTCTGCAAGAGCAGTTGGTGCTCTTAACTGCTGAGCTACCTCTCCAGCCCCTACATTTACTTTTGTGTGTTTACGCATATGTGGTGTGGTACTGGAGGTCTGAGGGCAACTTGTAGGAATCTGATCTGTTCTGGGGATTTAGCTCTGGCTGGCCTTGAACTTGCTATAAGGCTGAGGCTGACCTTGCTGGGGTTATAGGTGTGTATCACCAGGCTCTATGTTGCAAAAATATTGTTTAAATTAATAACTATATGGCAAGGGGGTTAGCTCAGCTGGTAGAATGCTTGTATAGCATGTATGAAACCAGAAACCATGAATTCATCCCCCAGCACCACATTAACCCAGGCTTGGTGCCACTTGCCTATAATGTAGCACTGAGGAATATCCAGGTCATCCTTAGGAATATAGAGAGTGTAAGGCAGGTCTGAACTACATGTACTCAGCCAGGTGGTGATACAGCTTCAAAGTTCCAGCTTAGAGTTAGCTTTTCAGGGCTACCTACTTCTGGCTCCAACTGTGAAACTCAAGAAAAGCCTGACTGATATGTAGTTCTTGCACAAATACTTATTTTTGGGCAGGGGACTCTGGGGAGAAAAGTGAAGAAATTTATACCTGGTTCCTGAGTCTGCGATAATCAAGTACCATCATCTGGATGGTTTAAAGCAGCAGCAATGTATTTTCTCCATTCTGGGGCCCAGAAATTCAAACTCAAGGGATCACAAGGGCTGTGTTCTTCATGTCTGAACACTTTCTCTTCTTGGCTTGAGGTGTTTCTGGCAATCCTCTGCGTATCTTGGCTTGCAGATGTATCACTCCAGACTCCACCTGTCATTCCATGGTGTTCTCCCTGAGTGCACCTTTCACATGGCCTTGTCCTCTGTATCCACCTGTGTCCATCTAGTCACATCCTTGGTAAATGGCCTGCTTTTCCATTACACACTTCAGTAAAGGAACATGTAGACTCCTGTTCACATTGGTAAGTACACAACTGTGCACGCTGGTGACTAGCCCTCCAAACCACTTGCATGTCTTGGAAAAGGCTCACCTATCCCTAGAACTGTCCAGGCTTCAACCCTGGAGCCATGGCTGACACTCCTGACCTTCCCTACCTCCTCACTCTTCAGTCCTTTTTTTTGGCGGGAGTTGAGAGAGTCTGCCATCTGCCATTGCCTGCAATGAATGGCCTTTTGTTTTGCTTTCCAGACAAGTTCTCATTTCACCCAGACTTGCCTTTAAGTTACTATGTAGCTGAGGAGGACCTTGGATTTCTGATTTTCCTGGCCCTACTTCCCAGTTACTGGGGTACAGGAATGATCCACCATGCCAAGCCCTAGCATGACTTTCTGACTCACTTGTAGCCTCTTTCATCTCCTGACCAGATCTCTAAAGCAAGTCTCTGGAGAGAGGCTCCATGACTCCACATCCACAGATCCCACTGGGGCTCCCTCTCTCTGAACCCATCACACCAGTGGCCCTGCACTCGCCATTTCCCCCATCAGCCACTTTCTCTTTACTTTCAGCAGCCCAAGCCATGGTCAGCTCCTGCAGCGAGCTGACCTCACACCCAGCCTGGTTCTGTGACGCTGATTTAACTGGGGCCTTCCTGGAAACTCAATCCGAGGTCCACCCTCTCCTCAGCACATTCTCAGGGGTGATTCTAACAGCTCCTGGCTACCACCCTTCTGTCTGAAGGAACATAGCTGTTTCCAGGAGAGACCCTGGCAAAGGAAAAGGACAGGCAGTGACAGACTCCTCGTTCTGAGCAGCCAGGGGTTGAGACTGCAGGGCGGGTATAGCTAAGGCTATACCTGAAAGTGCAATGAAGAGGCTGGAGGTGGGGCGGACCCTGTTGCAGCCCGGGTGCTCAGAGCTGGGGAAGGTGGTTTGGAGACGATGCCCTCAGCGAGGCCACCAGCCTCTCCCCTGTCCTGGGGGGCCAAAAGCCCCCTCCCCCTCATCCGCCCCCTCGTCCCCCGCTCTCTGGCTCCCGCCAGGCCATCAGGATTCCCCTGATTGCATTCTTTCATGCCAGTGCCTTTTCTACAGCAAACGTCTGCTAATGCCTCCTTTATCACGGAATTAGGGGATTTGGGGCCGATTGCACAAAGGCCTCTCGATAGCGCGGTAATCAAATGCCAATCGGCCCCATCTCCGGCAGGCAGGGGAAGAAAGCGAGCACCGGGGATTAGCGCGGGTCCGCTGCCCGGCGGGGTTGAGATAGCATCGGCGCGGCCGCAGGCGAAGCCACCGGAAGGGCCGCCGAAGGCCTGGAGAAAGGCCGGCTTAGCGCCCCGCATCGCGGATTCTGAAACCATTAGGGGGGATTAGCACCCGGTTAATCTGCTTTGGCCGCTCAATTGTCACCAGAACGAAAAAAATTCCCAAGTTGGAGATACGTTGGGCACTAGGCAGCAGGTAGGGCTCAGTTTCCCCAGGACTGTTGGGGAGGAGAGAGAGAGAGAGAGAGAGAGAGAGAGAGAGAGAGAGAGCGATCTGGGGAACGCTGGATATGAAGTCTGACCCTTGACTCACTACCACACCCAGCTTCTCTGGGCCATCAGGGAATGCAGTCCCTGCCCTTCCTGCTCCAGATTGGGGAAAGGACACTCTCTGGGCCTGTGCGGACCCACTCCACAGTGGTGCTAGGTTGGGTTCTTCCTTCACTTAGCAGTGACCAGTGATTTTCCAGCTCAAGACCTGTAGCGGGGGCCCTGGGGTCACACAAGACTGCATTAGCTGTTACAAATCACAGAGCAAAGCTGGAGGGCATGTTCCAGAGGGCCTCGCTGGGAGCTAAACTATGGCCTTGGAACAAGGAAGGGAGGGTTTCCTCAAGCTGACCGGCCAGGTGTGCTGGGGCGACATTACACTCCGCAGAATGGGCTGTGTGCCGAGTAGGTGAGGGTAGAGGAGCTGGGGGAAATCGCGGTAAGATCCATGGGCCGGGTGTGTCGGCGAGTGGCCTCCGGGCAGGCTATGCAAACTCGGATACCCCGGCGCGATCCCAGCTCCCAGGCCGCCAGCAGAGTTTAGGGGCAGCGTTCGGCGTCCGGCGCGTCTTCGTGACGCCATCAGGGCACGCCGAGCCGGCGGCCGCGGTACCTGGTAACGCCGCTCGGAGCAGGTAGTCTGCCTCTGAGGCTGTACCTGCCGTACACTACTGCCTCAAACCCAAGAAACCCGGCTCTTCCTCCAGACGTGAGCCTGGGATGCCTCATCCGTGCACGGGCCCGCCTGTGTCTCTCCACAGCCTCGCCCGTCCATGGAGACCGCGGTCCAGCAGGAGGTGGCGGGCACCGCTGCTCGCTGCTCCCTTCGGCTAACCCTAACCCTCTGCATCACGATCGCCGGCATTTTATTTTTTCCCCACCATTATAACCCCGGCAGAGGTCCTGCTCCGCCCCCTCCCCCCACCCCCCTGCTCAATGCCAGTAAACTGCCGGGGAGCGCTAGGGCACTGGGTTGCTTGGGTAGTGAGGACAGGGAGGTACGTATTTGAGCAGAGGGAGGCAGGATTGTGTTCTTTGAGGTCACTTAGGCAATGCTTTTGAGGCCTAGCGGGTTCTCAGGTGGCGGCTTCTAGTTTAGGTCCTGCCAGTGGAGGATGAAGTGTGTGGTGGATAGTCTCCACCAAGAAGATAAAAGTTACAACTTGTGGAGAGATAGCCTAGTGGTTAAGAGCACCGACTGCTCTTGCAGAGGACCGGGGTTCGATTCCCGGGTTCGATCCCCAGCACCCACATGGCGGCTAAGAACCTCTGTAACTCCAATTCCAGGGAAATCCAACACCCTCTTCTGACCTCCGTGGCGTTGCACAACACGGGTGCACAAACCTACATGCAGACAGTACATTCATACACATACACATACACAAACCTACATGCAGACAGTACATTCATACACATACACATACACAAACCTACATGCAGACAGTACATTCATACACATACAAAAATAAAAAAAAATTTTTTTTAAAGTTACGACTTGCGTTAAGGGCCATGATGGGGACAGCCTGCCACAACCAGAGCAGAGACTGCCCCGAGGTGGCAGCCGCTATTTACCAGGAGAGTGGGAGGGGGAAGTTTCAGGGCCACAACACATTTGTCCCTGCTCTCCAGTGATCTCTGGTTCTTTGTCATCCGTTCAAGCTAACCTTCCTCTGTGTCTGTATCTCTACCCCTTGGTCCCAGCTCTCTTGAAGAGGTCAGTAGTTCCTCAGACTCCTGATTCTAGGAATTCCAGGAATCTGTGAAACCTAGGGCATTTAAAGCCAGCAAGAAAAGTACTACGAACATCCTCAACCAAGGCTGTGCTTGCTGCATGCTGGGAGGGCTACAGCCTGAAAGCCACAATTCTTTTATTTGCCCAAAAAATACAGTTTCTGGGCTGGAGGCATGGCTAAGGGGTAGAATGGGGGCTCTGTGGTCCATCCAGAGAGAGAGAGAGAGAGAGAGAGAGAGAGAGAGAGAGAGAGAGAGAGAGAGAGAGAGAAAGGAGGAGAGAGAAATCATAGCCACCCAAAACATCTATTTGCTAGGAGTGTGGCTTTTCTTGGATACTAAGTTGACTGTCATTTATCACCTTCAAAAGGACAAAGAAAATCCCAGGAATTGCCTATGCAGCTGTAAGGGGACTTTCAAGGAATCCAAAGTAGGACAGGGCATCTGCTTAGAGGCCTCAGTCCCACTGCAGGATTGGTTAAGTGCTGCCCTAGGTGTTGGTTAAGCGCTTACCACCTCTTGCCCTTTGAGGTCGCTGTGTCTCCTGGCACAGTTCCGGGCTTCAAGCTGTGTCAGGTGGTAGAGGCTGCCTGGGGATGAGTGGGAACCAGCTATGACTTCTATCACATATATCTGACTGTAAAGTTAGTTACTACTTGGGGTTCTCCCCAACACAGGCTTTGCCACTAGTATGGTAGAGGAAGCTGGAGCCCCAGGCTGGAAGTGGAATTTGTTCTACCTCCCTGTGAGCTCAAAGACCCACACATCAGCATCCACTGTTACCAGGGTAGGCAGTGGTCCCAGCCCAGGATCTGGGATGCTCTGTAGCCTTCCTGATTGAAGGCCCTTGGCTCCTGCAGACCCTTACCTGCCTCTCCCAGGCAGTTCCTGGCATCTCAGAGATCTCTAACACTTTCTTACACACACACTTCTCTCAGGCCTCAACTACTAAAATTGAGGCTACTTTGTGATGTGACAGTTTATAGTATAGGATTCACCAGGGCAGCTGCCTCTCATCTACTCAGTCCTGGGGAAACTGGACCCAGTCATCACCATTTTTGGATGGGCTAGCTGAGGCACAGGCCAAGGGATTCTGGGACAGTCTCAATAATCACTGTGCACCCTGCTCTAAGCTCCAATGTATGTATGGGCCCTTCTTATGAAGGGGGTGGGAATGGGCCTTCCCGTAGGTATACAGTGAGTGATGGCATCTCTGGAGGACAGTGGAGGGGGGTACCAGGAGAGACTGCAAGGCACCTCTTGTACCCTAAGAAAGCAACAAGTGAGGTTGCTCTGTGTCAACTGTTGGGCCATGCTTCATCCCTATTTCAGCTCAAAGCCCAAGATGATGTGGATTCTAAGCCAACTTCTCAAGTTGGGAAAGTGAGGTTAGGTGATTTGCCCAAGGTCACACAGAAAATTGGGGAACCAGAGCCTGATTCTACTCCCCCCACCCCCCAGATACTGCTGCTTTGGAGGAGAACTCAAGGAAGCCAGTGCCACCTCCACCACCACAGCTGTGATGGTGGTCTAGTGGGTAGCCTGGCTCAGAGACAGGAAGCCTGTTTAAGGCTGTAGCCCTGATGTGTTGGAGGAAGCAGGGGCAGCCTCTGTTGTAGGTGGAAAGCGTAGGTTTTGCTGTTGGGGACCTATCACTGTTGGACCTCTGAGAAGTCAGGCCCAGTGCCACAGCACTACTAGATTCCGCACCTCATACTCAACCTCTTTTTCTGTATCCTCACTTTTCCCTTGCCGCATGCCTGACCTAGGCCCCAGGGCTGCCTGAGTAGTGCTATATAACCAATTAGTCTTCCTCAGAGGCCCAGGGGTACGTAGAAACTTGCCAACAGGGAAGCTCCTTCAAGTTTTCTCAGGGCTGGACACAGCATTGCAACACATGCCCCCTCCAGGCAGGAAGCTGCCTGCTGTCCCAGCATACCTGGGAGTACCTGTTGGGCCCGTCCTGCTCATTGGGCCCTTCCTCTTGGCTCAAGGTTGTGGAAGAAGGGGCCAGTGACTAGGTGTAGGTCTATGGCCTACACCCTATGCCTGGGAACCAAGGAGCCTCTAACCAGGGGATACCTGCTGAGGTACAGGGATTAGGCACCAAGATGTCCCCTGATCACGGGGACCACTTTCTGCTTCGGAGCAGCCACCTCCTATCCTGAAGCCCTTCTTATCAACCCTTACCCTGTGCTTGTAACCTTAGAAAAGCACAGGGTTAGTGTCTGTGCCTCAGCCCTAGGCACTTCCTGTATCCTCTCCCTGTAAAACCACTCTAGCCTGATAGAGGCTGGGTAGGCAGGCCATGCTGCAGACTGACAGGCCAAGAAGTCCTGTAACTGCCCCTCCTACCACGGTGAGGGGCAGAAGCCTCCTGGAAGCACTATCTCCTGTGCCAGCCCTCCATCTTGCCCACTGCTGTCTGCCAGCCCACTGAGGGCCTCATAGACACTCTTCAGCCAACCACTGGGCCTCACCTGCCCTATACGGAAGGCTAGGAAGCACCACAGACCACTTTTGGTTCCAAGTGGTTCTCTCAGGGAGCTTTCAATGGGGCTGCAGCCACCCTATTCAGGGTGGATATTGGGTTTGACAAATATCCTGTCTGCAGTGTTTTCAGATGAGGAGTAGGCTTGCCCCCTCCCCCCATTCTAGAGGGATGGACAGGACAGTGCAACAGGATCCGGTTTATTTTCCTTGGCAGGGTGGTCCTGAGAGTGACGGGTGCCACTCTGTCCCGGGCAGAGGGAGAGCCCGAGGGCCAATTAAGGCCAATGGCGGGGGAAGCAGGGGGCACGTAGCCCCTGGAATGCGGTGAGGCCAGGCTGAGGCCCGGAGGCATCTGTGGTGGGCCAGGGCAGGGTGTCCCTGCCGCCCGGGGTGGAAGGCACCGGACTGTGGCTGGACCATGGCTTCGGGGTCATGAACCAGGGCACACAGGCACCCCGGGAAGTGGGGCACAGGGTCACATGACATAGAACACAAAACAGAGATGTGGTTCACAAGTAAGCACATGGATAAGTGGGCACAGATTCACAGGTCAGAGAGATACTCAGCCATGGCCAGGCTGGACACAGACACAACAGTGGTGCCACATACAGACCACAGAGGAGACAGGGCACTATGGAACACATAGTCACCACGAACAGACCAGGCCATGGAGCTGGAAGGACCAAGGAAGGGGCCTTTTGGCACTACTGCACTGGAATCGTAAGAGTGGGTGGCGGGGGCTGATCTGCAGGAGCTGGGGCACTCCGCTGCACCCTCTGGGCTTTAGTCTGTCTTCCATACTTTATTGAGCAGCTTCACTACTTCGTCGTAGATGATAAACACGATGGCCACATCCAGGCAGACTCGGCCCAGGCGGGGGACAGTACCCTTGTAGAATCTAGGCAGAGCAGAGGGTCTCAAGTAAGGGATGGAAGAGCAAGTAGGGAAGAAAAGCAAGTGGAACACTGTCCCTGGAAAGGGCATTCTCTAGACACCAGAAGAGCAGAGGCCTAGCGGAAGAGAGCCGGGTACCAGAAGAGCAGAGGCCTAGCGGAAGAGAGCCGGGTACCAGGAGAGCAGAGGCCTAGCGGAAGAGAGCCCAGAGCAAGGGGGTGGAAGGCCTGGAGGGGGCCAACAGCTCTGCCCCTCCCCTACTCACGCCTTGGGCCCCTCATTCTTCAGGATCTGGAAGCCGCAGTCCAATGTGTTCCGGTATTTTTGTGCTTCCAGGCTCTGCGGGACACCCGTGCAGCAGAGTTTTAGCCACTAGCCCCTGCCTGGAGCGCCTGCCTCCATGTTCCCAGTGCCCCTATCCCTACCTGCATCCGGGTCTTGATCACATCCAGAGGAGTGTTCCCAAAGACACTGGCTGCACCGGCAATCACTCCAAAGACCCCGGTGATCAGAGGGTTCATAGATTTGTTGGGATTGTCCCCTGAATGTGAGCAGGGTTGTGATCAACACCAGGACGGTTAGGTGGGGCGGGAGCTTTGGGAAGAACCTGGGCAGGACCCATGAAAATACCCCTCCCCTTCCGGCCTCAAGGTTTGGAATGGGCTTTGGGCTACAGGTGTACCTCTATACCAGTTTCGGAGAGAAGTCATAACAAAGAATCGGATAGCTTGATTTGATCCTTGCTTCAGTACAGTAGCTGTGAGGCCTTGGTATGTCCCCTTCAGCCCTGGGGACAGGCAGGCACGAGGTCACCCCCTGCTGGGGGTCAGGGTAGCCACTCAAGGTGCTTCCCAACTGGCTGAGGTCTCAGGCACCCCCAGGCTTACCTTGTTCTCGAACAATCTCCCTAACCCCATGGAAGAATCCTCGGTACTTAGGATTGGCGGACGTCTGGTCATGGATGAACTTTACCTGAAAGGAAAGAAGCCAAGGTGCTGACTCCCTGGCCACATCTGAACTTTAGCTAGCAGGCCCTCGGCCCACCAAGGTTAGGTCAGGCCTGGGTACCAGGAGCTCTTCTACAAGCAATGTCTCTGTCTCTAAGGGTATTCTAAAGCACAAGTACGGGTAGGCCTCAAGACATAAGAGGGTCCTGGGGTGCAGGGCTTCCATCATCAACTTGCTATTTTGTATAGTTTGGACAGTGTTATAGCAGGCTTTCTACCTATTAAGTAGCTTTAAAGACTTTGGTGATGTTTTTGCCTTTTGGATGGGCAGCCTGCATGGGAGACCCTTCCTGCACAGCTCCCTCTGTGGATATTCTGTGGCACCATCCCTGTGACGTATGTATGTGCATGTGTGTGCATCACTCCACCTGGACACTCTCTACGGGGTGCGTGGCCCTCACAGCTCGGGCTGACCCACGAGGCTCACAGCCACCCTGGCCTCCCCCGCAAGCCTTATTTCCCCACCTTGATGGTCTCCATGGGGCACACGACCATCACTGCCTCGGCCACGCCAGCGCCCAGGCCACACAGCAACCCTCTCTTGCTGTCGAGCCGACCCTCCGCATCCCGCATGTGGTTGCTGAGGAATTCGAACATTCCGAACCTGAAGAAGAAAGCTGTCAGAGCCTGGCAGCTCCCGCCACCCACCCGGGCGCGCTCTGGCCAAGCGGGGCTCACCTGACAGCCGCCTTGGGGATGGACCCGTAGAGCAGGGAGCTGAGGCCGCGGTACAGGCCCAGGACGCCATGGCTGCGGACCGTCTGCTTCACGCAGTCCCCTGCGGGAGGCGCGGTCAGGACCCGGTCTGGTCCCGCCCCGCCCCGCCCCGCCCCGCCCCGCCCCGCTCCGCCCCGCGGGCCCCGCTCACCGATGCCCCGGTACCGCGGAGGCTGCGAGCGTTCGTCCAGCTGCAGCTGCGTCTTAACGTACTCGGTCGGGAAGGTGATGCAGATCTCGATGCCCCCCGCCAGGCCGCCTGCGGGGACCGGACCGCGGACTGAGCCTCCCGGGCGCGGCTCCTCCCCCGCCCGCCCGGGCGCCGCGGCGCCCCCGCCCCCGCCCCCGCCCCCGCTCCGTGGTCCCCGCGGGAGCGCGGGGGAGACCCCAGACCGGCCCTAGAGCGGGCGGCCACCGGCCGCGCCCCCGGCACCCCTGCCCCTCCGGAAGCGGGGCGGGGCCTCGGCGTCCCAGGCCCACCCGGAAGCGCGGCGAGCCGGGCGGAACCAGAGCGAGGGTCGGCGTCGCGAGTGGCCCACCTGCCAGGATCGCCTTCCCGGGGTGCGTCAGTTTGGCTTTCCCGGACGCCGGCGTGGCGGCCGCCAGAGCGCGGGGGGCGCGGGGCGCAGCCATGGCGGGCGGGAGGCGAGGCGCCCGGGTCGGTCTCGGGTCCGAGCCTCGGGCGCTGGGCACTCGGGAGGCGGCGGCGGCGGCTGCGGGGACCGAGACCGGTTACGGTCCTGGGGGCGGGGCCGCCGCGTCAGCTTTCGGGCTCCGCCCCGCGTGGCCTGAGCCGAGCCCCGCCTATGGCCCGCCCTGTGCCACCCGGGAAACTGAGGCTGGGGCGGGGCGGCCGAGCCACGCGTGGGGGCGGGAGCGGAGAGCAGCCAATGGCCGAGGCTGGGTCGCCGGAAAATGGAGAGCCGCGGGCCGGGGCGTGGTCTCCAGAGGCAGAGCTGGGCCCTGGAGAGTAGCTGTGGGTCAAGGTGCAGTTTCTGTGACCCCTGGCGTGCAGACATGTGCCTGCCCAGGAGTATGGGTAGGCCACTGCTGACCCGGTTCCCGGAGATCCCGGAGGCGGGAGGGGTAGAGCCTCCCTTGACGCCGGCCCCATGTGTGTGTTGGGAGAGCTTGGCCTTCGAGCACCCTGCAGGGCAGTGCCAGGATCACCCTGCCCCCCAACGGATTTAGAGTTCGGTGCAGGGAACACCATCCCTTAACCCAGAACCACCCGGCAGCATTTCCCTAGGCAGTTTCCTTGGACAGGACGCAGATCTCCACGCCCCTCGGTTCCTATCAAATCTTTAGTGGGCCCCATGCAGGGCCTATCAAGTTGGCCTTTGTGCTTCCTACCCACCTAAGTACCAGGTGGAGTAGCGTTGCTTTGATAAACAAGCTTTAATGTTCATGATCGGCAGGAAGTTCAAAGTCTTGTAAGGTCTCGTGCCTCCATACAAGATGGAAGGTGTCAGCAAAGCGACCTGGAGGGGGCAGCTGTAGTCAGACTGGGCTGATGCTCCAGGGAAACTTTGTAGCCCAGAGCCTTCCAAGGAGTACCCGACTCCAACCAGAGGACAAAGGCCCAGGAGGGCCCACTTTCCTGCTGGCTGCTGGCACGGCTTTGAGTAGTCACTGGCCAGCCCCAGGTTCTGGGGTGACTCAAAAGCCATCAGTGGCCTTCAACAAAAACAATGTCCAAATATCCCACCTCCTAGTTGGGGTCTTCTGTGGTTATGGAGTCATTCGTAAATTGGACAGAGAGCTGTGGATTTAGTGCCCACTCTATACGGAGGAGCCACTGGGGAGCCTGGGTGCTGCTGGGACTGCAAAGTGTCTATGGGTGCAGGGCCTACTGCCAGCCTGGCTTCTGGCTTCTGGCCTGCAGGGGGAGGAGCTTCTAGCCAGCCTAGCTCCTGCTGCCTGTGGTGGGATGGAGTCCTGTCTTGGCTGCCCTTGAGTAGCTGACGCTGAAGGAACAGGATCCTTATGCACCAGAGCCTGAGGCATGGGGCACAGCAGGTACCTGGAGGCAAGGAAGGTGGGAGTTGCTGTTGGGGGTCAGTTGGAGGCTGGCCAGGCTAAAGGGCAAACTAGACTCCAAGTTGGACGCAGCTCAGGTGGGTGGGTCTCATTCATACCCATTAAAATCTCAAAAAAAAAAAAAAACAACCAAAAAAACCCAACCCAACCCATGTTGACATTAATGGAGAATGGACACTATGACCCCGGGGAGTACACTGGACCCCTGGAGGCCAGCTGACATGCTACCCCTCCCCTGCCTGTGTTAGCATTACAGTATGCTCAGGATCCAAATCTTCTGAAGTCCATTCAAAGCACAGGCTGTCTTATGTGGGCCCTCATTACAAAGCCCTTCTGAGCACACATCAGAAACAAGTTCCCTCCCAGAGCCTGGTGGGACACAGCAGCAGTCCACAACTGGGCACAGAATGCAGGAAGAGTGCTGGCTGGGCCAGTGTTCCTGGACACACTGACCTCCACACTAAGGTCCTTCCCACCTCTATCTACCCATCTGAAGCCCAGCCAAGGGAGGGCAGTATGAATTTCCTTTGTTTCTCTCTATCCTAGAGTGCCACCTGCCAAGCATTAGCATGCAGAGGAGCAAGACACTGGGTGTAGGTGTGCTTCCCTTGTGTTCTTGCCGGCTCAGTCTCTCTCTTTTTTTTTTCTTTTTCTACTTCATCAGCCCATTCAGAGCATGGCTCAGGCTCTTGCAGACACTGAATTTGTCAGCCTGCAAGAGATGAGAGCAGGTGGTCTGGGGTTCAAGGTGACCATGGAGCAAGGGGCTTGAAGACAGGGTCATGCAGGAGAATGAAGGCTGAGGGCATGCGCAGTGAGGTCTGGGTGGGCCTTGAGTCCTCTCCTGCTTTATCATGGGTCTCACTGTCAGAAGAGATTGAGGCCATGCTTGTCCTTCACTGCGCTGGCCTGAAGATGGTCCTCATAGGTCCTGAGGGAAGAAAGAAGCATTCTCAGGGCACATGTCAGTAGGCATAGATCTCTTCTGTAGGGAGCTGCTGGCCATGGCCATGGGTAACTGAGGACTGTAGTGAACCTAATCAGTCTGTCTTCCTGGCAGCCTGTGCCGGGGCGTGCTATGTGGACGGGACCATCATGCTTTCCTGTAGCAGGCTGTTGGCCCTCAACTGGCCTCTGGAGTGGCCTTTGCCAAGGGCCAGTCAGCTCCTGGAGATTCTGTAGGCATCTGGGAGTCCTGAATGTCCTTGCAGGCTGAGGCTTTCAATAGTAATCCCACACTCTTCCTGCCCCAGAATCACAGCAACAAACCTCAAACATGTAGCTTCTGGGACCACCTGCCTGGAAGCAGGCTTGGTGTTCAGGGATGGGCTAGAAAAATGCTCCTGAACTGGTTGTTGTGGAGCATACCTTTAGTTCCAGTACTCAGGAGGCAGAGGCTGGTGGGTCTCTGTGAGTTGGAGGCCAGTCTGATCTAAAAAGTGAGTCCCAGGTTAGCTAAGGCTACAGGGAGACCGTCTCAAAAAAGACAAGAAAAAAAAAAAATGTGTTCCTGAGGGATGTTTTTTCTGTAGTGTTAAAAACAACAGGCTGGCTCAGATAATACAGGTCCTTGGACACTGGCTAAAGTGGGGTCTCAGACTTTGATCTAGGACTAGGACTCTGATATCCAGGAAGAATTTTAAAATCAGACAGTGTCACCTCAGAGGTATGTAAAGCCATCCCTTCTATAACCATTGAAAGGAGTCAGTGTGTGTTAACATTCCTCCCAGTACTCAGCCAAAGGGGATCACCCTAGTAGGGACACAGCCTTGCAGAGCCCAGTGGGCCGTGCTAAAGGCTCCACCAGAAAGTTGCACAGCCAGCTGGCATCCCACTGCCATCAACGGAGCCCAGAGCTGTCGGCCAGCATGCTTGTTTCACATGCTGCTGCTACATGCTCCTCCCTAAAGTGCCTTAGCCTATGAGGACCATCTGCAGGCCAGTGCAGTGAAGGGCAAGGGTGGCCCGAATCTCTTCTGATAGTGAGACCCATGGGTAAAGCAGGAGAGGATCAAGGCCCACCCAGACCTCACTGTGCATGTCCTTAGTTCCCACGGGGCCTGAGCAGAACTGCTGCAGATGGCTAGTGCCCAGGTCCACTCCAGACTTCCCCTGATATAGAGCAGGGCAGTACTGGGTTCCAGAAAGCCTTCTGGGCTGGAGGGGACTGACCACTCCTAAAGGTATACCAGAGCTGGAGGCCTCAGGCCTGATCTTAAATGGGCCCATCACCAAGTCCCTGCTGGTCTAGGCTAGAGTCACCATCAGGGATGGGCTGTGCCAAATGGGGCCAGGGAATGACAACACGGCCAGTACTTAACCTGCTCATGTACTGACTCATCACTTAGATGAGGTTGGGCATAAGGAAGTCCACAGAGTTGTGTTTCCAGGTCAGCTTGTGCATCCTGTCCAGGCAAAGCAGACCGTCACACTTAAAGGTCATGAGGCAGAAAGCTCACCTCTCCCTCAGGAACCATGGCAGTGGCTCCTTTGGCCAGTTTGGGCCTGTAAGGCTCTGCAGCATGCTGCATGCTGGATGGGGCCCCATAGTGGAAATAAGCCCGGCTTGGTGTCCTGCACAGACTGAGACTCGGAGCTTGTAGGCAGCTCCACAGCAGAGCAGCACCAGGCTCCTTCCTTCACTGCAGAGCAAGTGTGGACATGAAGCCAAGCTGTTCCTAGGAAAGAGGTGCCACTGAGTGGGCTCTGCAAGGGACTAAGTATGGTCCTCTCCACCCCTGCTGAGCCACCAAAAGATGGCACACAGATGTAGCACTCAGAAGATGGGTACTCCAACATAGGGCCAGATACCTGGATGTACAAGGAAGGTACAAGGTTGTTCTTGGGGGTTCCACAGGGTAAGGTACCAGCTCAGGTCTCAACCCAGCATGGAACAGCCACCAGAATGTGGCTGGTGCTCTAGAAGCAATGATCTGCTTTTTCTCCAGTTTCCTCAAAACCCTCCAGATGACCCAAGCATGGCGTGCAGGAGGGTCTTTGTCTGAGGCTACATAGCAAGACCCTGTTTGAAAAAAAACCCCAAACTCTTTATTTGCCATTTCTGTACTTACAAGTGCAATGTTTAAAACAATATGTATGAGCTGGGCGTGGTGGCGCACGCCTTTAATCCTAGCACTCGGGAGGCAGAGGCAGGCAGATCTTTGTGAGTTCAAGGCCAGCCTGGTCTACAGAGTGAGTTCCAGGACAGCTGGAGCTACAGGGAGACCCTGTCTTGAAAAGACCAAAAAAAACAAAAAACAAAAAAAAAAAACCAAAACCAAAAAACCCCCAAACAATATGTATGGGGTGTGTGTGTGTGTGTGAGAGAGAGAGAGAGAGAGAGAGAGAGAGAGAGACAGAGAGAGAGAGACAGAGAGATATTCTGCACATTGACCCCAGAGCCCTGTGCATGCCAGGTAAGCACTCTACCACTAAGCACCATGCCCCCAAACAGCCTCATTTTCGAATGCTTGCTGAATTTTGTGAGACATCTGGAAGCAGTGTTCTGCCGGCTTCTGTTTCTAGGTATCTGGGGTGGTTTGCCTCATCTTTGGCTCACCCTCTGTGACAGGCGTTAATTGCTGCCTCTTTTACAGAAAAGGAGATGAACACCCACCAGTGAAGTCACTTGCTCACTCTCACACAACCCAGTCTGGTTGCCCAGCACTGTGACCTGTGGGATCTAGAAGGAACTTGAGGCTGGGCAGTGGATCCTCTGTTGCTAGCCACCACTGAGGTCCTGTTGCGAGGGCCCCGGTGAGCTGCAACACAAGCTTCAGAGCTTGATCTGGTAAGCCTTGAGTCGCCCATGAGCAACTTCAGGCGGCACCTCTCACCTTCCTAAACAGATTCTCCCATCTGCTAGTGCTCGGCTCATGGATTCCTGCCTTGCCCCCCAAGTGGAATACCAGGGGCTCGTGGGCCTTTGTCTTCTATACACAGCGATACACCCCAAGGTATGACAGACTGATGTCCCCAAGGGGCCAAAGTCACTGCTCTAGGTGAAGCACGCCATTTTGTATGGGTGGTTTTGTCCTCTGGGCCCTGGCTGGAAGAGGTTCGTCCCCAGTAGCACTTGACTACTGCTCACTCAATACTGCTTAGGTGGCAGGTACTAGAGGCAGTGGACTGAGTGCCTGTGACCTGCTAGCCAAGATGTATCTGAGCCTCACCATGGACTCTCAACGGGCAGCACTGGGGCATCTTCTGTGGGTTCTCCTAGCTTCAACCCATAGGCGGGACCATGTGCTCTATCACAAGGGCCAGATGTCACAGGATGATCTAAAACAACTGGCCATGACCCCGACATCAAGAGTCATGGCTTTCCTGGAGTCTGAGCCACAGCGACGGGCCTGGGCCAGAGGGTGGTGGCCACTGTCTGTGTGCTCTGGGAAGATACCTAGGAATGCCCAAGGACAACCCTGGGGAGTTAGGCCCTTGGTCAGTCCTTCTGGCTGGGACTCCTGAGGTTTCAGGCCCACAGGGCTCTTGAGCATAGGCGGGTGGAAGACCAACCTGAAGGCTGGCTTGTGCAACTCCACTTTGTCCCACTGGAGACGTGCTCAGGCTGAGCAGACCTGGCAGTGCTGTCAGAGTCTTGGCAATCCCTTAGGGCTGCTCAACCTGACTAATATCCTCAGATCCAGGTCTGGCCGCCTCTCATGGGAAGAACCATGTGTTTTGAGCATGATGCTAGCTTAGGTCTTTAATTTCCCTCAGTCTTAACAGAAAGTGAAGTAGCTGACAAGAGGTGAAGGTTGATGTAAAGTCTCCTATGTGCTGGAAAAGGCACCTTAATAATCTGCCTTTTCTTTTCCTTGCCCCTCTCCTTTTACTGGAGATCAAACATAAACATCACACATGTTAAGCAAAAGCCCTACCTCTGAGCTACATTTTTTTGAGCTTATTTTATTTTATAGTTTTTTAAAATTTTTAATTAAAAAAATTTTTTTTATTTATTTATTTATTTATTTATTTATATTATTATTTATTTTTAAGGGATTCTACAATATAATAACACAGTTGTTTTCAGATAACATTGACGTTACTCAGTTTGCCGTACAATTAGGTAACTGGTGCATTTTGTAAGTATCTATCCAAATTTTGACCAACCCAACGTTCCCATAGACCAGTTGGAGAAGCTTGTATGCACAGGCATGTTGATCAATTAGGAGTCCAGACTATATTGCTGTAGTCTCATGATTCACCACTATCTCTCAGCAGCCCTTGCATTCTACCACGCCTCGTCTTCTGCAATTTGTTCCCTGGGCTTTGGGAAAGGGGCACAAGTGGGCGAAAAGAAAGCAATCTTCTTTCTTTAGAGTTGTCATTTTGGACTCTAGTCTGTTCAGGTTGTTTCCCTTCATGGGTTGTAAAAAAAAAAAAAAAAAAAAAAAAAAAAAAAAAAAAAAATCAAAGCCAGGCCTCAACTACACAGTTGAGTCTAAGGCGGCTGTCTGGCACAACCATCTAGTTCAATATGAACAATCATCTATGTGTCAATTCTCAAATTTTAACAGTAGTAAGTGATCGTGAGGCAGCGGGTGGCATGATGTTACCCCGACATGTCCAATCCCAGCATGTGGGGGGAGGAGCAGGAGTTTGAGGTTGCAGATAAAGAGTCTGGGCTAGATGGACGGTACAGAGCAAGTCCCCTGGCCATCTGGTGAGCTACAGAGAGGGACCCTGTCCAAAACAAACAAACAAACAAACAAACAAATAAATACAGGCTGGCCGGGCATTAAGGAGCATTAGTGCTCTGGTAGAGGAACTAGGACGGTTTGCAGCACCACACAAGGCTAATGACCATACTGTACTTCTATCCCTCCGTTTCTCAAATCCTTATCTTGGTCTACGCCTCCACCACCACTTGCTTCCCATCAAAAATTGCCCCTGTCTCCCATACTTGTACCCACAGCACATGACCCAACATCTTAAACTACTACTCCAGGGGAACCCAATTGCCTTTCTTGGCCTTCCGTGGCTTCCACACAATGGTGGTAGTTATTATTTCATCAACAGGAAAAACATTCATTACATATAAAAATAATTTTTTTTTAAAAGAAAACAAAAATGGGACCTTTGGCTGGGCATGGGCACACACCTTTAATCCTGACACTTGGAGGCAGAGGCAGGCGGGATCTTTTGTAAGTATAGTGTGAGGGTATAAGTGAGTTCAAAGGTCAGCTCACCCTGGTTAACAGAGCGAGTTCCAGGACAGTCTGGGGCTACAGGGAGAGCTTCACTGTTTCTCAAAAAAGACCAAAATAATTAATAAGAATAATAATAATAATATAAATAAATAAATAAATAAATAAATAAATCAAATAATAAAATAAATCTGGGCTGGAAAGATAGCCTAGCAGTTAATGAGCCCCAACTGCTCTTGCAGAGGACCAGGGGTTCAATCCCAGCACCCCACGTGGCAGCTGAGAACCATCTGTAACTTTTCAATTCCAGGAGAACTCAGTTCCAGGGAATCCAAAAACCCTCTTCTGACCTCTTCAGCACTTGCATGAAACAGATGCACAAACCTACATGCAGACAGTATACTCGTTATAAAATAAAAAATAAATAAATAAATAAATAAATAAATAAAAAAATTTTTTAATTAAAATTTAAAAAACTATAAAAAAATAAGCTCAAAAAAATGTAGCTCAGAGGTAGGGCTTTTGCTTAACATGTGTGATGTTTATGTTTGATCTCCAGTAAAAGGAGAGGGGCAAGGAAAAGAAAAGGCAGATTATTAAGGTGCCTTTTCCAGCACATAGGAGACTTTACATCAACCTTCACCTCTTGTCAGCTACTTCACTTTCTGTTAAGACTGAGGGAAATTAAAGACCTAAGCTAGCATCATGCTCAAAACACATGGTTCTTCCCATGAGAGGCGGCCAGACCTGGATCTGAGGATATTAGTCAGGTTGAGCAGCCCTAAGGGATTGCCAAGACTCTGACAGCACTGCCAGGTCTGCTCAGCCTGAGCACGTCTCCAGTGGGACAAAGTGGAGTTGCACAAGCCAGCCTTCAGGTTGGTCTTCCACCCGCCTACGCTCAAGAGCCCTGTGGGCCTGAAACCTCAGGAGTCCCAGCCAGAAGGACTGACCAAGGGCCTAACTCCCCAGGGTTGTCCTTGGGCATTCCTAGGTATCTTCCCAGAGCACACAGACAGTGGCCACCACCCTCTGGCCCAGGCCCGTCGCTGTGGCTCAGACTCCAGGAAAGCCATGACTCTTGATGTCGGGGTCATGGCCAGTTGTTTTAGATCATCCTGTGACATCTGGCCCTTGTGATAGAGCACATGGTCCCGCCTATGGGTTGAAGCTAGGAGAACCCACAGAAGATGCCCCAGTGCTGCCCGTTGAGAGTCCATGGTGAGGCTCAGATACATCTTGGCTAGCAGGTCCACAGGCACTCAGTTCCACTGGCCTTCTAGTACCTTGCCACCTAAGCAGTATTGAGTGAGCAGTAGTCAAGTGCTACTGGGGACGAACCTCTTCCAGCCAGGGCCCAGAGGACAAAACCACCCATACAAAATGGCGTGCTTCACCTAGAGCAGTGACTTTGGCCCCTTGGGGACATCAGTCTGTCATACCTTGGGGTGTATCGCTGTGTATAGAAGACAAAGGCCCACGAGCCCCTGGTATTCCACTTGGGGGGCAAGGCAGGAATCCATGAGCCGAGCACTAGCAGATGGGAGAATCTGTTTAGGAAGGTGAGAGGTGCCGCCTGAAGTTGCTCATGGGCGACTCAAGGCTTACCAGATCAAGCTCTGAAGCTTGTGTTGCAGCTCACCGGGGCCCTCGCAACAGGACCTCAGTGGTGGCTAGCAACAGAGGATCCACTGCCCAGCCTCAAGTTCCTTCTAGATCCCACAGGTCACAGTGCTGGGCAACCAGACTGGGTTGTGTGAGAGTGAGCAAGTGACTTCACTGGTGGGTGTTCATCTCCTTTTCTGTAAAAGAGGCAGCAATTAACGCCTGTCACAGAGGGTGAGCCAAAGATGAGGCAAACCACCCCAGATACCTAGAAACAGAAGCCGGCAGAACACTGCTTCCAGATGTCTCACAAAATTCAGCAAGCATTCGAAAATGGAGGCTGTTTGGTTGGCATTGGTGCTTAGTGCGTAGAGGCTTTACCTGGCATGCACCAGGGTCTGGTGGTCAATGTGGCAGAATATCTCTACTGTTTCTCTCTCTTTCCTGTCTCTCTCTCTCTCTCTCTCTTCTCTCTCTCTCTCACACACACACACACACCCCTACATATTGTTTGGGGGTTTTTGGTTTTGGTTTTTTTTTTGTTTTTTGTTTTTATTTGGGTCTTTTCAAGACAGGGCTTCCTTATCTCCAGCTGCCTGGGAACTCACTCGTATTATGATATTAGACCAGGCTGGACCTTGAACTCACAAAGATCTGCCTGCCTCTGACCTCCAAGTGCATAGGTTAAAGGCCGGCGCCACCACGCCCAGCTCATACCATATTGTTTTTAAAACATTGGCAACTGTAAGTAACAGAAATGGCAAATAAAAGAGTTGGGGTTTTTTATTTCAAAAAGTGTCTTGCTATGTAGCCTCAGACAAAGACCCTCCTGCACGCCATGCTTGGGTCATCTGGAGGGTTTTGAGGAAACTGGAGAAAAAGCAGATCATTGCTTCTAGAGCACCAGCCACATTCTGGTGGCTGTTCCATGCTGGGTTGAGACCTGAGCTGGTACCTTACCCTGTGGAACCCCCAAGAACAACCTTGTACCTTCCTTGTACATCCAGGTATCTGGCCCTATGTTGGAGTACCCATCTTCTGAGTGCTACATCTGTGTGCCATCTTTTGGTGGCTCAGCAGGGGTGGAGAGGACCATACTTAGTCCCTTGCAGAGCCCACTCAGTGGCACCTCTTTCCTAGGAACAGCTTGGCTTCATGTCCACACTTGCTCTGCAGTGAAGGAAGGAGCCTGGTGCTGCTCTGCTGTGGAGCTGCCTACAAGCTCCGAGTCTCAGTCTGTGCAGGACACCAAGCCGGGCTTATTTCCACTATGGGGCCCCATCCAGCATGCAGCATGCTGCAGAGCCTTACAGGCCCAAACTGGCCAAAGGAGCCACTGCCATGGTTCCTGAGGGAGAGGTGAGCTTTCTGCCTCATGACCTTTAAGTGTGACGGTCTGCTTTGCCTGGACAGGATGCACAAGCTGACCTGGAAACACAACTCTGTGGACTTCCTTATGCCCAACCTCATCTAAGTGATGAGTCAGTACATGAGCAGGTTAAGTACTGGCCGTGTTGTCATTCCCTGGCCCCATTTGGCACAGCCCATCCCTGATGGTGACTCTAGCCTAGACCAGCAGGGACTTGGTGATGGGCCCATTTAAGATCAGGCCTGAGGCCTCCAGCTCTGGCATACCTTTAGGAGTGGTCAGTCCCCTCCAGCCCAGAAGGCTTTCTGGAACCCAGTACTGCCCTGCTCTATATCAGGGGAAGTCTGGAGTGGACCTGGGCACTAGCCATCTGCAGCAGTTCTGCTCAGGCCCCGTGGGAACTAAGGACATGCACAGTGAGGTCTGGGTGGGCCTTGATCCTCTCCTGCTTTACCCATGGGTCTCACTATCAGAAGAGATTCGGGCCACCCTTGCCCTTCACTGCACTGGCCTGCAGATGGTCCTCATAGGCTAAGGCACTTTAGGGAGGAGCATGTAGCAGCAGCATGTGAAACAAGCATGCTGGCCGACAGCTCTGGGCTCCGTTGATGGCAGTGGGATGCCAGCTGGCTGTGCAACTCTGGTGGAGCCTTTAGCACGGCCCACTGGGCTCTGCAAGGCTGTGTCCCTACTAGGGTGATCCCCTTTGGCTGAGTACTGGGAGGAATGTGTAAACAATGCCAACTGACTCCTTTCATTGGTTATAGAAGGATGGCCTTTACATACCTCTAGGTGGACACTGTCGATTTCTTTAAAATTCTTCCTGGATTATCAGAGTCTCCTAGTCCTAGATCAAAGTCTGAGACCCCACTTTAGCCAGTGTCCAAGGACCTGTATTATCTGAGCCAGCCTGTTGTTTTTAACACTACGGGAAAAAACATCCCTCAGAACACATTTTTTTTTTTTCTGTCTTTTTTGAGACGGCTCCCTGTAGCCTTATGCTAACCTGGACCCAGCATCAACTGGCCCTCCAAACTCACAGGAGACCCCCCAGCCTCTCCTCTGAGACTGGAACTAAAGGTATGCTCCACAACAACCAGTTCAGGAGCATTTTTCTAGCCCATCCCTGAACACCAAGCCTGCTTCCAGGCAGGTGGTCCCAGAATAACTCATGTTTGTCAGAGAACCAGTGGAGAGCCTGCCATGTTGATGTTTTCGCCGTGTGATTCTGAGTAATGAGCAGAGATGAGTTGGAATAGCTATGAGCTACTTAAGCTTCGCTCAGCCTGCAAGGACATTCAGGACTCCCAGATGCCTACAGAATCTCCAGGAGCTGACTGGCCCTTGGCAAAGGCCACTCCAGAGGCCAGTTGAGGGCCAACAGCCTGCTACAGGAAAGCATGATGGTCCCGTCCACATAGCACGCCCCGGCACAGGCTGCCAGGAAGACAGACTGATTAGGTTCACTACAGTCCTCAGTTACCCATGGCCATGGCCAGCAGCTCCCTACAGAAGAGATCTATGCCTACTGACATGTGCCCTGAGAATGCTTCTTTCTTCCCTCAGGACATATCGCAAAGGGCGACCATACTTCATCGTCCAGACGGCAGCGCTGATAGGTATCCACTAAAAGATGCAATGGCCTCAATTTTTTCTCTTGTCTGTTACCCATGATAAAGCAGGAGAGCACGCAATCCTCCGTAATAGGCCCCACCCAGACTTCCTCAGGCGTGACGCTATGCCCTCACGCCTTCATTTCTCCCTGCATGACCACTGTTCTGTCAGTAGTGTGTTCCACCTTTGCTCCATAGGCACCTAACCCGACAGGGCTGTCAAGTGACCTTTTGCCATGGGCTACCATTTCTGCAGATATCTCTTGCAGGCTGACAATAAGCACATTAATAACACAGTGTCTTGCATAAGATGCCTGATACCAGACCTCATTCTCTTGTAATGGGTCTTGATAAATTCCAGAGCCTGAAAGGTGGTTATGAAATAAAAAATATTTTATTTACAAGAGAGGATCATTGAAGCCTGCAAAGAGGAACAACAAGTGGATAGCTCACATTACACCCAGTGTCTTGCCTCCTCTGCATGCTGAGATGCTTGGCAGTGGCCACTCGTAGGATTAGAGAGAAACAAAGGAAATTCATACTGCCCTCCCTTGGCTGGGCTTCAGATGGGTAGATAGAGGTGGGAAGGACCTTATAGGTTGGAGTTCTCCAGTGTTTGTCTCTGATGGACACTGTACCCAGTCTCAGCAAATTCTATTACTGCTTTCTAGTCGCTCCGTTGTGGACTTGCTGTGTAGAGTAGCTCCAAACCAGGCTCTGGGAGGGACTTGTTTCTGAATAGTGTGCTCAGAAAGTCTTTGTATAAATGAGCTCCCACAGATAATGAGCGCCATGTGACTATCTGTAAATGGTACGTTCAATTGAAGATTTGGGATCCCTGAGCATACGCTTAATGCTAACCACAGGCAGGGGAGGTGGTATGCATGTTCAGCGCCTCCAGGGTATTCCCAGATGTACTACCCCTCGGGTGATAGGGTGTCATTAGTAGTCCACATCCTCTCCATTAATGTCTCAACATGGGTTGTGGTTTGGGTTTTTGTGTGGCTGCTTTTATTTCCCCAAGCAACTTATTCCTTTTGAGATTTTAATGGGTATGAATGAGACCCACCCACCTGAGCTGCGTCCAACTTGGAGTCTAGTTTGCCCTTTAGCCTGGCCAGCCTCCAACTGACCCCCAACAGCAACTCCCACCTTCCCTTAGCCTTCCAGGATAATACCTGCTGTATATGCCCCAGCCTTCAGGCCTCTGTGTGACATAAGATCTCTTGCCTATCAGCGTCTGACTCTGTGAGCAGCCAAGTACAGGATTCCAATCCCACCAACAGGCAAGCCAGGAGCTAGGCACGGCCTTAGAAGTCTCGTCCCCCTGCAGGCCAGAAGCCAGAAGCCAGGCTGGCAGTAGGCCCTGCACCCATAGACACTTTGCAGTCCCAGCAGCACCCAGGCTCCCCAGTGGCTCCTCCGTATAGAGTGGGCACTAAATCCACAGCTCTCTGTCCAATTTACGAATGACTCCATAACCACAGAAGACCCCAACTAGGAGGTGGGATATTTGGACATTGTTTTTGTTGAAGGCCACTGATGGCTTTTGAGTCACCCCAGAACCTGGGGCTGGCCAGTGACTACTCAAAGCCGTGCCAGCAGCCAGCAGGAAAGTGGGCCCTCCTGGGCCTTTGTCCTCTGGTTGGAGTCGGGTACTCCTTGGAAGGCTCTGGGCTACAAAGTTTCCCTGGAGCATCAGCCCAGTCTGACTACAGCTGCCCCCTCCAGGTCGCTTTGCTGACACCTTCCATCTTGTATGGAGGCACGAGACCTTACAAGACTTTGAACTTCCTGCCGATCATGAACATTAAAGCTTGTTTATCAAAGCAACGCTACTCCACCTGGTACTTAGGTGGGTAGGAAGCACAAAGGCCAACTTGATAGGCCCTGCATGGGGCCCACTAAAGATTTGATAGGAACCGAGGGGCGTGGAGATCTGCGTCCTGTCCAAGGAAACTGCCTAGGGAAATGCTGCCGGGTGGTTCTGGGTTAAGGGATGGTGTTCCCTGCACCGAACTCTAAATCCGTTGGGGGGCAGGGTGATCCTGGCATAGGCCAACCTTGCCCTGGATGGGTTGCTCTCGAAGCGCCCAAAGCCTCCCTCCAACACACACATGGCGGGCCGGGTCGTCTCATAAGGGGCATGGGCTCTATCCTCCTCCTCCCTCCTCCGGAGATCTCCGGGAAACCGGGTCCAGCAGTGGCTACCCATTACTCCTGGCAGGCACATGGTCTGGCACGCCAGGGTCCACAGAAACGCCACCTTGACCCACCAGCTACTCTCCAGTGCCCAAGCTCTGCCACTACTGGAGACCACGCGCGCCCGGGCCCGCTGGCTTCTCCATTCCGGGCGTACCCACCGTGGCCGATTGGCTAGCCTCTCCCCCTCGCCCACGCTGGGCCGTCCGTCCACGATATCGGCCTCCAGCCTCAGTTTCCCGGGTGGCACAGGGCGGGCCATAGGCGGGGCTCGGCTCAGGCCACGCGGGGCGGAGCCCGAAAGCTGACGCGGCGGCCCCGCCCCCAGGACCGTAACCGGTCTCGGTCCCCGCAGCCGCCGCCGCCGCCTACCGTAGGGATCGTGTCAGGGCAGGTGAATACCAACAACTGAGACAAACCCTGAAGTGAAGGGAACCCCGCTCCACGCCGCCCGATGCCCAAGGCTCCTAGTTGCACCTCTGTAGACCGACCCCGCGCACCGGCCCCGCCCGCCCATGGCTGCGCCCCGCCACCCCGCCTTCCCCGGTACCACGACCTCACTCGCCTCGCCCGTCCACGAGAAAGCTAAAGACAGCACGCACCTGATAGGCGCACTTCCTGGCCACGAGTCGTCCCACTCGTCCTCGACGTCCCCCCCGCTCTGGTCCTCCCTCCTCCCCCCCGCAGTGCTNTTTTTATCTTCCTGCCATAGCCTTCAGAATAGCTAGGATCACAAACCTGGTGTGACAGCCTTTCTATCCAAATGATTTCTTTTTTTCTTTTTAATTTTTCTTTATTATTTTTACATGTATGAGTGTATTACCGGCATGTATGTATATGCACCCATGTTGTGCAAAGCGTACAGAGGTCAGAAGGTGTTGAATTCATCTGGAACTGGAGTTATAGATGGTTCTTAGCCACCATGTAGGTGCTATGAATCGAACCTGTGTCTTCTACAAGAACATCTAGTGCTCTTAACCACTGAGCCATCTCTCCAGCCCCATCAATCTAAATGATTTCTGTGGGACACTATATCCTTCCTGATATTCACCTTATGTTGTAGAAATGGCCTCTTTAGTGTCAGTAACCCTCCCTCTACTCCACCACTCCTGGATCTCCCAGTGAAGCTAAGAGCCAGGTCCCGGAAAGAGTGGGCACCTTCAACCTCCCCCTCCAGGACACCAGGAGGCCCAGCAAGGTGGCGAGATGGTCCTTCTTGTAGCTTCCCATACTGGGACCACTGGGTATTACCCTTGTACACAGGTCATCACACTGCCTTGGGATTCCATTAGATTGTTCTTTTCCAGTTACTTAGCCAGAGTTGTCACAAACATTAACAGACACTCTGAAGCCCTAAGAAGACAGCTGTTCTGTGAAGGAAGGAGACTCTGACGTGGGTTGCCTGCACAATTAGCAGGTCCCAGGAGAGGCTTGATGACAGTTGCTGCCACCATGGCCTCAGAAAGGCCCCGCTGTGTCTGTGCATTTAGGGCCCTTGTATCCTCCTGGGTAGCACAGCCTACACTGAGGACTGTGTGGTGGGAACGGGGAGGAGCTTGGCTGCCCCAGTTGCTGATTCACTTCTCTGGTGACCAGGTAGCTGTGATTCTGGACTGATTCTAAGTACGGTTTCACCAGGGGCAGCTGGCCTGTCAGTGGACAGGGAAACAGTCAAGGCACTTATCCCAAAGATCTGGGGCACTGGGGCCACGCTGTTGAGAGGTTCAAATGGGCATGCCTCAAAAGTTCTGGGCACCACAGGGCATCTACGTAACTCAGGAAAGGTCCTTGGTCCATGCCAATTCATCTGTGAGCAGGAGTGAGAATGCGAGCCTGCATCCTTGAGTCATTTTCAAGCCTATTTATAAAGGGGGTTGCCTTTTCAAGAGCCTTGACAGAGCCATCCCTGTCTCTGGACAAGGGATTTCAGGTGACTCTGCTTAGAAAAGAAACATCAGGTGTGATCCCAGCAGGTTCCCACACTTGCAGCGGGCCACTCCTAGGCAGATACCGTGGATCCGAATAGCTCCAGGGCTTCGCCCCACAGCTCCCCACTGGAGGGCATCACGATCCACATGCAACCTCACCACCTTTGGGCTTTTGCTCATTTAGTGAGGCTGTCTCCATGCTGGCAAGATGGAGGAGCCCTTCCCACGGCTGCGATATCTTCCCTACAACGCTTGCCAGTGAACACACTGTGCAGTCTGTGTGGGCACCACGTCCAGTCTGACCCAGGGTTGATGCTCAGCCAGTTGCTGTGGAGTGAATGAATCAGGCACTGTAAGCTCAAAGGCCCAGCAAGGCTGGCAACATAATGCTTTTCCTCAAGTAGAATTGCTCAGCTTCCTGAGCTGCAAACGTGGACAGCACACTCTGTCCAACCCTCATGCTTTTCCAGCTTAAAGCTGTGGTGCTCAGCAGCTCAGGATACGGAGGCTCAAACTGCGGAGAGCTGGACCACACTGGGTGGACCCCCATACTCCTGGGGAGGACCCCACACCCCGGGGAGGTCAGAATTCACAGTGGGCACTGTGAGTAGGGAGCCAGGAGGGTGCCGAGCATGAATGTTGGGAGCAGGCAGCGGGCATTGTGAGTAGGGATCCAGGAGGGTGCCGAGCATGAATGTTGGGAGCAGGCAGCAGGCACTGTGAGTAGGGATCCAGGAGGGTGCCGAGCATGACTGTTGAGAGGAGGCAGCGGGCATTGTGAGTAGGGATCCAGGAGGGTGCCGAGCATGACTGTTGGGAGGAGGCAGTGGGCATTGTGAGTAGGGATCCAGGAGGGTGCCGAGCATGACTGTTGGGAGGAGGCAGCAGGCATTGTGAGTAGGGATCCACGACTTTCTGTAGACAGCACATGTCCGCATGGTGGATCAAGTTAAACATGCAGATAAAGTAATCATGGAATCCAGTCAGTACTCATTTGACAGGCTGTGTTCCTCTGAGTCCTAGTATGCCAGTATGATAAATACACCAGCCCCATCAAACCCCTCACACACACCAAATTTCTCACACACTTTCTGGTGATAACATTTTTTTTTCAAGATGGGGGTTTCATGCATGTTAGGCTGACTTCAAACTTGCTATGTAGCATGACTCTTCTGCCTCTGCCTCCTGAGTGCTAAGATTACATGCATGTGGTACCATGTGTCGTACCAAATCCAGGGCAAGTGCCCTATCAACGGAGCCCATCCTTCCTTAGCCAAGAATACAGTTCTCACACTTTCCAGTCACTGCCTTTGTTTTGAGCAGTGGGGTACAACCACAGTGTGCATCCCACTTAAAAGGTATGGGGACATGGTGCTGATTTGAGGCTTTCAGTAAGCAATCTTTTAGAGGTGCATCAAAGTACGGTAGCTAATCTTTGGTATACTTCTCTTAAAAAACAATTTTAAATTATGTGTATATGTGTGTTTGTGCACATGAATGCAGTGCCTGTGGAAGCCAGAAAAAAAAGCATCAGGTCCCTCGGGAGCTGGAGTTGCAGGTGGTTGTGAGCCACCACGTGGGTGTGGGACTCAAACCTGGGTCATCTGCAAGAAAAGCAAGTGCTTTTAACCACGGAGCCATCTCTCCACCCCTGTTCATATACAGATGGTTCTGACATTTTCCATAACAACCTGATTTACCAGCTTGCCATAAATGACCAGCAATGTTAATTTCTATGAATTATAGCACTAACACAGAAACGTGATTTGGGGAAATGTTTCCATAATCTTCTAAGTCCATGCTGTTAGGCAGCTCCCAAGAGCTGACTGGTCTGACACCAAATGTTCTGGGGCCTAGTTTACTAGCTGAGATTCTCTTCACTGTCTTAAAAGACAGATTCCTGCCTAGATACTGTCTGGGCATCTGTTTGGTAGAGGATTGTGGAGTGTCACAGGAAAGACAGGCAGACCTGTGGGCTTCTAGCTTTTAGAGCCTTCCTGCAGTTCCCTCCCCTTCTTTCCACAGCCAGATGTTGTTGGTACCAATGTGGGCCACAGAGAGGACCAGGAAGGCAAAGTCAGAAATACTGTTAGACAGCAGTGTGGGGCCTCTTCTGCTGGAAACCTGCCACTCTCATGCAGAGGAAAGCTGGTCCTGATGAGAAGCCCAACCCTCTAACACAGGCAACTGTCTCCCATAGCCACGTCTTCCATTTTGCGGGAAAGGCTTCATCAGTGGGCAGGTGCTTATTTCAGTCACTCAAGAATTGGTGTCAAAATCAACTAGTGACACCAGAGATGTCCAGGAGGTGTAGTGTGAATCTCTGACCTTATAATGGTCACAACAGTGATAATGGCAGTTAAACCACGTGATCTTGTAAAAGAGGGTAAGAGTCAAGTTAGCTGAGGACTGTGTCAACTATAATACCCACCTCAGGCTCTGAGGCCTTCTGAGACCTCTCAGTGCATGATATAGAGAAGTTCCCAAAGCTTTCTTCAGCCTCTTGTCTTTGACAAGTTTCTCACTAGTAGAAATGGGCCTGTGTAAGAGAGTCACTTGTGACTTGGTGTTGGCTGCTTGCTAGGCCACCTTGATGCAGGAGGCCATGGTACTTGCAGCAAGGCCTGCCAGCACTGGGTTCTGGTGCTGATTCTATGGAGCCTGCTCACTGTAGTCTCTGAAAACTCATATGCCCTGTCAGTGTGTTCCACCAGGACTTGGGGGGCTGTGTGATAGGACTTGCCTGTTCTGCAGCTACTGACCATCTCCGAGGAACAGACATATTTGAATGTCTGCTCTGCCTAAACTTACCTGACCATTTCAATTTAGTGCAAAGCAATTGGGCATTAAGTGTTTCTTGGATGAATGAATTAGTAGAGATAAGAGCCACTGTATGGGGCTGCAGGGTGTCCCAGACACAGGAGACTAAGGGAAACATGGAGACAGTCTCCCTGAGCTTTTCTGACAAGGGATAGAAACCAAAAGGTGCTTTCTGATCTTGGGAGGGGAGATGGTATGAGGGGACACAGGCTGTGTGAGGATGAGGAACAAGCCAGTTCATCAGCCAGAAGCAGGGCTAGCTGGGCAGCCAGCAGGGCTGGGAGCAGGTCAGGCTGGCAACAGGTGGTAGTACACATGTTGGCTGCAGCAGGGCCTTACTGATGACACGTGGGCTGTGTCGGAGCAAGACTGTAGCTTGTGCGTGAACATAAAGGGAGGGCTTCTAAGAGGTTTCATAGGCAGGCATAAGAAGCTGGTAAAGGAAAGGGCAAGAAAATCAAGAGTATTTGTTTCCAGAATTGTTAAGGTTCCAGAGCTGGAGCTCTGGCAGCTCTAACAAGCTAGGCTCTGACATCTGTCTTCAAGACACCAAGTAGTGGAAATCAGGGGAAAGGAGATTTGTTCATTGTGGGAAGAGATACAAACACAGCCAGTGACCCCCAGCCAAACCCCAGACAACTTCAGGGCACTGATAGGAGGTTGAGGATTAAATAAAGGGCAAGATGGGGCTGGAGAGATAGCCTAGTGGTTAAGAGCACCGACTGCTCTTGCAGAGGACCCGGGTTTGATCCCCAGCACCCACATGGCGGCTAAGAACCATCCAATTCCAGGAGAACTCCAGTTCCAGGAGAATCTGACACCCTCTTCTGACCTCCACAGCATTGCACAACACAGGTGCACAAACCTACATGCAGACGGTACATTCATACACATACGAAAATAAATAAAATTCAAAAAAAAAAGGGCAAGAGCTACCCATGATTAACTGCAGAGTCCTGCCACAACATGACCTGCCATATCTGTCTGGCACTGACAAGTTGCCAGAACTTGTGAAATCCCTTCCTTGGATACAAGTTTCTCCTTAAGCTGGCACCAGGCTTCCATCTCTTGGCATCTCCTAGAACAATTCCAATTCCTTGAGACCATTATGTGACAACCAAAGGGAAGAACTCAAATGTCTCTTGTACTGGAAGGGCTGAGGCAGGACGATTATGGATTCTGTTCTTGCCGGAGCTAGAGCCAGGGAGGGACAGTTGTGCTGGTTCCAGGAGAATTATTCCTGTCTAATTCATAATCCTTGAACTGATTTTTTTGGTCTTCTAGAGACAAGGTCTCCCTGTAGCCCCAGCTGTCCTGGAGCTCACTCTGTAGACCAGACTGGATCAAAGGCGTGCGCCACCATGCCCAGCCCGGGCTATACTTTCTATTCCATGACACAGCTTTCATTCACTTTGTAAAACTTTGTCCTCAAAGGAACTTTGAATCTGTTCTGTGCCATTTTGGCTTCACAGTATTCCTTTTCCATGACTTTTCCAAGGACCCAGGGTCTTCTAGATGCACCTGAAGTGCCTTCTCTGGTTCTAGATCCAGGGCAGGTAGTAACTCTGAATGCAGACAGTACAGAGCAGGACCAACAGTGAACAGCACCTGATTGTCACGCTGCTCATCTGGGTGATGAGCTGAAAAGTCCAAAAGGGAATCCTTTGCAAAAGCAAGATGCTGTTTGTAGTTTGAGCTTCTGTCCTTTGGCCAAGCTTCCCCATTCCCATCTTGTATCGAGACCAAACAGGTTACAGTACAATATCAGCCCCATTTTCTTTAGGTTCTCAGGATTGAACTTCCTTCACTGCTTGGGGCTCCTCCTCAGTGGGGAGTCTAAGGGAAATGAAGGAGGGCTTCTCATGAGAATCCTAAGGAAGAGACCTGCACCAGGGCTTCTGGAATAAAGCTTCCCTGTCACCTGCTCCAAGTCCTTGGGGGAGGGCTGATGAGCTAGCTTGTCCTTTTTCCCACCATTTAAAGCCAGGTGTGCCTGGGAGAGTCTGGGCATAGCTGCAGAAGAACCAGAAACGCTGGTTTGAGTCCCCAGTTGTTTGTTTGGGATTACTCTTTCCTTGAGTGTGGTTTGAACCAGTTATTCTGTTTTCTTGAGATCCAACGGTGGGATGCTAATCTCTGTTATGAGCCTCTCTGAGGTTATTTATTTTATCTTGGTGGGATAAAGTCTTTCCAAAAAAGTTCAACAAAAAAAGAGGGATGAGCTATTAGTTTCCTAGGTTCACAGAAGCAGCTTGCTTGTATAAATGGTAGTGGATTGCCATTAAGGTTAAAAGAGAAAATGGGTGTTTTTTTCTTTTCTTTTTATATTTCAATCCATGGAATGTCTTATTACCTTGTGAATTATCCCCAAACCCTTAGGGATAGTATTGCCTATAGTAAATGGATAAGTTAAAATTTTGATCAGGTATGTTATTGACAAAGCAGAACTCAAGTACAGCAATAGAAGAGTGGGTTGCCACAGTAACTATAAGTCACTTGGTCAACAGGTGAAGCCAGAAGGAGTGTCCACAGAGCCTCATCTGAGTTGTCCATTCCCATTGTCCTGGTGGGCCTCTGGGAAGGTGAAAGACAGACAGAAGTGAGGATGAGTGGGGTGGGCGGTGGGGAGTTAATACCGGTGGCATGGGGAAGCCTGGGCTCAGGGATGCTCAGGAGCCGTAATGACATTAGAAGCCCCAAGGCTCTCACCATGTGTGTTGGTGCCATCATGGCTGTGCCCATGTAAGTGCTAACATTTTTGTTGGCCACCAATCATCTCCATTTTTGGCTGATCCTAGGACCATCATCATCTCTGGCTGGTCAGTTGATGACTACCTTTGGTCAGCGGGCAACTCTGCATGCACAGAAGTCCAATTACCATTGGAGTGTGAGTCTCTGGGGGGGAATGTTGGTCCATGCATCTGCCAGATTTGGCCAGGATTGCTGTGGATCTTTGTGGGCTTCAGAGTTTAAAGGAAGATCCTCCTGGAAGCTGCCTCCCAGCTTAAAGTATGGGGTCCATAACCACCAGCTAGTGCATGCACTTCTTTGTCTAAGCTCAGCTAATGCCCTTTGGAGTAGTAGACAGAGTCCAGGCACGCCCTGGGATCCCAGTCATAAGCACCATAGCCAAGGCGGGGAAGGAAGACCAGAGGGAGATGTAGGTAGAGGAAGGCCACCTGTGGCTGCACTGTGCCTAATGGCCTGCCTGTGTTTTGCACCTGGAATCTGCCCCAGGTGAGATTACCTTGTATCAACAAACAGTGTGAGACAAACCCCTGATACAAAACTTGTGATATTTACAGAGCATCAGGCAGGGGGTCTGAAAGCAGGCCCTGAGAGATGACATCACTCTGCTTATTTAAGGGAGGTGCTATAAACAATAAATGAATTCTTCTTTACCATCAGATGAAGAGTCCTGGTCTGTTAATTTCTACATGTAGACGTCTAAATTAAGCCCATCAGGCTTGTGTTTGTGGTGAGTTTTAGCAGGTATTGGTTGGAAAAAGGTCTTTCAGGCTACCAACCTGGGAAGTGAGCATCATCGAGTAGCCACCTGGGTTTGGACTGGACAGAGGCTTGCAGATAGCCACCAATCTGTGAAAACTGTGGTCCCAGGCAGGTGAGATTTATTCAGCCATAACGGAGTGGTGGCCACTGCCCCAAGGCCAAGGTTCTGTGTCGGGGGCAAATAGCTCGGCCAGACTGGGCTGTGGGGTGGAACTCCTCAGGGCCAACTGGCGTGTCCTGTTTTTGTGCCAGCTCCCGGAGAAGCCGCTGGCAGCTTCCTTTTCCTCCCATCCTCCCGTCATTCCCTTTGATCCTGCAGGCATGGTGCTAACCACAGGGAGAGGCTGAATCTGATGCCCCCAAACTATCATCAGGCTTTTCTCAGGAACTTTCCTGCCATTTCTAAGAGCTCTGGGGATAGTAAAAGAGGGAGGGAAAAGAAGGGAAGATGGAGGTGAATGTGCTTATTAAAGAGGAGAGAGAAGTTGGAAAGCACTTTGTGCTTCCCTTCTGGCTGGCCAACTGATATAAGTGCAGATCTGGGTTCAGAGGTGACTTGTGAGATACGAGTTCTTGTAATCCAGAACAAAGAATTAGGTCAGAGATACATGATTCGTAATAGAAGTAGAAACAGTATGTCAAGAAAGAGAGAGGAAAAGCCCTGGCAAGAATGGGAGCTGAGAGCTTGGACAGATCTGAGGTCCAAAGGCCCTGGTCCCCGGTGTTAGGTCCCCTCATTTACATAACACCTGCCTTTTCCCACAGCCTTAGAGCTTTTCTTGAGATGCTTTTTGCTACATGTAACCCTGGTGGAGAAGAGCTTCCCATCTTTCTGTGAACTGGCTTCTTTCATATGTAAATCTTCATGCTGCTTTCCTGACACCCCACTCTTTTCCCACATGTGCACATGACCCCTAATACCCATGAGCTTAGTTCCTTCATGGTTCATAAGAGAGAGGAAATTGCTGGGTAGATTCATCTTCTACCACCAGACTGTTTTCAAAGCTAAAAAGCTTTTGCAGCAGGGGTGCAGGAGGACCCAGGGGCCCATCCTCATTAGCCTTGATTAGGAGAGTTGGATTTCCACTGCTCCGAGGGAACACAGGGATCCTGCATAGTGGCTGATGAGGTCGACGCCTACCTTGGATTCGCATGCTGTCTCTCTCCTCTCTCTCACTGAGAGACCTACTCCACTGCTTTTTTTTTTTTTTTTTCCTTTGTTTTTTTTTTGTTTCTTGGTCTTTTCGAGGGACAGGTCTCCCTTAGCCCCAGCTGTCCTGGAACTCTGTAGCACCAGCTGCCTTGAACTTCACAAAGATTCTGCTTGCCTCTGCTCCCAATGCTGGGATTAAAAGGCGTGACCACCCGCCTGTTCCGCATCAGTAGCTTTTATTTTTATTGTTGAGCTTTTTTCTGTTTCGCCCGCTTCCTGGTTATATTAGTTACTTTCTAGTTGTTGCTGAGAAAATTCTGACAAGAAGCAGTTCAGCTGAGAAGGCTACTTTGATTTATGTGGAAGAGGGGGAACTGGAAGGAATCAGGCTCGCGGCCTGTGCATCCGGGAGCCTGCTCTCCCTGGGAACAGGAAGTGGGCCAGGCTATACGCCTTCACCGTGCCACCCCGCAAACCCCAATCCTCTTCCTTAGGCCCCACCTTATGTGTTCTCACAACCTGCCTAAAACAGTGCCCATCACCTTGAGTATGAGTGTTCATAACCATGACGCTGTCGGTACCACTCACATTCAGACAGTGATGCTAGTCTGTGTGCGTTAATGTTGCAAGTGTCTTCTTTGCATTTGTAAGGGTTGCCGTTTTTTCATTAAATTTGTTTTTACACTTTTTTTATCTATTTGTGTTGTGGTACAGTGTGGAGGTCACAGGAAAAACTTAAGAGTTGTTTTCTTATACATTATAGGTCTCTCTCTCTCTCTGTCTCTCTCTCTCTGTCTCTCTCAATAAGACAACTCACGTGTACTCCTTTATCTGGAATCTCTCTTATAGACAAAGGCTGCCTCAAATCACAAGAATCATCTTACCTCTTGCCTCCTAGATGCCGTGATTAAAGGGTAGGCCACCGTACCTTAGTTCATTTTTTTGCAATTTTCATATCACAATTATATTTGATTGCATTTAGGTCCACTCCCCTCTTCATACCTCTCTGCTACTACCCTATCCGTCCAGTCTGATTTGAAACTCTCATATATACTAGATATGGCCCTATAGAGTTCTGGATGGTCCCCATTGTCTCCCAGTGTGGATCCACCCACGGCCACCAGCAGTCCCAACCCCGCAAACCACTGTGCTTCCCCCTCATCCAGCTGCATCAATGCACAGAAGCTAGGATGTGGGTTGGGATGCCGTGACGGACTTTCCCAGGCCTTATTGCGACAGTTTTAACTGGGTGAGCGTTGCACTAGTAGACTCTTGCAGCTGTTGAGTCCAGTGTGATATAAATAGATGGCAGAGAATAGGTGTATGCAGAGTGCTCTACGCCCAATAGGACAGAGAAAGGATCTGCAGAGTGCTCACACTGAATAGGACGAGAAAGGTGGAGAGTGCCACCTAGACAGAAGATGCTGCAACACACTGAAAAGACAAGAAAGATGCTTCAGGAGTGTCACATCCTGAATATGACAGAGAAAGGATGCTAGCAGGTGCTCACCCTCAATAGGAAAGAAAGAGATGCTGCAGAGTGCTCCACACTGAATAGGACCAGAGAAAGGACTGCAGAGTGCGCACAACGGAAGAGAAGAGAACAGATGCGGCGAGAGTAGTTTTTAGAAGGGCGCACTACACGAACTAGAGGACAGGGAGAAGAGGAGAGGCTGCAGGAGGGCCAGCGCTCGGTGAGTGGACGACTACAACGTAGGAGCAAGAGTCACAGTGAGTGTGTAAAATCTCAGCGTCTGAAAGAGGCGACGCAACGCTCCTCAGAGATGGTAGGCTCTCTTGAGAAAGCGAGAGTGCAGAGGCGGCACGCGGGCGCAAGAGAGGTAACTTATCAGTACGAAAACTTTTCAAGATGAGCGCATAACTTAATTAGGCGCGTCACGCGTAATCCCCGTTGCGGGTGCTGGATAGTGTAGACAGCGAGAAACCGGAGAGTTGGGAGTGTGGGCAGACAAGTGCGTACGCCTGCAAGAGGACAGGAAAAAGGGGGGGCAGAGGGTGCAGCGCCGGAGCGCAGAGGGGCAGAGAAAAGAGAGGGCTCGCAGAGGGGCTCACACCGAAGAGAGGTGACAGAGAAAGGAGTGCGCAGATGCTCACCCGTCAGGGTGAAGAGGACAAGAAAAAGAGTGCCGGCAGATATTGCGCCAACACCTAAGATGAACCAGAGAAAGGATGCGGCAGAGTGCTCACGCCGGAAGAGAACAGAGAAAGGAGTGGCAGAAGTTCTCACGCCGTCAAGTGAGAGCGATAGAGAGAAAGGAGGTGCAGAAGTGCGTAGTCATGGCCGCAGTAGAGCAAGAAAACGGACGGACCAAGCAGGCGTGCACACCGAAAGAGGAGACAGAAGAAAGAGCCGGCAGAGAGCGCACACCGAAGAGAGACAGAGAAAAGACTGAGAGGACGCACATCCGAAGTAGAGAGAGAAAGGATGCCGGCAGAGGCCACAACCGCAATGAGGACAGAGAGAGGAGGGGCAGAGCTCACACGGAATAGGACAAGAGAAAGGATCGCAGGGGCGCACGGCCACTCGGAGGAAAGAAGAAGGAGTTTGCATCGCAGAGCTGTCACACCGCAATGGATGGACAGAGAAAGGAGTGGCGCAAAAGTGCGATCACTGGCTCTCAAGAGACAAAGAAAGGAGTCTGCAGATGGGCGTCACCTCCAATGAGACATGAGAACGAGTAGAGTAAGAGAGAAGGCCACGAGTGAACGTTCACGCCATTTTTTCCGCAAGAGACAGAAAAGGATGGCGTGCAGAGTGCCACCCGTGAATAGCAGAAAAAGGAGGACGTCAGAGGGCGCATGCCGGAAAAAAGGAGGACAGAGAAAGAACTGCAAGCGCCACGCCGGAAAGAGACAGAGAAAGGAATAGCTGCAGAACGGGATCACAACCGGAAGAGACAGAGATAAAAGAGGCGGCTAGAGCCGCACGCCGCAAGAGACAGAGACAAGGATGCGGCACAGATCGAAACACCTGAAATAGACAGAAAGGACTGTGCATTGATGCATAGGTGCGCACTGCACGTTCCTGAAATAGGACAGAGAAAGAATGCTGCAGAGTGCTCACACCTGAATAGAACAGAGAAAGGATGCTGCAGACAGCCACACCTCTATAGTAGAGAACAGGAAAGAGGGAGACGATTGCACACAGCTTAATAGACGGAAAAGACATAGCTTGCATTGAGGCTTGTCACTCCTCATGAGACCTCATCTGAGAAAAGAGCGCAAGGCCACACATGCGGAAGAACGACAGAGAGAAGAAAGGAGGCTTGCAGAAGGCTCACGCCCTTCAATGAACAGAAAAAGGAGTCGCCAAGAGGCGCACGCCAATGAGGACAGCAAGAAAATGGAGTGGTAGTGTCAGGTAAGCGCGCACGTGGCTGAGTGAGTGTGTAGTGAGATGATAAGAGGGCGGTCAAGGGGCCCAACCGGGGCGAGGAATAGTGATGATCTATGTGAGAAGATGCGCTAGTGATGTGCGCATCCGCTGGATGGTTTAGTAGGGTGGGTCGGAAGGTAGGACAGGATGAAATGGAATGCACATGAGTGGCTCAGCCTCGGGAAATATCAGAGAAAGGAGGCGCATGAGGCTGCAGTGGCGCCAGAGCAGAGAAGGAGCGACGAGTCCATCTCTATAAGCGACAAGAAATACAGGCGCAGTAGGCCTATAAGACAGGAGATACAAGTCAGCACAGATAAAAAATGCTCACACGTGTATGTTTCTGCGTATGAAGAGAACAGAAAGGAGGCGGCCAGAGGCGCACCTAGAGGACAGAGAAAGAATGCGCAGCTATGTGGCACACGCCACAAAGAACCAGAAGGAAAGAAGGGTAGCAGAGTGCTCACGCCGCAATAGGACAGAGAAAGGATACAGCAGAGTGCTCACCTGAATAGGACAGAGAAAGGAGGCTGCAGAGGAGCATCACGCACGACGCAAGAGAACAGAGAAAGAGCCCCCAGATGCCAGCCGGAAGCAAACAGAGAAAAGAGGGCGGCAGATGCACCCGCAAGAGACAGAATAAGGATGCTCAGAGCGCACGCCGGAAGAGACAAGAAAGGAGCGTCAGAGGCCGCATGCCGAAAGAGGACAAAAGAAAGAGGCGCAGAGGCGCACCTGGCAAGGATGGATCAGAGAAAGGAGGGGCAGAGTCGCTGCACACCTCAAGTAGGACAGATGAAAGAATGCCAGAGGCACACCCGGAAGAGGACAAGAGAAAGAGCGCAGGAGCGCACCGGCAGGAGACAGAAGAAAGGAGCGGCAGAGGCGCACACCTGAATGAGACAGAGAACAGCAGGCTCTGCAGAGGCTCACGCCTCAAGAGTACAGCAGAAAGGATGCGGCAGAGGGCGTCACGCCGGAAGAGGCACAAGAAAAGGAGGCGTCAGCAGGGCTGTCACTCCGAGAGACAGAGAAAAATTGCGCAAGGGCTGCAGGCCGAAAGAGACAAGAAAGGAGGGGCATGAGGCTCACGACACGCAGTAAAGGGCACGAGAGAAGGATGCTCCAGAGATGCGCCCAACACCGGAAGTAGGACTAGAAAAAGGAGGTCGTCAAGCAGGCGCACGCCTCAACAGACAGAAAAGGAGGCGCAGATGGCTCACCGCGAATAACAGAAAGATGTGCGCGCAGAGGGCGCACACTACGTGAAAAGACAAGAGAAAAAGGCAGCGCAGCCCAGAGGCGCAAACGCCCAAAATTGTGCGCAAGAGGGACCAGAGAAAGAAATGCGGTCACCAGAGAAAGAGTGTCGCACACCGTGCCAAAGGCGACAGAGAAAGTGTGATGGCCAGAGGGCGCACACTCTAAGCGGAAGAGGACAGAGAAATGGATGCTGGCAGAGGCGCACGCCGCACAGTTGAGACAGAGAAATAGAGCGGGGGGCGAATGGCTCACGCTCGGAAGAGGACAGAGAAAGAGTGGATGCCAGAGGGGCCACCCTACGTCAGGAGCCAGAGAAAGGAGCGCCAGAGGCGTGCCACGAGCCTGAAAGGACCGGAGAAAAGTGAGCTGCAGAGTGCTGCATGCCGAATAAGCAGAGAAAGAACTGGCAGAGGAGGCTCACCCGGAATAGACAGAGAAAGGAGGGGCCAGAGGACCACCACCTCAATGAGCGACAAGAGAAAGAGGCGGCAGGAAGGCGCACACCATGAAGAGGACAGAGAAAGAGTGCCGTGCAGAGGCGCAGCGCGTCAGGAGGACAGCAAAAAGGCTGCAGAGTGCGCACACCGGAATAGACAGAGAAAGAGAGGCGGCAGATGCTGCACGCCGCAAGAGTACAGAAGAAAGAGCGTGCAGAGCGCACCGCGGAAGAGAAAGAAAAGGATGCGGGCAGAGGGCTCACGGCCGGCAATTTAGGACAGAGAAATGTGATGCCAGAGGCTCAGCCGAAAGAGACAAAGAGAAGGAGTGGTGGCAGAGGGCATCACGCCGCCAGGAGGCAAGAAAGGAGGCCCAAGGGCGCACACTATCGAAAGAGACACGAGAAAGGAGTGCTGGCAGATGCGTCGACGGCCCAATAGGACAAGAAGAAGGCTTCAGAGCGCACACCTGTGAAGAGACAGAAAGAGGTGCAGAGGGCCCGCACACCTGAACGAGGACAGAGAAAGGATGGCAGAAAGTCTCACGCCGCAATAGACTCAGAGAAGTAGAGTGCGCAGAAGTGCTGCACACCGTTAATGAGGAAGAATGCAGAAGGAGGGGCATGAGGCGCACCGCGCCAAATGAGAACCAGAGAAAGAGCGCCAGAGGCGCAACCCGGACGGAATATGACAGAGAAAATGGATGCTGCAGAGGGGCCAAAGCACCCGGAAGACAGAGAAAGGAGCGGCAGAGAGTGCGCTACACGTGGTCGGTAAGTAGACAGAAAAAACGGGAGACGGCAGGAAGGGCTGCACCGGAAAAAAAGAGGACAGGAAACCAAGGATGCGTCAGAGGCGCACACGGGTGAAAAGGACAGAGACAAGGAGGTCCTGCAGATCGGCGCGCAAACATCCGAAAGAGACAGAGAAAAGAGAACGGTCAGATGTTTCATCCTGAAGATGACAGAGAAAGGATGCGGCGCAGAGGATTAGGCGCACACCTCTAAGAGGACAAGAAAGAGGGGCAGAGGGCGCCACACCGAAACAGGACAGAGAGAAGGAGGCTGCAGAGCGCAGGGCTGCCGAGCGAGACAGAGATATAAGGATTGCTCCAGAGGCAGCACGCCGAATGAACAGAAAAGATGCTTGCAGAGGCGCACGCCGCGGACAAGAGGAAACGAAGTTTGCTCGGACAGAGGGCTCACACCTGCAAGAGGAACAGAGAAAGGAGTCGTGTCGAGAAGGCGCTCTGAAAGCGTGCGGCACAAAGACACTGAGAACGGAAGTGCGCAGTAATCGCGACGCTGCTCTATCCTGTTCAAGAGGACAGAGAAAGGAGGCGATGCCGATGCACAACGCTCAAGAGGACAGAGACAAAGCTGCAGAGGGCGCACCACACGTGTAAGAGACAGAGATAAGGGAAGTGCGGCAGCATTATGTGCTGCACGCCTCAAGAGACAGAGAAAGAAGACTGCGAGGCGCACACCGAAGAAGACAGAAGGAGTTGCGCAGAATGGCTCACAACCGGAAGACGAGACAGAGAAAAAGAGCGGCAGATTGGTGGCGTCATGCCGTCACAGAGGACAAGAAAGAGTGTGCAACGGGCGCACGCCAGCAGGAGGCCAGAAAAGTAGCTGCCATTAAGGCGCAAACCGAAAGACAACAGCTCAAGCACTGCGGAGTGCTGCGCACACCGGAACTAGGAACAAGCAATATTAGACGACGAGCCCAGCGTAATGGTCCAGCCACCGGAATGAGCATGAGACAAGAGGCGCAGAGGCGCACACGACGGAAAGGAGGGACAAGAGTAAAGGGAGCTGCAGAGGCGCACCCTTCTCAGGAGACAGAGAAAGATCGGCAGATGGGCGCACACCTGAAGAGACAAAAAGGAGTGGCGGCAGAGGTGCGCACGCGCAGGGAGACAGAATAAAGGCAAGCGGCAGAAGGCTCACACCGTGAACTGAGACAGAGAAAGGAGGGGCAGATCGCACGCCTGCAGGAGACCCAGAGAAAGTAGGCTGCAGAGGCGCAGCACGCGGGAAGAGGACAGAGGAAAGAAGGCGGCAGAGTTGGCACGCCCGCCCAAAGAGGACAGAGAAAGGAAGCGCAGAATGCGCACCCGCAAATGTAGGACAGACAAAGGAAAAAGCAGAGTGCCGCATGCCGGTAATGTGTAGGAACAGAAGATAAGGATGCGTGCACTTAGTGATGCACGCACGTAAAATAAGGACAGAGAAAAGAGGCGGCAGAGGGCGCACGCATTTTCACTGAAAGGACAGAGAAAGAAGCTGCAATGGGACGCCACGCTCTTGCGTTGGACAGGAAAGGAGCTGCAGAGTCGCACGCACGAAGAGCGACAGAGAAGGGGCGGCAGAGGCGCAACCCGGAAGAGACAGAGAAAAAGGAGCGCAGAGGCGCAAGGCCTCAAGAGGACAGAGAAAAGGCGCAGATGCGCACACAATACTGAACCGAGACACCAAGAAAAGAGGCGGCAGCAGGCCCGACCGTAAGAGATGCAAGAATAAAGGAAGGTTCACAGGCGCAAGATTGGCGCACACCGTCGAAAGAGAACAGAGAAAGGAGCCGGCCAAGAGCGCACACGCTCAATAGGACAGAGAGAAGGAGGGCAGAAGGGCGCAACCCTGAATGACAGAGAAAGATGCTCAGAGGCGCACTGCGCAGGAGACAGAGGAAAGAAGCTCAGAGGCGCACACATGCACATGAATCGAGGACAGAGTAAAAATTAGAGTTGCGGCAGTCAGAGTGCTCACGACCGCAGGAGACATGAAAAGCGATGCGGCAGTGCTCATGGCGGGAAGAGGACAGAGAAAGGAATAGGCCAAGAAGGCGCAAGTCTCTCAAAGTAGGCACAGAGCAAGGATGTGGGTGCGAGAAGGGGGTGCATGCCTGCAGTAGGACGGAGAAAAGATTCCAACAAGAGGCGCACACAACTGTATAGGACAAAGTGAGGAGGCAGGCTCGACGTGAAGGTGCGCACACGGACGAGGATCAGAATAAGGAGTAACGGCAAGAGGGCGCACCTAAGAGCTAGAAAAGAGTGAGCGTGCAGAGAGGTCGCACATACGCGAAGAGGACAGAGAAAAGGCTGTAGGCTCACGCGCAAGAGACAGAGGAAAGAGAGGCCGGCAGAGCGCACACAGCGGAAACAGGACAAAAGAGCGGCAAGGGCGCACACCTAAGTAAGGACAGAAAAAGACTGCAGAGGCGCACGCCCTCAAGAACAGAAAAGGAAGAGCTCTTCTAGAAGGTCGACACACCGAACTGTAGGACTCAAAAAGGTAGCTGAGAGGGCGCACAGTGAAAGAGGACAGAGAAAAGATCCATGAGGGCCTCAACTTGAAAGCACAGAGAAAGTGAGTTCGCAGAGGGTGCTCACCGAATAACAGAAAAGGAGGCGCACAGATCGCACACCGAAGAGACAAGAAATGATGGTGCAGAGCTGCACACCGGAAAGAGGACAGAGAAACAGCTGGTCAGAGCGACACGCCTTTACAGAGCAGAGAAACAAAAGCTCATATAGGCTCTACACACGAAGTGGGACATGAGAAAGATGGGCGAGAGAGTGGCACCAGCCTCTTAAGAGGGGACCGAGGAAATGAGGCTGCAGTAGCTACACAAAGCGCAAGAGACAGAGAAAGGATGCGGCAGAGTGCTCACGCCTCAATAGTAGAGAGAAAGGATGCTTCTGAGTGCTCACACCTGAATAGGGCAGAGAAAGGATGGTGCAGAGTGCTCACTCCTGAATAGGACAGAGAAAGTATGCTGCAGAGTGCTCACACTTGAATAGGACAGAGAAAGGAGGCTGCAGAGTGCTCAACCCCTAAAGGAAAGAAAGAGGCTTCAGTATGGGTATGCTTACACAAATTACGAATGATGTGACAGAAGAACAGGAAGTGGCAGATCGCACACCGTGAAGAGGACAGAGAAGAGGCGTGCAGCAGAGCACGCCGCAGTGTAATAGACAGTGAATGAAAGGCTGCGTCAGAGTCCGCCACGCGGCCAAGAGGACAGATAAAAGAGGCGGCAGTGATGCCACACATACGAATAGGACAGGTGAACAGGAGAGCTGCAAGAGTCGCAACACGACGGAATGGTAGAGGCAGAGAAAGAAAAAGAGGGGAACAGAGCGTCCGCATTATAGTCTGTACGGAATCGTGACGGAGTGTATAGGAGGCTCCCAGAGGGCCACTGCTCTTGGAAGAGGACGGAGAAAAGATGCGCAGAGGCGCGACGCGGAAGAGACAGAAAAAGAGCGCTGGTCAGATGCGCACACCGGAACTAGGACATAAGAAAGATCGGGCCAGTAGGGGCTCACGCCGCCAATGAGACACAGAAAGATGAGCAGCACAGTAAGGTCCCAACCAACGAATGAAGACAGAAAAGCACTAGCAGAGGAACGCCGCAAGAGAACAGATTGAAAGAGAGCGGGGCAGAGCGCACGCGCAGGAGAAGCAGGAAAGGAAGGTCGTCCAGTTTGGGCGCACGCCAAGGCGGTAATGAGGACAGAGAAAGAGGACTTGCAGGATCGCACCCGGGAGAGACAGAGAAGGATATGGGCAGAAGGCGCACGCCTCAATGAGGAACAGAAAAAGGGGCAGAGGGGCGCACGCCCAGGAAAGCAGGAGAAAGAAGGGCGTCCAGAGGCGCACACCGTGTAAGATGGGACAAGGAGAAAGGCGGGGCAGTGCGCACGCCGCCAAGAGATACAGATAATAAGGAGACGGTGACAGGTGAGGGCCATCCCGGGCAATAGGAGACAAGAAAAAAGGGCAAGCGCGAGCGCGCGCGTGAGATAACAAAAAAGGACGCAGAAGCCGCCACTGCACTGGCCAAGTACGGCAAGAGGATTAAATCTGCCAGGGCCACGCTCAAGAACAAGAAGAGAGAAGCGTGCAAGCCACCCGCGTGCGAGAACAGAAAAACGCAAGGGTCACAGCGCCGCGGGAGGCGTAGACGAGAAAGATGCGCAAGCACAACGCTGAAGAAAAGAAAAATCGCAGACGCACAGGTCGGAATACGGACAAACAGGAGTGGCAGATGCGCACACCGGAAGGCACAGAAAAAGCGCAGAGCCACGCCGCAAGGACCGAGAAAAAGCCGCAAGGGCTCCACGGCCGCGAAGAACAGAGAAAAGATCAAGCTCGACGCCGCAAGAAAGAAAAAGCACAGGAGGAAGTGCTAACCCAAGAACAGAAAAAGCAGAGCGACACCGGAATAACAGAAAAAGCGCAGGGCGCCACCCGGCAGAGTACAAAAAACGGGGCAGAGGCCACACGCGGAAGGAGAAGAAGAGAGCGGGGGGGACAACCACAGCAAAGACCAGAACAATGGCGAGGAGGGCGACGACCGAAAGACAGGAAAAGACAAACCACGCTCCGGGGAGAGGGGGGAACAGAGAAACTGCCAAAGAGCCCACGCCCCCCAATGAACCAGAAGAAAGACAAGAGCCAAGCTCACCACCGAATAAGTGACAGCAAAACGCGGACATGAGCCAAGCGCAAACGCTGACACCAAGCGCCAGAAAACAAGAAGAAACGTTGAGGTGCCCCCTCACCTTTGTGTGCCCACTGCCCGAAGCTTTAGTGTCAACGCTTGACACACCTAAGCTGGAATGACGAGAGAGCAGCGGTCAATTGGCATGGACATTGGCACCGAGCCATATGCGATTCGGACCTCGTCGGTGCGCACATCGTGGTAGACAGAAGATAAAAATGCCTCTTGCAGACTCACGCCGCAAATTGCGAACAATCGAGGCAAGATGTAGGCGTGCCCAGGTCCGCCAGCACCCACACGAATGAAAAACAAAAGAAAAAGAGCAGTGGCCGAGCCAAGCCTCCTCCGAGGCGGGCCGATATGGGTGTTAGAACAGCCAAGAATATAAAGGAAGGGCAGGCGGCCAGAGTCTGCTCAGCAAACTGGGCCAGTGGAGCAAGCGCATGTGAACCAACAGGCATTGCCAATCAGCAAGGCCTACCTGCCCAGTATTTCAGCCTCAACCCTCGCCTCCAGGCTCCTGCCTTGGGTCCCTAAGTGATGAACTATGACCTGGAGGGAAGCAGGTAGTAAGCTAAGAATGAAGGAGACCGCCCATTGGTACCTTCTGCCACAACAAGGTTCCGAGGTAGGTACTGGTACAGAAGAAGTGTAATGATTGCTCACCCAAAGAAGGCAATCGGCGCACCGACCACCACATGAGGACAGGACCAGGAATTAAGAGGGCTACGAGCACGGAACGTCCTGAGCAACAGAAAAAAGGTATTGCAGGAGCAAGGATCAAAGAGAAGCTGGACCTTGCCGATGTTTGGGAGGCCACGGCAGGATAATGCTGAGGGGCGCTTTTGGAATTTTGGGCTGGGAAAATCATTGAACGCCTCTAAGTCAGAAACCCGCCCAGGCGGAACGATAGNATTGCATGACACAGGTACACTTAAACACATTCAGGCATTACATTCATACACCTAAAATAAAAATTAAAAAAACCAAACAAACAAAAACCAAAAAACTGACCAAAACCGACTTGGGGAGGAAAGGGTTTCTTTTTCTTTTTCTTTTTTTTTTTCTTGGTCTTTTCGGGACAGGGTCTCCCTGTAGCCCCAGCTGTCCTGGAACTCCTGTAGACCAGGCTGGCCTTGAACTCACAAAGATCTGCTTGCCTCTGCCTCCCAAGTGCTAGGATTAAAGGCGTGCACCACCACGCCTGGTTTCCACTGCTTTTATTTTTATTTTTGAGCTTTTTTTCTTTTCTGCCCCTTCTGGTTATATTAGTTACTTTTCTAGTTGTTGTGAGAAAATTCTTGACAAGAAGCAGCTTCAGCGAGGAAGGCTTACTTTGATTTATGGTGTGAGAGGGGGAGACGTGGAAGGAGCAGCTCGCGGCCTGTGCATCCGGGAGCCTGCTTCTCCCTGGGAGACAGGAAGTGGAGCCAGGCTATACGCCTCACCGTGCCCACCCCCAGCAACCCAATTCCTCTTCCTAGGCCCCACCTAAGTGTTTCACAACCTCCTAAAACAGTGCCATCACCTTGGAGTATGAGTGTTCAAACCATGACCTGTCGGTACCACCTCACATTCAGACAGTGATGCTAGTCTGTGTGCTGTTATGTTGCAAGTGTCTTCTTTCATTTTGTAGTGTTGCCTTTTTTCATTAAATTGTTTTTACACTTTTTTTTATCTATTTTGTGTGTGTACATGTGTGGAGGTCACAGGAAAACTTGAGAGAGTTGGTTTTCTTTATACATTATAGGTCTCTCTCTCTCTCTGTCTCTCTCTCTCTGTCTCTCTCATTAAGACAGGATCTCACTGTGTAGCTCCTTTTAGTCTGGAACTCTCTATATAGACAAGGCTGCCCTCAAACTCACAGACATCTTACCTCTGCCTCCTGAATGCTGGGAATAAAGGTGTAGGCCACCGTACCTAGCGTTTTTTTTTGCAATTTTCATACATCATAGTTTGATGGCATTTAGGTCCACTCCCCTCTTCATACCTCTCTGCTACTACCCTATCCTGTCCAGTCTGATGAACTCTCATATATACTATATGGCCTATAGAGTCTGGATGTGTCCCCCATTGTCCTTCAGTGTGGATCCATCCACTGGGCCACCAAGAGTCCCAACCCCGCAAACCACTGTGCTTCCCCCTCCCAGCTGCCATCAATTGCTAGAAGTTTCTTAGGTTGGGTTGGGATTGCTTACGGACTTCCCAGGCCTATGCTGACATTTTATCTGGTTTGAGCTTGCATAGGACCTCTGCATGCTGTGAGTTCATGTGAGTAATAAATAATGTGCAGAGAACAGGATGATGCAGAGTGCTGACGCCTCAATAGGACAGAGAAAGGATGCTGCAGAGTGCTCACACATGAATAGGACAGAGAAAGGATGCTGCAGAGTGCTCACACCTGAATAGGACAGAAAGGATGCTGCAGAGTGCTCACACCTGAATAAGACAGAGAAAGGATGCTTCAGAGTTCTCATGCCTAAATAGGACAGAGAAAGGATGCTGCAGACTGCTCACACCTCAATAGGACAGAGAAAGGATACTGCAGAGTGCTCACAACTGAATAGGACAGAGAAAGGATGCTGTAGAGTGCTCACACCTGAATAGGACAGAGAAAGGATGCTGCAGAGTGCTCACGCCTCAATAGGACAGAGAAAGGATGCTGCAGAGTGCTCACACCTGAATAGGACAGAGAAAGGATGCTGCAGAGTGCTCACACCTGAATAGGACAGAGAAAGGATGCTGCAGAGTGCTCACACCTGAATAGGACAGAGAAAGGATGCTGCAGAGTGCTCACGCCTCAGTAGGACAGAGAAAGGATGGTGCAGAGTGCTCACACCTGAATAGGACAGAGAAAGGATGCTGCAGAGTGCTCACACCTGAATAGGACAGAGAAAGGATGCTGCAGAGTGCTCACACCTGAATAGGACAGAGAAAGGATGCTGCAGAGTGCTCACACCTGAATAGGACAGAGAAAGGATGCTGCAGAGTGCTCACACCTGAATAGGACAGAGAAAGGATGCTGCAGAGTGCTCACACCTGAATAGGACAGAGAAAGGATGCTGCAGAGTGCTCACACCTGAATAGGACAGAGAAAGGATGCTGCAGAGTGCTCACACCTGAATAGGACAGAGAAAGGATGCTGCAGAGTGCTCACGCCTCAATAGGACAGAGAAAGGATGCTGCAGAGTGCTCACACCTGAATAGGACAGAGAAAGGATGCTGCAGAGTGCTCACACCTGAATAGGACAGAGAAAGGATGCTGCAGAGTGCTCACACCTGAATAGGACAGAGAAAGGATGCTGCAGAGTGCTCACACCTGAATAGGACAGAGAAAGGATGCTGCAGAGTGCTCACGCCTCAATAGGACAGAGAAAGGATGCTGCAGAGTGCTCACACCTGAATAGGACAGAGAAAGGATGCTGCAGAGTGCTCACACCTGAATAGGACAGAGAAAGGATGCTGCAGAGTGCTCACACCTGAATAGGACAGAGAAAGGATGCTGCAGAGTGCTCACGCCTCAATAGGACAGAGAAAGGATGCTGCAGAGTGCTCACACCTGAATAGGACAGAGAAAGGATGCTGCAGAGTGCTCACACCTGAATAGGACAGAGAAAGGATGCTGCAGAGTGCTCACACCTGAATAGGACAGAGAAAGGATGCTGCAGAGTGCTCACACCTGAATAGGACAGAGAAAGGATGCTGCAGAGTGCTCACACCTGAATAGGACAGAGAAAGGATGCTGCAGAGTGCTCACACCTGAATAGGACAGAGAAAGGATGCTGCAGAGTGCTCACACCTGAATAGGACAGAGAAAGGATGCTGCAGAGTGCTCACACCTGAATAGGACAGAGAAAGGATGCTGCAGAGTGCTCACACCTGAATAGGACAGAGAAAGGATGCTGCAGAGTGCTCACACCTGAATAGGACAGAGAAAGGATGCTGCAGAGTGCTCACGCCTCAATAGGACAGAGAAAGGATGGTGCAGAGTGCTCACACCTGAATAGGACAGAGAAAGGATGCTGCAGAGTGCTCACGCCTCAGTAGGACAGAGAAAGAATGCTGCAGAGTGCTCACCCCTGAATAGAACAGAGAAAGGATGGTGCAGAGTTCTCAAGCCTGAATAGGACAGAGAAAGGATGCTTCAGAGTGCTCACGCCTGAATAGGACAGAGAAAGGATGTTGCAGAATGCTCACGCCTCAATAGGACAGAGAAAGGATGGTGCAGAGTGCTCACGCCTCAGTAGGTCTGAGAAAGGATGCTCCAGATTTCTCACACCTGAATAGGACAGAGAAAGGATGCTGCAGAGTGCTCACACCTGACTAGGACAGAGAAAGGATACTGCAGAGTGCTCACCTGAATAGGACAGAGAAAGGATGCTTCAGAGTGCTCACACCTGAATAGGACAGAGAAAGGATGCTGCAGAGTGCTCACGCCTCAATAGGACAGAGAAAGGATGCTTCAGAGTGCTCACACCTGAATAGGACAGAAAGGATGCTGCAGAGTGCTCACACTTGAATAGGACAGAGTAAGGATGCTGCAGAGTGCTCACGCCTCAATAGGACAGATAAAGGATGCTTCAGAGTGCTCACACCTGAATAGGACAGAAAGGATGCTGCAGAGTGCTCACACCTGAATAGGACAGAGAAAGGATGCTGCAGAGTGCTCACACCTGAATATCACAGAGAAAGGATCCTGCATATTGCTCACCTGAATAGGACAGAGAAAGGATGCTGCAGAGTGCTCACACCTCAATAGGACAGAGAAAGGATGGTGCAGAGTGCCCACACCTGAATAGGACAGAGAAAGGATGCTGCAGAGTGCTCACGCCTCAGTAGGACAGAGAAAGGATGCTGCAGAGTGCTCACACCTGAATAGGACAGAGAAAGGATGCTGCAGAGTGCTCACGCCTCAATAGGACAGAGAAAGGATGGTGCAGAGTGCTCACACCTGAATAGGACAGAGAAAGGATGCTGCAGAGTGCTCACGCCTCAATAGGACAGAGAAAGGATGCTGCAGAGTGCTCACACCTGAATAGGACAGAGAAAGGATGCTGCAGAGTGCTCACGCCTCAATAGGACAGAGAAAGGATGCTGCAGAGTGCTCACACCTGAATAGGACAGAGAAAGGATGCTGCAGAGTGCTCACGCCTCAATAGGACAGAGAAAGGATGCTGCAGAGTGCTCACACCTGAATAGGACAGAGAAAGGATGCTGCAGAGTGCTCACGCCTCAATAGGACAGAGAAAGGATGCTGCAGAGTGCTCACGCCTCAATAGGACAGAGAAAGGATGCTGCAGAGTGCTCACGCCTCAATAGGACAGAGAAAGGATGCTGCAGAGTGCTCACGCCTCAATAGGACAGAGAAAGGATGCTGCAGAGTGCTCACGCCTCAATAGGACAGAGAAAGGATGCTGCAGAGTGCTCACGCCTCAATAGGACAGAGAAAGGATGCTGCAGAGTGCTCACGCCTCAATAGGACAGAGAAAGGATGCTGCAGAGTGCTCACGCCTCAATAGGACAGAGAAAGGATGCTGCAGAGTGCTCACGCCTCAATAGGACAGAGAAAGGATGCTGCAGAGTGCTCACGCCTCAATAGGACAGAGAAAGGATGCTGCAGAGTGCTCACGCCTCAATAGGACAGAGAAAGGATGCTGCAGAGTGCTCACGCCTCAATAGGACAGAGAAAGGATGCTGCAGAGTGCTCACGCCTCAATAGGACAGAGAAAGGATGCTGCAGAGTGCTCACGCCTCAATAGGACAGAGAAAGGATGCTGCAGAGTGCTCACGCCTCAATAGGACAGAGAAAGGATGCTGCAGAGTGCTCACGCCTCAATAGGACAGAGAAAGGATGCTGCAGAGTGCTCACGCCTCAATAGGACAGAGAAAGGATGCTGCAGAGTGCTCACGCCTCAATAGGACAGAGAAAGGATGCTGCAGAGTGCTCACGCCTCAATAGGACAGAGAAAGGATGCTGCAGAGTGCTCACGCCTCAATAGGACAGAGAAAGGATGCTGCAGAGTGCTCACGCCTCAATAGGACAGAGAAAGGATGCTGCAGAGTGCTCACGCCTCAATAGGACAGAGAAAGGATGCTGCAGAGTGCTCACGCCTCAATAGGACAGAGAAAGGATGCTGCAGAGTGCTCACGCCTCAATAGGACAGAGAAAGGATGCTGCAGAGTGCTCACGCCTCAATAGGACAGAGAAAGGATGCTGCAGAGTGCTCACGCCTCAATAGGACAGAGAAAGGATGCTGCAGAGTGCTCACGCCTCAATAGGACAGAGAAAGGATGCTGCAGAGTGCTCACGCCTCAATAGGACAGAGAAAGGATGCTGCAGAGTGCTCACGCCTCAATAGGACAGAGAAAGGATGCTGCAGAGTGCTCACGCCTCAATAGGACAGAGAAAGGATGCTGCAGAGTGCTCACGCCTCAATAGGACAGAGAAAGGATGCTGCAGAGTGCTCACGCCTCAATAGGACAGAGAAAGGATGCTGCAGAGTGCTCACGCCTCAATAGGACAGAGAAAGGATGCTGCAGAGTGCTCACGCCTCAATAGGACAGAGAAAGGATGCTGCAGAGTGCTCACGCCTCAATAGGACAGAGAAAGGATGCTGCAGAGTGCTCACGCCTCAATAGGACAGAGAAAGGATGCTGCAGAGTGCTCACGCCTCAATAGGACAGAGAAAGGATGCTGCAGAGTGCTCACGCCTCAATAGGACAGAGAAAGGATGCTGCAGAGTGCTCACGCCTCAATAGGACAGAGAAAGGATGCTGCAGAGTGCTCACGCCTCAATAGGACAGAGAAAGGATGCTGCAGAGTGCTCACGCCTCAATAGGACAGAGAAAGGATGCTGCAGAGTGCTCACGCCTCAATAGGACAGAGAAAGGATGCTGCAGAGTGCTCACACCTGAATAGGACAGAGAAAGGATGCTGCAGAGTGCTCACGCCTCAGTAGGACAGAGAAAGGATGCTGCAGAGTGCTCACACCTGAATAGGACAGAGAAAGGATGTTGCAGAGTGCTCACGCCTCAATAGGACAGAGAAAGGATGCTGCAGAGTGCTCACGCCTCAATAGGACAGAGAAAGGATAGTGCAGAGTGCTCACGCCTCAATAGGACAGAGAAAGGATGCATCAGAGTGCTCACGCCTGAATAGGACAGAGAAAGGATGCTTCAGAGTGCTCACGCCTGAATAGGACAGAGAAAGGATGCTTCACAGTGCTCATGCCTCAACAGGACAGAGAAAGGATGCTTCAGAGTGCTCACACCTGAATAGGACAGAAAGGATGCTGCAGAGTGCTCACGCCTGAATAGGACAGAGAAAGGATGCTGCAGAGTGCTCACGCCTCAATAGGACAGAGAAAGTATGCTGCAGAGTGCTCACATCTCAATAGGACAGAGAAAGGATGGTGCAGAGTGCTCACACCTGAATAGGACAGAGAAAGGATGCTGTAGAGTGCTCACGCCTGAATAGGACAGAGAAAGGATGCTTCAGAGTGCTCATGCCTCAACAGGACAGAGAAAGAATGCTGCAGAGTGCTCACGCCTCAATAGGACAGAAAGGATGCTTCAGAGTGCTCACACCTCAATAGGACAGAGAAAGGATGCTGCAGAGTGCTCACGCCTCAATAGGACAGAGAAAGGATGCTGCAGAGTGCTCACCTGAATAGGACAGTGAAAGGATGCTGCAGAGTGCTCACACCTGATTAGGACAGAGAAAGGATGCTGCAGAATGCTCACGCCTCAATAGGACAGAGAAAGGATGCTTCTGAGTGCTCACACCTGAATAGGACAGAAAGAATGCTGCAGAGTGCTCACATCTGAATAGGACAGAGAAAGGATGCTGCAGATTGCTCACGCCTCAATAGGACAGAGAAAGAATGCTACAGAGTGCTCACACCTCAATAGGACAGAGAAAGGATGGTGCAGAGTGCTCACACCTGAATAGGACAGAGAAATGATGCTGCAGACTTCTCACGCCTGAATAGGACAGAGAAAGGTGCTTCAGAGTGCTCATGCCTCAATAGGACAGAGAAAGGATGCTGCAGAGTGCTCACACCTCAATAGGACAGAGAAAGGTTGCTTCAGAATGCTCACGCCTCAATAAGACAGAGAAAGGATGCTGCAGAGTGCTCACACCTCAATAGGACAGAGAAAGGATGCTGCAGAGTGCTCACCTGAATAGGACAGAGAAAGGATGCTGCAGAGTGCTCACGCCTCAGTAGGACAGAGAAAGGATGCTGCAGAGTGCTCACACCTCAATAGGACAGAGAAAGGATGCTGCAGAGTGCTCACACCTCAATAGGACAGCTATTTCAAACTTTATTTATTTAGTCTTTTTGAAACAGTTTCTTTGTAACCCCAGCTGGCCTAGAACTTGCTTTGTAGACCAGGCTGGCCTTGAACTCACAAAGATCCACCTGCCTCTGCCTCCCAAGTGCTGGGATTAAAGGCATGTGCCACCATGCCCAGGTTTTGTTTTTCATTTATTATTATTATTATTATTATTATTATTATTATTATTATTATCATTTTGGTCTTTTCGAGACAGGGTCTCCCTGTAGCCCCAGCTGTCCTGGAACTCACCTTGTAGACCAGGCTGGCCTTGAACTCACATAGATCCTCCTGTCTCTGCCTCCCAAGTGCTAGGATTAAAGGCGTGAGCCACCATGCCCGGCTTTTTTTTTTCTTTCATTTTTTAAATTACTATGCTCATAAGGTTGAGATAGTTCTACAGGTTTTTAAATTTTTTTTTATTTTTGTGTATGAATGTACCGTCCGCATGTAGGTTTGAGCACCCGTGTCATGCAATGCTTCGGAGGTCAGAAGAGGGTGTCGGATTCCCCTGGAACTGGAGTTCTCCTGGAATTGGAGTTACAGACAGTTCTCAGCCGCCATGTGGGTGCTGGGGATCGAACCCAGGTCCTCTGCAAGAGCAGTCGGTGCTCTTAACCGCTAGGCCATCTTTCCAGCCCCAGTTCTACAGGTTTTAAACCAAAGACATATGCTGTGACTGATAAATAACTATCTTATTTTTAAACCATCTATTTTTTAGTCACCCCACATGTCCAGCAGACCCAGGTCTGGGCCCCCTGCTTCCCATGCTGTCACCCCAAAACATCACCCGCAGCCACTTGTCAGGGATACCCACTTCTTTCTGACCTCCTTCCTTGTGGAATTCCCTGTCCTTTGCCATCTGCACACCAGGGACTCTCCAGGTGGGCTGCCCCCCCTGCTGCTGTCACCCAGAACCCTGCTGCCATTGCTTACCAGTGATCCTCACCTCTTCCTGACCCCCCTTCCTTTGGGATTCACCATCCCTAGGCAGTGGCTGCACCCTGGGGACTCTCTGGCTGCTCCAGTTGGCTTGGGGACCCAGAGGTCTGTGGCCTCTGTCTCCCTGTTATCACCCCAAAGCACCTGCCACCACTTGCTAAAGATCCCACCTCTTCTCAACTCCCTCCCTTCCTTTGGGATTGCTGAGCCCCAGCTGGCCATAGTAGGGCCTCTCGAGTCATCCTACGTGGCCTGGAGACCCAGCGATTACTCCAAATTCTTGCTGTAGCTGCTGCTTACCAGTAATCCTCACCTCTTCCTGACTCCTACTTTCCCTTTGGGATTTACCTGTCTCAAACTGACTGTACACCAGGGACTCACCAGTCACTCCAGGTGGGCTGGAGACCCAGGCAGGCTTCCCACACTCCTGCCATCACCCCGATGGCCGGCTCTGTGCCATCACCAGGAGCACATACATAAGTGGCGCCCTGCTAACTACCCCCATGGGCATCCCCAGAAACCTCTCCCTGCCACCAGATGGCAACACCCAGAGCCTGTCTCCACCCACCCCAACCACCAAAGACCGTCACTACACAGCCCAGAGACTACAGGTGGTTCTAAGATCTTAATCCAGTTAGCAACCTCCACCCCAGCCTCAACTCCACCCACCTCAATCTGGAGTTGGTGTGGCATGCTTGCCTTGGCTCCAGGGGGCACTGCTCACTCTCACTGTAACCCCTCCTCCTACCTAACCATAAACACACACACAATATGAAAAACCAAACAATACATCTTCAGAAAGCACTAAACATACTGTACTGTCCCCTGAGAAGAGCAATTTATTTCAGTGATTTCAAAATAGCAATTATAATAATAAACTCAAAGAAGACACACATAAATTCTGGAATGAAGACTGAAAACACAAACAGCTGAATGGAATAAAGAAAAAAATATGAAAATAGAAGTTAATACAATAGGATTTCTGAAGAAAAGCCAAATAAAATTAGAAACAAGAAACTCAACCAGGAAATTAAAACTCAAGGTAAAGCCTGACAAATCTATAAATCACAGGTATGGAAGAAAGAGAAGAGACCCAGATGAAAACCACAGAAAATATTTTCAACAAAATCACAGAAGAAAACTTCCCAAATCTAAGGAAGGAAATACCTTACCAAGGTCCAAGAGGCATACAGAGCACCAGGTAGACAGGACCAGAAAATAAATTCTCCACATCATCTAATAATCAAAACACTCCATATACATAACAAAGAAAGGATATTGAAAGCTGCAAGAGAGAAAGAACAAATTACATGTAGAGGGTTGTTTTTCAGTGTAGATTCTGAAAGGCAGGATGATGTTCTGTGAATTCTTAAAGATCACAGATACCAACCTAGGGTATTAGATTCAGCAAAACTATCACTCATAATAGAAGGAGAAGGAAAATGTTCCATGATAAAAACAGATTTAGGGAATTTACTTCCACTAAGTCAGTTCTACAAAGGACTAGAAGGAATATTTTTCTCTGAAGAGAAGATTAAACGCACCCAAGACAGCACAAGGAATAAATAATTCCAGGTCAGTTAAACAAAAGAAGACAGAACAATACCACCACAACAAATGACAGGCATTAATAAGCATTGATCAGTAATAACTGTCAATATTAATGGTCTCAATTCCCCATAAAAGATCACAGAATAAATGTTGGATAAGAAAACAGGATCTGCCGAGAGTGGTGCCGCATGCCTTTGATCCCAGCATTCATGAGACAGAGGCAGGCGGATCTCTGTGAGTTCAAGGCCAGCCTGGTCTACTGAGTGAGTTCCAGGCCAGCTGGGAATAAAGGGAGACCCTGTATCAAAAAAACAAGATGAAACAAAAAAACAGGATCCACCTTTTTGTTGCCTCCAAGAAACACACTTCACCATCAGTGATCCATACCAGTTTAGTGTGAAAGGATGGAAAAAGGTACTCCAAGCAAAAAGAATGAAGAAATAAGCAGACATAGCTATTCTAACATGTGACAAAATCTGACAAAATCGAGTATACAAGGTCTTTTATGTATAGTGTCATATCTCCTGCAAATAGGGATGGTGCTCGGGGCCTCACACTTGCTAAGTAAGTGTTCTACTTGTGAGCTGCTCTCCCACCCCTAAAACGCAATTATATAACTCTAACTTCACAGGTACCTTTGATAAGCACTTTGAAGTCATTGTGCCATTCATGACTGGTGTGTCTGTTATTCTTTTTTAAAATTATTTAATTGTACATATTTATGGGATATGGTGTGATAATTCAGTGCTATTCTTTGTCATTCACTGAGGGTGCTAAGTATGGTGTTCATGTAATTCATACTAGTTTCTTGTTTTTGATGGTTTGAAGTTCTGCTATAACAGATATGATACTGATGCGACTCAGTGGTAGAGCGTTTGTGTGGCATGGGTGAGACCCTTAGTTCCATTCCCTTCACTGCTTTAAATTAAAAAAAAATTTTTTTTTATTTCCGTATGTGTATGAATGTATTGTCTGCATGCAAGTCTGTGCACCCGTGATGTGCAATGCCTCGGAGGTCAGAAGAGGGTGTTGGACTTCCCTGGAATTGGAGTTTCAGACAGCTCGGCTGCCATGTGGGTGCTGGGGATCGAACCCGGGTCCTCTGCAAGAGCGGTCAGCGCTCTTAACCGCTAGGCCATCTCTCCAGCCCCCCACTGCTTTAAATTTTTAAAATAAGGGGCTGGAGACATGGCTCAGTGGTTAAGAGCACTGGCTGCTCTTGCAAAGGACCCAGGTTAGGTTTCCAGCACCCACATGGCTAACAACCATCTGCAACTCCAGTTCTAGGAGATCCAACAACCTCTTCTGGCCTCTGCGGGCATTGCATGACATAGGGGCACTTAATGCAGGCAAAATATTCATGCACATAAAATTACAAATAACTACATAAGTAATTTAAGAATAAAAATGATAATCCTCTTTGGATATTCTGGGCTTCTTGAGTCTTACACCTAGAATTCTGCTAGTTTTGTTAGTCTCCAAGTATTCTCTCCAAATAGTCCCCCTTCCTGCCTTCCTTGATGATCTGATTAGATTTCCCTTCAACTTCTCTCTCTTAACCTCTTCCACTTTTTCTTGGTTACATTCTTGAAATTTATTCAATTCTAGTTTCTGATCCAATTATTCTATAATGGTGCTAAATCCATTTGGGGTTTTCTTCAAAATATGTGTGTCATTGCTCTGATGAAATATGCCGCCGGGCGTGGTGGCGCACACCTTTAATCCTAGCACTTGGGAGGCAGAGGCAGGCGGATCTTTGTGAGTTCAAGGCCAGCCTGGTCTACAGAGCTAATTCCAGGACAGCTGGGGCTACAGGGAGACCCTGTCTCGAAAAGACACAAAAAAAAAAAAAAAAAAAAAAAAAAAGAAATATGCCAACAAAAGCAAATTAAGTGAGAAAAGGTTTACTTCAGTTCAAGGTATGGCATCATGACAGGGAAACTAAGGCAGCAGGAGCTTTAGGCAACTGTTGGTCACATTGCAACCACACTCAGGACACAGAGGGGTTGATCCCTGCTGATCTCAAGCTTTCTTTTTCCACATGTACAGTCCAGAATCCCAATCAGGGAATAGTGCCATTTGGAGCTGGTGGACTTTCCATCTCAATTAACAAAATTAATAGAATCCACCCCAGGCATGCCCATAGGTTCAAGGCATGGCCTCAGATGTGTGCCAGGAGTGATTTTAAACTTCTGACCCTCCTGTTGCCAGCTCCTAGGTGCTGAGACTCTAGGCCTGCACCACCAAGCCCAGTTTATGTGGTATTGGGGACTGACCGGGGCTTCACACAAGCTAGGAAGGTCTGCTACCAACCGAGCATTTGGTACATCCCCAGTTCTCTTTAAAGGCCTGCCAGAAGACAGGTACTTCCTAGGAGGATTTGTTCTTGTCTCTGGCGGACAGCTGAGGCCACCTACTGCTAGTAATCACTTTAAAGTTACATTACTGACCTAAGCACTTAAAATTTTTTATTTTTATTTTATGTGTATGAGCATATTGCCTGCATGTGTGTAAGTGCACCTGTGCTGTGCAATGCCCTGGGAGTCAGAGGAAGACAGTGGATTCCCCTGGCACTGGAGTTAGGGACAGATGTTAGCCACCATGTGGGTGCTGGGAATCAAACCTGGTTCCTCTGCAAGAGCAGCCGGTGCTCTTAACCACTGACCCATCTCTCCAGCCCCAAACCTGAGCATTTTTAACACTATGCTCATGAATGTGAGCTCATACTAAAACCAAAAAGAGGGCTCTGCTCAGGCCACCCAGTCGGGATGAGCCCTTTTCCCCTTAGTTCTGCCTGGCCTCTGGCAGAGGGATGCGCAACCCAGAGCTTAACCGTGCATTTAGAATGAGTTCCCTACAGTCCATCACTTCTGTTGCGTAGCTATTTCTCCTGAATTGAAACACCCTCTTGGAAGAAGGGAGACACTTGTGCAGTTGACAAGGTCCTCTGCATGTGACATCCACAGGCTGGAATAAAAAAATCAGACTGAGCTCTTCCCTGAGTTCCTGCTCTCATTGGTGTTAATATTTCTAATCTCAGCCTTTATTTGCTTGCTCAATCACTGATTAATTTTACATAATAGTTAAAAATTCATCCAAAATTTAGAATTTTTCCACTAATGGTATCCTTTCAAATTTCTAGGACATTCTGGCAACCCAAGGTATTGTTGCCTGCATGAGATAATGGTACCCTGCACATGTGCAAGGCAGCAGCATGCAGGAGAGTGGGCTGTTGGCCTCTGGGGGTTCCTTGAAGCCAATGTTTGTATAGGAAGGTTGGGCTGGACAGCATGGAACAATACCCCAGCCACCACGGGAAACCTTCATCCTCGTACCCTGTCATCTCTCATGACTTATGACCCCATGATATATACAGTGGTTTTATATCACATAATTTACCACAAAGCATTTCCAAGTTTAAAAACAAAGCAAAACTCCCATACTTCTTTCGATAATACCACAGCTCTTGAAAGCCTTTCCAACCTACAGAATTAATATCACAATTAAATCCTCACAGCAGGGCTTACAATATGAATGCACTGTAACCCAGCAGACTCACTGATGATGGATTTTGAAGTGGCAACATAGGAAGAGACCCCACGGTGAAGCTTACTGGCATCCAAGCGCCTGTTCTTGCCCCTGCTTCTGGCTGACATGCATTTCCCTCCCGTGGCCCCAACTCATCTGGCTTCTACACCTTCTTTCCAGAAAGTTCTCTTGAATATGTCCCTAATCTCTGTCACTCATGTCCCTTCTTTGTAAACTCTGTTCACCAAAATTTCATGTTTAACGTGCACTTGGGTTGTAATAGACCCTCATGATGCCCGGAGCATTGTGGTTACAGAGTAGTGTGTGCTCAGGAGTAAGAGTAACAAAGGACTCCTGGGGAAAGTCGAATGTAGGCTGGGCTATGAGACAGTGGAAGGAACGGAAGGGCAGAAGTGGCTTCAATCCCAGGTAGTAATGAGGTGACTGGTGAGAAGCAGCTGATGAGGCCAGACTAGACTATGCTGAAGAGTGATGGTTGGACAGGTGTCTGACCCTTGTCCACGGCCACCTCAGAGAACCACTGCCTTTGCTCAGTGAAGATGGACTTCTGAACAATCATCTCCAATAGCACAACCAATCTTTCAGACAGGTTGGCTGTCATGAAGGCTGTGACGGTGACTTGGACCTCTTCAAATTGTCTCTGGCAATGCTATTTGTATCACCTTATTTTGAAAAGCAGTTGAATGAACTTGGTATTATAAGTTGATTCTTTTTTTTTAAATTTTTTAAAATTTATTTCGTATGTAAGTTGATTCAAGACTGCATCTTGAAAATTATTAATTTTTGGCCTGGAGAAATGGCTCAGTGGTTAATAGCACTGGCTATTCTTGCAGAGGATCTGAGTTCTATTCCCAGCTCCCACATGCAGCTAACAACTGTCTGTAACTCCAGTTCCAGAGGAATCCAACACCTTCTTCTAACCTCCAGGGGCATTGCACAACTTGGGTGTGCTTACACACATGCAGACACTACAGTCACACACAGAAAGTAAAAATTATTTTTAAAAATTATTATTATTATTATTTTGTATTTAAGGTCTTGTTTTGGAGCCCATGCTGTCCCGGGACTCTTGAGACAGGGTCTCCCTGTAGCCCCAGCTGGCCTGGAACTCGCCATGTAGACCAGGCTGGCCTGTGTCTCCCAAGTGCTGGGATTAAAGGCATATGGCACCAAGCCTAGCAAGGACTATATCTTTAAAGTTAAAAAAAAAAAAAGGTGGGTTCCTCTAAGGCAGTCTGGAGCAAACCAAAAACAGGTTTCTTTCAAGATAGAAAGGGAAGGGTCACCTTTAATTCTAGCATTTGGGAGGCAAAGCCAGGTGGATCTCTATGAGTTCAAGGCCAGCCTGGTCTACAGAGTGAGCTCCAGGCCAGCCGGGACTACAGGGAGACCCTGTCTCAAAAATATCAAAAAAAAAAAAAAAAAAAAAAAAAAAAAAAAGAAAAGAAAGGGAAAGGTGCCCAGAGGCTCTGGAGGATCAGTGTTGTGGAGTTCTGCTTTGTTCTAGATGTCTCTCATTGTCTCTCATCAGAAGGGCTCCAGGATCTGGTGCTCCTACCGTCTACCTTTACTGCAGATGCGTAGCGTAGCACACTGCAAAGGTGTTTGCAATGCTTGTTTGCTGTTACCTTTGCTCTGCTAAGCCACCAGTCATGGCAAATACAGTTCAAATATGTCTAATGAAGACAGGGCAGGGGTTTTCAGCAGAGGGTGCCATCACTGCTGCGACACAGGACACTGCCAGAGGCTGTGTTATGTGCAACCAGAGTTATGGAACCTTATTCCAGGGGCCACTGGGAACCACACTGGGAAGTGAACAAAGTAGAACTGGCCCCTGCTGCCTTCATCCAGTCGCAGTGACTTACCCATCAACAGGCATCAATCACAATGACCCACTTACCCACACTCAACAGTCACATGTTTGTCAACATACCAGTCACAGTGACTCACCAACACACAGACAGAGAGTAGGTGTCCTCACAGCAGCAGCTTAGAAGACCAGTATTGCTGTCTTTGCACTTGGCAGCAGGGCCTGCTGTGACCTTGGGGACCTGTCATTTTGGCCAGCTATTCATCACAGTGTGCTGAAAAAGAACAGGCCACTTTGAGGAGGTCTCACAGCAGACATGCATATTGCCCACAGACTTTTACCTTGAACTATTGAGGGGCCTAAACAAGTAAAGATGGCCCCCTTTTAGATGACCTCTGTGTGCCTGAGTGGCACCCTGAGATACAGAAGTGTCCTTTGGCTCAGCCTTCAACACTCATGACAAGCATATCATGTCAAGGGGAGGAGATAGGTGCTTGCACAGCAGCCAAGCTACAGAAAGGCTGACCTTGAGGGGACAGTGGGTTGTGACATAGCACACAGGTCCTAGGTGTCTGATGCCTGTGAACTTGGACATCGATCCTCATGAAATCTAACATACTCATCCTGGTCCCTTTGTTGTTCAGTGTTTTTAGGAGACTTCAGTGGGATTTAGCCTTCGGGTAAATCTGAAAGATGGATTTATCTGAAGAGCACAATAAAGACTCAAAAAGCATAGGGTTCTATCTATAGGTATTTCCAAAAGTTTATTAAAAATGAGTGACATAAGATTTTAGGAAAGGTGAACAGAAGACAAGGAGGTGAACTTTGGGAGAGATGAAGGGCACTTGAGCTTAAAGAACCAGGATGGGAGGGAGCATGGGAAGGGGGAGCTTTAACTGATTCCGTGCTCAGGGCTGAAGACCACTTTCTGGGTGAGGTTTTGTTTCTCTGCTAGTTGCATCGGCCCCTGAGCAGTGCGCCCAGCAGCCGTGCTGACAGTGCCAAGGACAACAGGACCACTGTCTACTGATGTATGCAAAGCTGGTGACAGGGGCTGGCTTCCTCCATAGTCGTGGGAAGGGCTGCAGCATGTGAGACACGGAGTCTCTTCTGCACATAGATAAAGCAATGTAGAAACAGGTGCAGAAGGGAGTTTGAGGACAGTTTATTGGAATCAGGGAGAAGGAAGGTGCCCTTAATGATGGGGCAGGCAAGCTCATGACCCTGGCAGATGCTAGAAGGGTAGAGATGCAAAGAGGGGGCAGGAACACTAGACTTTCTGAGAAGTCAGAAAGAATGAGATGGAGTTTCTTCCCATTGCCCTAGCACCTCCTCTCATGTCTCACATCTCTTCATCTTTCTGTCTAGGTTGGATATGTTTAGGTTATAAATAGAATTTTCTTTGTTTTTAAGCACAGGAGGACTCTTGCCTTAAAGGACGTTCCTCAATCTGCTTCGGGCATGGGAAACACTTGTCATCGGTTTTTTTCTTTTTAGGTTTTATACACACACACACACACACACACACACATATATATATATATATATATATATATATATATTTTTTTTTTGTTTTTTGTTTGTTTTTGAGACAGAATTTCCCTGTAGGCCCAGCTGTCCTGGAATTTGCTCTGTAGACGAGGCCGGTCTTGAACTGCCTCTGCCTCCCAAGTGTTGGGATTAAAGGTGTCCACCAGCATGCCCGGTTTAGATTTTATATATTTTGATCTTATGTGTATGACTGCTTTGTTTGTGTGTATGTAAGCACACCGTGTGCGTGCAGTGCTTGCAGAGCCCAGGAGAGGGCATCAAATCCCATGGAATTAGAGTCATGGATGGTTATCCGCCTAGTGAGTGCAGGGAACTGAACCTGGGTCCTCTATAAGAGCAGCCAGTGCTCTTAACCGCTGAGCCATCTCCCCACCCCATGCCCATTTACATTTGAGAAGATCTTACTAATGATGCAATTTTTTGTTTTTGTGGCCCTGAGAATAGTGAGCCCAAGGTGTGGGGGTAAAAACCACTTACTAGGTCAGAATTGATACTTTTTAAATTAATTAAATTTGTTCTTTGACCATTTCATACACATATGGAATGAATTCGGATTACTCTGCCCCCTTAACCATTCCCATTTCCTTTCCAACCTCATCTTCTGTCCCCTCCTCTCTGTAAGTTCCCTCCCATATTCATAACTTTTCATCTTGTTTTGTGATCCACTGAGTTTAACCAGAGTCATCTGTGTCACCACAAGTTTGGAGCTATCAAATGCAGCCTGGAGGGCCCACCAGTGGATATACAACTACAAATAAAATAAAATAAAGTAAAAGAAAATAAAATAACTGTATATTTCGGGATAGACAGACAGAGTGGGAAAATTCAGAGAGAGGAAAGAAGGAAGAGAGAGAGGGTGAGGAAGAAGATGAGAAAGAAAGTGAAATTTGCTCCCTGAGGGGCAATTGGGTCTTTTATAGCAGTTCAGAGAATTTCCTTGACCTAATAATGTCCTCGGCTACTTGAGCAGTCAATTATCTTTTCGGGGTGCTTTTTTTTTTGGTCTTTTTGAGACAGGATCTACATAGACCAGGCTGGGTTTGAACTCACAGAGATCTGCCTGCCTCTGCCTCCTGAGTGCTAGGATTAAAGGCGAGTGCTACCACACCTGGCTTAAAGACAGTTCTTAGCCACCATGTGCGTGCTGGGAATTGAATCCAGGTCCTTTGCAAGAGCAGACAGTGCTCTTAACCACTGAGCCATGTCTCCAGGCCTAGGGCATGTGTTTTATACACATTTCATCCTTCTTGAGACCGGCCATTTGGGGTGAGGCAATGGGGTCATTAAGAGTTAGACCCAGCAAGGTGTGGTGGTGCAAGCCTTTAATCCTAGCACTTGGGAGGCAGAGACAGGCGGATCTTTGTGGGTTCAAGGCCAGCCTGGTCTACAGAGTGAGTTCAAGGCCAGCCTGGTCTACAGAGTGAGTTCAGGCCAGCTGGGGCTACATACAGGGAGACCCTGTCCCGAAAAGACCAAAAAAAAAAAAAAAAAAAAAAAAAAAATTAGACCCAAGGGGCTGAAGAGATGGCTCAGCAATTAAGAGCATTAGCTGGTCTTGCAGAGGATCCATGTTCAATTCCCAGGATACACATGGCAGCTAACAACCATCCTTAACTCCACAGGCTCCAGACGATCTGATGCCCTCTTCTGGCCTCCATAGGCACTGCCTGACACGGGTGCACTCAGACACATTTAAAAAAAGAGCTAGACTCAATCATTTGTGTAAGACATTGCAAATCACTAGGTTAGGTCCAAGCAGCAAGGGGCTGATTGTTAGTGAGGAAGGAGTTTTGCTTTTAAATTTTGGGCTTTTATTTTGATCTTTTGGTTTTTATGTTTCCCCTGATAGATCAACAAGGTCAAATCACTGAAAAGGGACAAAGGCCTCTTCCGAAATTGGTTTGGAGCCAAGAAAGGGCATCACGGGGTCCTGGCTGATGTTGCTGAGCTGTCATTGCTGATAGAACTAATGAGGCATGGAAGGCTAGTGTGGCATTTTTGATAGGAAACAGGTGTTGATGTTGGTGGTATACCTGAGACAATACCATTGGGAGATTAATGGTCTGTAATCTCCCTGGAAGACACCAATCTTGCCAGAAGATTAAGTAAGCAGGGGGCAAAACACAGAGTAGAATTAAAATAAGAAAAGGGCCAGGGGTGGTGGTGCATGCTTTTAATTCCAGCACTCAGGAGGAAGAGGCAGGTGGATCTCTGTGAGTTCAAGGCCAGCCTGGTCTAGATAGTGAGTTTCAGAGGACTTCAGGCAGGAAGAAAAGAATAAAAGTCACAAATTCACAATGGTTAAAAGTGACACAATAGGTGATTTCAGGAAGACAGGTAAGAATTACAATAATAGTGACTGTGAAAATGAGAATTGTGTGCAGTGGTTTGGGGTATGGGGGTAAAATTGGGGTTATGACCTCAGTCCATGACTACTTTGGGATCTGAGGGTATCTGTGGGTGGGTTTCACCTGGGTCTTTCCAGAAGCGATACAGATTTCCAAGAGAATCACAGGAGGAAGAGGTCATTTGAACTTTTGGTGGCAGAGTCTTAATTCTGGAAAAATGTGAGGAGGACTTGATCAGGTTCAGTCTAGATAGCTTTGGTAGCCTTTTCCCCTGTGGGAAGGTTTTAGGATACACTGGCTCCACGGTCAGTGTTAGGAGTGGGCCTGAAAAGGTCGAGTCAGGCTAGGGGCTGTAGGTGTCCTGGGACTCCGTGACCTTGAGGAGTGATATAACGTGGAGACAGGTGCTGAGTCTCTGGATCCAGTGTCTGTGTGTGTGTGTGGGGGGTCTGTCTGTGGGAAGGCCCTACTGTAAAGGACTTCAAAGGGTCTGAAATGGCTTGTGGACCAGAAGAGTGAGCATTCCAGGCTGCATGGAAATAGTCTTGAGAGCTATGCTTACTTCCTGAGTGATATTTGAAGTGACAGCCAGTCCAATGTCAGCTGTAGAGACTGGGCTAGCCGAAAGAGAAATAGTATGTTGAGGACAGTGGTTACTTCTGAGACCATTTTGTGTGTGTGTGTGTGTGGGGGGGGAACCTGGCAGGGTCTTGAGTTGACTTTGAAAGTCCTAGAAAGGGTTTTGAGTCGGTTATTAGGTTATAAAAGGGGCCATGCACCCCCAGCCCCCAGATTAAAAGCTATTGAGAAATAGCTGCTCTTGCAGAGGACCCAGGTTTGGTTCCCAGCACTTAGGAGGTGGATTGCAACTTTCTGTAACTTCAGCTCTGTTAGGTTTCTGTCAGCAGGACCCCAAAATGAAAGGAAGACACCAGGTTTAAGCACTCTGGAACAGGGTTACTCAAAAGCAGCTGGGGCCGGACTCTGAGTGGGAGAAGAGCCAGCACCAAGAGGTCTGGCCAGGGCTTCGAAATGACTTTGAGTGTGAAGCCAGGCAGGAAGGAGGAAGTGAGGTCACTGACTGACAGTTTCTTGAGGGAGCAGAAAATTCCTTTGTGCTCTGTGATTGCCTGCTGCTTCACAGGTTCCAGCCTGGAATTTCCTGCCATAAATTCCAGGTCCGTGGAGAACCAGGCCTAATGGTCCAGCCTTCTGGTTATAATAGAGAAGGGGCTCTGTGTTCTCTCTTTAACTGCTTCCTGATGATGGGGCATAGTCAGGGATTCAGGCTGGAAAATCAGGATCTGGTCTCTGTCTCAGCCAGTCTGGTGTTCGGTTGGGATTGGCAGTGGCCTTTCGTTGATATGCAGTTTCTTCCTCTACAACTGAAAGAAGCTGGTTAAGTCTTGCATGAGTGAGCTGATAGATTTGGTTTTGGAAATACCATGAGGTATTTGGAAAAGTTTGGGGTGAGAGAGGAGGGGGTCCAGGAATTTGCAGGGTGCACGTGGTCCAATGTGAAAATCTGGTGCGGTTGGGTCAAAATGTGAGTGGTGAGGGAATATGGAGAAGGGTGTTTGGGTTGGGGACAACTGGATAGATGGGGACTACAGCAGCATCGATGGGGAGGAGGTCCTGAACCAATGATAGGATCCTCAGAGGCTGGGAGTGGCCAAGAGCAAGGTTGAGGTTTATGTTAAAAGACACAAGTAAGGAGGAAAATTGGGGAGGGGAAAAGGAGGGGTAAGGTGAACAACAGCTTTGGCATTAGATCCCTTCCCAGGAAAGGAGCCGGGCAGGAGGGTAGGATCAGGAAAGAGTGGCAAATATGCCAGAAGACACGGGGAATGGGCCCTGTACTCTAGGATTGTAGGTTTTCTCATCAACATTCACCACAGAGATCTGTGAGGGGAAGATTTTGCCTGGGTAGGAGGGGAGGACACACCATGTGGCCCCTATATCAATGACAAAAATAAAGACCTTACCTGCCCAGTGACCACCCTGGGCTCCTCCATAGTGATAGTTAGCGAAGCATCCCGGATGGAGATGCAGGGCTGCATCAGTCTTCAGATGCCAGTCCCAGAAGATCATGGAAGGTGTCAGGACACTGTGGGGGGGCGTGGGGGGGCTGGTCCTCCATGCAGTGGCACAGTAGGACAGTGACCCCTTTCACCACATGCAGAACATAGTCCCATTGGTTGATGGGGTGCAGGATAGGTGCGGGCCCAGTGTCCTTTTGACCACTTGCACCAGTGCCGTGGTGGCACGGAGTCAGTTCCTTTCTCCCACTGGTGTGTGTTGGCAGAGGGTAACTTCCCTGGAGGAGCTGTAGCCAGGAGATGGTGGGCGTGGCTATGCTGGGCCCATGATTCAGCTCTATCCTGCTCCTCCCAGCCATTGTAAGCTTTAAATGACATTTCAAGCAGATCTCCCTTGGGGGTGGGGGTGGGGTTGCTCGGCCCTTTTCTAAGCACCTACGTTTTTTTCCTATATCAGGAGCAGATTGAAGAATAAAATGGTGATTTAACATAGAGTGCCCTCATGAGACACAGGGTCATAGCAGGTATATCTTTTTTTTTTTTTTGGTCTTTTTGACACAGGGTCTCCCTGTAGCCCCAGCTGTCCTGGAACTCCCTCTGTAGACCAGGCTGGCCTTGAACTCACAAAGATCCACCTGCCTCTGCCTCCCAAGTGCTAGGATTAAAGGCGTGCACCACCACGCCTGGCGCCAACTAAAGTTTTTTATATAGTGGAGATCTCCCGAGACCAGCTGAGGCAAGTGCAGGTAGGCAGGCAGCAGCTGGGTGCTTCAGCAAGGCTGATTGTTGACTGATTTAATATAGTTAATCTGTTAATCCAGTTG
>VZQC01009093.1:298952-311249 GCA_009823505.1 Rhizomys pruinosus | reverse complement strand
CTTTCTTTCTTTCTTTCTTTCTTTCTTTCTTTCTTTCTTTCTTTCTTTCTTTCTTTCTTTCTCTCTCTCTCTTTCTTTCTCTCTCTTTCTTTCTCTTTCTTTCTTTCTTTCCTTCCTTCCCTCCTTCCTTCCTTCCTTCCTTCCTTCTTTCCTTCTTTCCTTCTTTCCTTCCTCCTTTCCTTTCCTTTCCTTTTTCTTTTCTTTCTTTTCCTTTTCTTTCTCTTCTTTCTCTTCTTTCTTTTCTTTCTTTTGTTTGTTTTTGGAGTTTCACCATGTAGCCCCGGCTGGCCTTGAGCTCACAGCAGCCTCCCAAGTGTTGGGATTATAGGCATACACACCAGACTCCACTGATTATGCCATTTTTTTAATGTTTTTATTTTTTTTAATTTTTATTTATTTATTTTCTATGTGTATGAATGTACTGTCTGCATGCAGTTTTGTGCACCCGTTTCGTGCAATACCTCTTAGTTCAGAAGAGGGTGTCGGATTCCCCTGGAACTGGAGTTCTCCTGGAATTGGAGTTACAGACGGTTCTCAGCTGCCATGTGGGTGCTGGGGATCGAACCTGGGTCCTCTGCAAGAGCAGTAGGCACTCTTAACTGCTAGGCTATCTCTCCAGCCCCTGATTATGCCATTTGTAAAGGATTTTGCCAACCATCCATAAAACCATTTGTTCCAGAGGATGCTGAGATATTGATATGTCACCAGTCCCAAGTGGGAAGCAGATGGCATCAGCGATCCCTTTCTCCTTCCTTTTCTGCCTGCCCAATGTCCCCCAGAGCCAGATCCCCACCTGTGGGGCTATGCATGTGAATACCCCTGAAGTGTTACTTAGCTTGGACCCTTGGCTTGCCTACTCCCACTGCCTTCATCCTATAACCTGGAACCAGTCACTAAGTGATTACATCTCCATCCATGTTGGCCAGGCTGCTGTCCAGATTAGCAGTGCCTGCTAAGATTTTTACTGCCTGGGAGCACGGCATCCAGCTCAACGACCAGATAGCAAGAGACAAAAAAAGTGAAGGAGAAGATGACGCCTTTAATTCATTGTTCACTGGGGGCTGGAGAGATAGCCTAGTGGTTAAGAGTGCCAACTGCTCTTGCAGAGGACCCGGGTTCCATCTCCAGCACCCACATGGTGGCTGAGAACCGTCTGTAACTCCAATTCCAGGAGAACTCCAGATCCAGGGGAATCTGACATCCTCTTCTGACCTCCGTGGCATTGCACGACATGGGTGCACAAACCTGCATGCAGACAGTACATTCATACACATACAAAATAAATTAAAAAAAATTCCTTCTTCACTGAGACAGGCACTGGAAAGCACGTGCCCAGGGCAATGTCTGCAGATTTCAAAGCCATGATCACTGATACTCACTGCCAGGTCTTCCAGCCAGAGCAACTCATCATGGGCAAGGAAGAAGCATGGCCACTAGAGATTTATGTCATTGTTATCTCTGCTGAGGAAGCCTCTGTTACAGTCCCTTTCCTTTCCCACTTCTTTCCCTCCCTCCTTCTGTCTTTCAATTTCGTTCTCTCTCTTCTTTCTCTCTCTTCTTTCTCTCTTTTCCTTCCTTCTTTCCTTCCTTCCTTCTTTCCTTCCTTCCTTCTTTCCTTCCTTCCTTCTTTCCTTCCTTCCTTCTTTCCTTCCTTCCTTCCTTCCTTCCTCCCTCCCTCCCTCCCTCTCTCTCTCTCTTTCTCTCTCTCTCTTTCTCTCTTTCTTTCTCTCTTTCTTTCTTTCTTTCTTTCTTTCTTTCTTTCTTTCTTTCTTTCTTTCTTTCTTTCTTTCTTTCTTTCTTTCTCTTTCTTTTTCTTTCTTTCAATATAGGGTGTCACTATGCAGCTCAGACCAGCCTGGAACTCACTGAGTCCTGAGATTAGAAGCCTTTACTACCACACCTGGCCCTAAGAACAGATTTCTGTAACAAAGATTATCAGTGTCTGCTTTGGAGTCAGGCAACCAGATGGTGAATTGTGACCCCAGCTGTGGTAAACACATGGCCAGCTGCTTGCTATACTGTGACAATGTGGTTACCAAAGATGTCGAAGCTACCATTGTTACCATCAAGTCTCAGTGCGGCATCCAGTTTGTGTAACAGCATCCTAGCAGCTTCAAGGCTAGAATTAGTAATCAGCCACCCCCTGTGGACAGCTTACCAGGTACAGTGCACTGTGTGTGACACCACAGTCATTGCCGGGGTCTAGGCTTCTCTGGACCACAAATCTGACTTGATGAGTGTCAAGGTGACTCTATCTACTGGTGTGCAGGCAAGGAGATGGAAGAAGGGGAGTTTCCTGAGGCAAATGAGAACATGGCTACCCTCGAACCAGAGATGCCCTGGATCCTGTTAAGGAGAGGCAACAGCTGTTGTCTACTCCTCCAGCCCTGATGTGGCATACTGTAACCTTCCCAGAAGGCCAGCTCCAGTACTAGCTGTGAGGCATTGCATTTTCTGATGAGATCACTTTCACCCAGATGTCAGCATGTCTGGACTTATTTTCGATATGCACCTATAAGAATTTTCCATCATGCTGGGCAGGGTGGCACACCTTTAATCCTAGCACTTGGGAGACAGAGGCAGGTAATCTCTGTGAGTTCAAGGCCAGCCTGGTCTACATAGTGAGTTACAGGCCAGCTGGGGTCACAAGGAGGCCCTGTCTCAAGAAAGCCCCCCAAAAGGGACTTTTCTTTCATGTCTCAAAGAAAAGGCTAGATAGAAGGGGAGAAGGAAGAGGAGGAGAAAGAAGAAGGAGGCGGAAGAGGAGGCAAAGAAAGAATGTTCTTGACTCCAATACTGCGACCCAACTTTAAGGAGATGCCAGAAGGCCACAGCAGCACGAGGAGTGACTAGACAAAGGGAATCAGCTGAGAAACCTTGAAAGCCACTTAGCTTCTGTCAGTAGAGGGCTTTACTGGAAAATCACTTGAACCAGCACGCAGGTCCCACATCAAGCATTCAGTGCCTCATATTCCTGCTTTCAATACAAGGGCGGACTCCCTGCCTTAGTCAGTGAACAGCTGAGTCAGTTCATGTGTGAGAATCAGACCATCCTCAGGCAAGCTATTTCTGCAAGGGAGAAGTTTGTAAGAGCTCCAATGTGCTTAAAAGTCAATAAGTCAATCCCCTCTGTGCCTCGTCTGCTTAAGCAGCCTGCTCCTAGATGGGTTGGTGACCTTGAGGATATGGTCCCAGAACCCCGGATTCTTCCTGTGAGTAGAGATTAGTAGGGAACCTGGGAAAGTATCAAGGAAGGATGGGTAAGAGCAAGGCGAGTCAGGAAGAGAAGAGGGAAGCCATGTTGAGAGGTCACAGAATACAAGTGCCATTGGGATAGGAGGTCCTGGGATCCACAGGCCACTCCAGGTGGGGCCACTAGAGAGGAGCTGGTGGGTCAGTGGGAAGGGAGCAGCCTACAGACCAGCTCCCAGGTTAATCTGAAGAGTTTACATTCATCCCCAAATCACCAAGTAGCAAGCATGAAAGATTGTAAACAGAGGGTCGATGGGTCAGATTCAGGGACAATGAACCCTGCAGACACAGCACACACAAACAGGACCACAGCAGGCCACAAAAGATGCCAAAATTTCAAAAGACTTGATTGTGTGAAAATGTACCCATGACCCCAGTCTATGGAGGCCAAGAAAAGCCAAGTCAGGAAGTCCCTAATCAGATGCCCGGCCTGGTGAGGTCAGGCCTACCGCTGCAGCAGACAATTCCCTGTCGTGCTGGCCAGACATGGTCTAGCCTTTCAGTATAGTGTTTCTCTTAGGAAGTTCAAGAGCTGTTGATGCTCAGTATAGATATCTGGCTAGGCTGCTCAGACCCTTTGTGAACCCCAAACTCCAGTCAGAACAATAGTTTTTTGAGCCTTTGGAAGAAGACGCTGCTAAAGCTTCATGGTTACCATTGGAAACTCTCAGCTAAGCCCTGGCTTGTAGAATGATTCTTGAACTAACAGCAACGGAGCAATTTCTCATTCTGTTACATTCAGGTTTGTTCAGGGATCCACAAAGACCCAGATTCTATGTAGATTCTGTTGTCCAGTGTCCCAAGGTCCTCAGCACCAGGAGCAGTTGCCATATTCCCAGATCTAAGGCACGTACAGGAAAGCAGCGGGGAGAGAGGCCCTAAGGACTGGAGGCTGGCCAGCAAGAGAAGACCCCCAGAGGACTGCCCCTCCGGCACTCCACTCAGAAGTGCAGGACTGTCCTCGGGAGGCACCGCAGAAAGACAAGAAAAATGAGGGGGGCAGAGAAAAGAGAAGAGTCCCTGTCCTGGCACAGGGGCGATGTTCTTTACTGGCTAAAAGCTGAGAATTCTGATGCAATAAGGGAAGGAAAAAACAAGTGTGGAGATGCTCGCATAGACAGTGCTCCCTGTTCTGAGAGAGTTAAAACAGCAGAGAACTGGCTTAAGGCCAAGATGGATGCAGTAACTCTGTTCTTCATGTGTGTATGTGTGTGTGTGTGTACCTGTTCTGTGTGCGTTTGCGCACATGCACGCGCATGCTTGTGTACTTGTGTGCACATGTGTGTGGAAGCCAGAGGTCCATGTCAGGTATCTTTCTTATTTGTTCTTTACTTTCTTTCTTTCTTTCTTTTCTTTCTTCCTTCCTTCCTTCCTTCCTTCCTTCCTTCCTTCCTTCCTTCCTTCCTTCCTTTCTCTCTCTGTCTCTCTCTCTCTCTCTTTCCCTCCCCTCCCCTCCCTTCCCTCCCCCCTCCTCCCCCCCTTCTCCTTCCTTTCTTTCTTTTCTTTTCTTTTCTTTTCCTTTCCTCTCTCATCTCATCTTCTCTCTCTCTCTCTCTCTCTCTCTCTCTCTCTAACAGGTTCTCACTGAACCTGGAGCTCTGATTAGGCTGGCATGCTTGGCCTGGAAGCTGCAGGGATCTGTCTGTGTCTGCCTCCCCAGCGCTGGGATTGGAGGTGAGGGATGCCACACTTGGCTTTTTATGTGAGTGCTGGGGAACCAGACTTTGGTCCCTGTCTCTGCACAGCTAGCCATCTCTCCAGCAGCCTGTAGTGACTTTGGGGTCTACCTTGACACTTCTGCCGTCCTACACAGTGCACTTCAGACACCAGGTTACATGTTTTGAGACTTAGACACATATTTTTATTAATTCTTTGAGATTATCATAAATTTTGATTATATTCCCCACTTCCTCAAACTCCCAGATCCACCCACCCCTTTCCTCAACCAACTTCATATCCTTTTGTCTTTCTTTCATGGAGTCCAATTTGTGCTGCCCAAATACTCTTTGAGTGTGAAATCTTCACTGGAGCATGGTTGCCCTACCAGGGCACATCCTAAAAGAAAACCGACTTTTCCTGTTTTGGCAGCTATCAAATCCCAGGAGCTCCTTAGCCAGGGGTAGGGCTTCCTGCCCCCAGTCCCACCATGCTGGGATTTTTGTCTGGGTTGAGCTTGAGCAGGTTGCCCTGATCTCTGGAAAATATGATTCCTTCTGGAATCCACAAGGAAAATCCACCACCTCCGGTGCTTATAGTCTTTCTCCCTCCTCTTCTTCAAAGATCTGTGAGCCTCGGGAGGAGGTTGTGACAAAGATGTCCCATTTAGGCTGATCACTCTGCAATCTCTTACTGGCTGCATGTTGACCAGTTGTGGGTCTCTGTGATAATTGCCTTCTACTGCAAGAAGCTTTTCTGATGAAGGTTGAGAGATGCATTCATATGTAGGTTTAAATTCTTAGGAGTCATGTTAATACTGTGTCCATTTAGTAGAATATTAGTAGCAGGTTCCCCCCTAGGGCCCATGTCCTACCTAGCCACAGGTTCTTGCCCCTTATAATAGCACTAGAATGGGATCCCTTGTTTGGAATGGACCTTAAATCCAATCAGAGGATGACTGGTTAGTCTTATAACACCCATGGCACTATGGCACGAGTAGGCATATCCTGCTAAGCCAGTTGTTATTGTTGCTTGCAGGGTTCACAGATTGGTAAGACCAATGATTGCTTTTCTCCTTTGGTGGTGTGCACAGCACCTTCCAACACTGTGAAGCTAGGCAATATGAATGAAGCTTGAGGTTAGTTCCTGCTTGACCTCTCTCTGTTTTATAACCTAAGTATACAGTGTCTTCAGCAATAGGATCTTACCATCAAGACCTGGCAGGTAACCAAGAGTAATGGTGGTAGCCTGTATTGTTTGGGGGTGGTCTGTGGAACTCCCAGTGGCCAACAGCTCAAGACAGGTATCCCATTCCCGTCACTGGGGTTTTTATTTGCCGTCATGAGGAGTCCAGTTATGGTATTGTCCCCCTTTCTCCTCTGCAAAGAGTAACACCATTTAAACTCTCTTTATACATGTATATGTATATATTTTAGAGGGCTTCTACAATAGTAGGTTTCTATATGGTTTTTCAAAAGGCCTTTCCCTGTATTTCTTCCTCTACCCTACTCACCCATCCCCCCAACCATTTAATCCTCCCCATTCCATTATTCCCCTTTGATATCATTATGTTATCCCTCCCTTCCCTTGATAGATTATAACATATATTTTTTCTTTTTTGTTGTTTCAAGACAGTGTCTCACTATGTAACCCTCAATATGTAGACAAAGCTGGCCCCAAACTCACAGAGATCCACCTGCTTCTGCCACCCAAGTGCTGGGATTAGAGTCATCCACCACCATGCCCAGACTTCAGTTTCTCTTAAAAAGGAAATTATTTAAGCGAACTTAGTAAACTAGCTTATATATTTTACTCAGTCTTTAAGCTTTCATTTTATTTTATTATTTTATTTTATTCTATTTTTTGGTCTTTTTTTGAGACAGAGTCTCCCTGTAGTCCCAGCTGTCCTGGAACTCACTCTGTAGACCAGGCTGGCCTTGAATTCACAAAGATCTGCCTGCCTCTGCCTCCCAAGTGCTAGGATTAAAGGCATGCGCCACCACTCCCAGCAAGCTTTCATTTTAAACTTTGCTTAATCTTGGTTGTAAGTAATATCCTTTGAGAGATATAACTTCAAAAACCACAAACCCACATATATAACTATTCCTAAGATTCTTGTGGTGTGGATTTCTCTGTGAACACTGTGCTTAATTTAAAGCCTATACCTTCTGTATGTTATAAGCTCAGCTCTGCTTCATACTGATTTGTCCTGAAAGTCTGTTCTGTGGCAAAGTCAAGGCTCCAGTTTCACCCAAGTGGAGGTCCCTCTAGGGGATTTCCATAAGCAGCAAGAGAAAGCTGCATCTCCAAGAGCCACTCTTGAGGGACAAGCTCGTTCCATGAAGATTTCCTTGCTTGGGAGGTGGGATGTGTGCTCTGTCTACAAGGCAGTTCCTGGAACCCAAGGTAAAGACAGGCTTAGGACAATGGAGACTTTCAGGGGTCCTTTGGGGATCTGGACATTGGAAAAGCCCACAGTAAGATACTTCTGTTTCTTTTATCTTTATGTTTTCAGCCTTGAAGGAGGATGAGACAGATCAGGTATCACTGCCATTGGTTGTTAGACATCCACACCTAGAGTGATTGACAGGCCTCTTCCTGAGTTAAGCAAAGTCTGACACAAAGTGAAGGAGACAGATACAAAAGAAATGCAGAGAAGCCAGGCTTGCCATGACCTTGTAGGCCCCCAGGAGACCCTAAGGGCTTGCTATGTGAGAACCCTATAGAACCAGGTTTGTCATGAGCTTGTAGGCCCCCAGGAGACCCTAAGGGCTTGCTATGTGAGAACCCTATAGAACCAGGTTTGTCATGACCTTGTAGGCCCCCAGGAGGAGACCCTAAGGGCTTGCTATGTGAGAACCCTATAGAACCAGGCTTGCCATGACCTCGTAGGCCCCCAGGAGACCCTAAGGGCTTGCTATGTGAGAACCCTATAGAACCAGGCCTGGGGTCTATGGGACCACACTGCCAGGCATCAGGGATTGCACAGCACAGGCAGGTGCTTAGGGGAGGGGTCATTTAAGGTAAACAGTGCTCGCCCTGGGAAGTAGTGAGGGGAAGATAATACTGTTCAGGTAGAGAGGAAAAAAAAAAACCAACAACAACTCTGCTGCATTTAGCCATCAAGGTCCAATCTTGTGCAAGTACTGTTTAAATACCTATATATCTAATTGCTTGTGCTTCATTAGTAGGATCAAAAGGTTATTCCTGGACAAACTGTCAGCCCATGAAAGGAAACAGCCAGAACTGACCAGAGTCCAAGACAACAGCTCCAGAGAAAGTGGACTGTTTTGCTTCTCATCCACCTGTGCCCCTTTTCTAAGCCTAGGGAACAATCTGTAGAAGAGGGGGAATGGTAGAATGTAGGGGCTGTGATTGGGGTGAATGGTGGAACTACAGCAATGTGGTCTGGACACACATTTGATCAACTTGATTGAATATACAAGCCCCTCCCACCCCCCGCTGGATGGTGGGACCCATGGGCTGTGTGGGTTTGGGCACAACTGCTTGCAGGTTGGTTTTGCATGAAGGATGCTTGTACTCATAAATTATCACTTATAGCTAAAAAATGAAAAAAAAAATAAACTGAGAGAAAGATGCAGGACGGATATGGCAGAATGCATGATCGTGGGGTGGGGTGGGGGGAAGGGAGGGGGAAATATGCCTGAACTGAATTGGAGAATGATGTATGAAATACACAGAGCATCAATAAAAATTAAAAAAAATGAAAAAACGAAAAAAACAAACAAAGAGAAGAGCGGTGCAAGCAGCCCTAGAGAAGAGCCTTCTGCCGCTGCAGGACCAGCCTGGGGGAGGAGCCTCTGCCCACTTAGGCTCTTTTCTCGGACCTTCCTGGCCTTCAGACAGGACAGTCAGTGGCCACCAGTCATGCCTCCCTTATTTGGACTCATACCTGGACTGTACCTCGCCCCCAGGCAATTCCCTTTCCTCTCTTCCAGCAGACTAGGAAGACGACATTGAGGGCAGAGTGTTGACAACAAAGCTGCAACCTGGAGGGGTGAACGCCTCGGAGGTGCAGCTGAGCTCCGGCCCCTGGGAGGCCTGCTGTGGATGCGACAACATCCCAGCTGTGCCCGTCAACTAGTGCTCGAGGCATAATGAGCAAGAAGCTCTCGTGCAACAAGGTGGCTCAGGAGATTCCTTCTGGGGCTCTAGGCCTCCCAGGGAGGGCCATCCTCAAAAGGTTTCCTGAGGGGGCTAGAGAGATGGCTCAGTGGTTAAGAGCACTGGCTGCTCGCAGAGGACGCAGTTCAGTTCCTGGCTCCCACATAGTGACTAACAACTATCCTAACTCCCGTTCCATGGGATCTGGCGCCCTCTTCTGACCTCTGTGGGCATTACAGGACACGGGAGCATTTACATGCGGGCAATACATTCATACACACAAAATAAAAATAAGCAAATATTAGAAAAGTAAGTAACCCGAGGTACTGAAAGTAGGGCCTTCTACTCTAGAAGACACATCCAGGTCGCTGAAGACAGGTGTGGGAGGGGCAGATGTCTCTCGAGGAGCTCACACTGCAACAGGATTCTTGGCACATAACTCATGGTGCACCCTGTACCACTGCCCTGAGCCCCAAAGGAAGTCACTGCGGACACTCCTCAGCAGAGGTTTGGAATGTTCCTGATCAAGACAGGCACCAGCCAGGGCAGATGGCGGGTAATCAAGATTCTGTCAGGAAGCGGTATTTTCTATGTGATTGCCAATGGGATATGGATTGATAGGCCTATACTGCCCTCTAGTGGCCACCATGCTCCAGCCACCGCCTGTCCCTCAAGAGAAGACAGCTCCCAGGGGCAAGGCTTGCCATCCATTTCTCCAATCTTCCACCTCAATGAGCACACTCGGGGCATGGTGGGCCACTAGATACATGTTCAGCTTCTACTCTGGGCAGGCCACACAACCTCTGGCTGTCCCCAGCAAAGCCACTCTCCCTGTGGCCATTGCTTTTGGCACAATTCCCACAGATGGGCAAAGGCAGGCAAGCAGGTTGATAGTGACAGGACAAAGAGGCTTCCCTGTCAGGGCTGGTCTGGCCAGACTCAGGCCCTTTTAGTGATCAGGCACTGAAGACTTCCAGTACAAGATCTGACATAAACTGTTTGTCATGCTGTGCTGTATGGAGTCACAGGGTGGCACTGAGACATCAGTGACACACACAGGCTTGAAGTCTCCCTAGCCCAATACCAACAGAAAGGTTATTGGCATTGAGTAGCACACACAAGGCATCGTAACACTGCCCTGGCAGTGTGAAAACAGCGACACTGGAGAAAGCAGGCACAGGGATGAGGTGGCAGTGAGGAGTCACAAAGCTCTTCAGTGTCAGCTTTGCCAGGGACTGACTGCATCGTGCTCAGGTACTCACCACACTTATAAGCACCCGTCCCCAGAGCTGTAGGTGCTGCCTGCTAGGAGGCATTGCGTAAACTCCACCCCTGAAGGAGAGTCAGGGGACTCAGTTAGCCCCGGGACCATGGAAGGGTCTGTCCATAGCATGCCGAATCACAAATGCTCCTAACCCCGGTGTGCTGGATAGCTTTAGTGTCAACTCGACACACCTGGGTTGAGGGAGCCTCAGCTGGGGAATTTCCTTCATTGGACTGGCCTGTGGCCAAGTCTGTGGAACATTGTCTTGATTGTTGAGTGATGTGGGAGGGCACAGCCCACTGTGGGCAGTGCCACCCCTGGGCAGGCTGTTGTGCATTGTATAAGAAAGCAGGCTGAGCATGGGCCAGGGGAGCAAGCCAATAAGCAGCCTTCCTCCATGGCCTGTGTCCTGGCCTCCAGGTTCCTGCCCTGAGTTCCTACTTTGGACTTCCTAAGTGATGAACTGTGACACGACCCAGGAGATGTAAGACAAATAAACCCTTTCCTCTCCAAGTTGGTGTTGGTCAGAGTGTTTTATCTCAGCAAAACACCTGGGGATCTTCTTGGATCACCCTTCCATGTCAAGTAAAGACTCTCCACTTAACAGGACTGAGAAGCAGCTGTTGTGGCAGGAAGTGGGAACAAGGAGTAACTGGGCTAAAACCATTCATCTTGAAGGTTCCACAGAGGATGCAAAAATGGCCCAGCACTGGACCTGCTTAAGCTTTCGCTACTGGTTTCTGATAGTCCCAGTAGGTTGTTGAGGTTCAAAGCTTATCTCTATTACTGCTGTCAAAGATGGACCAAATTACAGCAAAGTGATATGGGGTCCCAGACAAACTGCTGGGCAGGTGAGAGCCGTGGAGTACTCCAGTGCCCCCTAGAGGTCACAGAGGATGGTGAAGTAATACCGTACCTCAGCTCAACGTCCTAGAGGTTGATGGAATGCTCCCGAATCTCCCCGAATCCTGACATCACGGAAATTGGTGGAACATTCTAGTGCCCCCTTAAATGATATGGAGGTCAGTGGAGTACTCCAGCCCAGAGTGGCTCACTAGCCCCTCACACGACTGGTATGTCTATCAAAGATCTCATGGCTAGGGGTCTCTGTCCACTCTCAAGTAGTGGACCATGCCTTGGTTACTATGGCAATAGTGTTCCCAAAGATTCATTTCCAGAAAATAGCCTCTTTATAAAATGTTCCTTTATTTTATTCTTTGTCTCAGTATTAAAGACTTGAAACTTCTCACCAAGATACGTGGTGAGACTGTGATTAGAGAAGGCTAAATTTAGGAGATCTCCTGAGGCCAGCAGAAGGAAGAGTAGGAGACAGGTAGGAACTGGGTGCCTCAGCAAGGCTGATTGTTGATCCCTTAATCCAGCTTTGGCTTGATTGGCTTTTGTGGCTGTGGGGGCGGAGTTATCCTCCCAGCCAGTATTAAAGGTGGGGTTGTGTGACTCTTGAGATCTGAGATCTCCTGAGGCCAGCGGAAGGTACCCCCCCAACTGGGATTACGAAGGCATCTGAAGGAGGCAAGCAAAGCAAGCCTTCAACACAGTGAAGAGGCATTTAGGACTCACATTGGAATACAGTCAAGGAGAAGCCCATATGCCAGGAACACGAAGAAGAGACAACACAGGAAAGGGGCAGGATAATCCACCACCAAGCTCTACCAACCCTATGGAAGACTCCTGCAGTGCAATCCCTCTGGGGATGCCCCAGGAGACAGATATTAGGAACACAATTGGGAACATATTTAAAGAACTACAAGATTATAAAGAAAAAAAATCAAAGACTAAGAAAAGAGAATGAAGAACTCAAGAAGGACCTAGAGAGAGAGAACGACAAACTCTGGAAAGAAGTAGAAACACTGAAAAGATCCCATGCTGAAAAAGATAAGGAAACCAACCAGCGAAGCAAAGAGCTACAAGAAGAGATTGAGAAGCTCCAAAAAGAAGTAAAAATACTAAAGAAATCAGAAGAGGAAATGAAAAAGGAA
>VZQC01009093.1:264444-290363 GCA_009823505.1 Rhizomys pruinosus | reverse complement strand
CCCTCACCACACTCCTGTAAGTGACCCTCAGCACACTCCTGTAAGTGACCCTCACCACACTCGTGTAAATGACCCCTCACCACACTCCTGTAAGTGACCCCTCACCACACTCCTGTAAGTGACCCATCACCACACTCCTGTAAGTGACCCTCATCACACTCCTGTAAGTGAACCCTCACCACACTCCTGTAAGTGACCCTCACCACACTCCTGTAAGTGACCCTCAGCACACTCCTGTAAGTGACCCTCAGCACACTCTTGTAAGTGACCCTCACCATACTCCTGTCAGTGACCTCTCACCACACTCCTGTAAGTGACCCTTACCACACTCCTGTCAGTGACCCATCACCACACTCCTGTAAGTGAACCCTCACCACACTCCTATAAGTGACCCTCAGCGCACTCCTGTAGGTGACCCTCATCACACTCCTGTCAGTGACCCCTCACCACACTCCTGTAAGTGACCCTCACCACACTCCTGTAAGTGACCCTCACCACACTCCTGTAAGTGACCCTCAGTGCACTCCTGTAGGTGACCCTCACCACACTCCTGTCAGTGACCCCTCACCACATTCCTGTAAGTGACCCTCAGCACTCTCCTGTAAGTGACCCTCAGTACACTCCTGTCAGTGACCCATCACCACACTCCTGTAAGTGACCCTCAGCACACTCCTGTAAGTGACCCTCAGCACACTCCTGTAAGTGACCCTCAGCACACTCCTGTAAGTGAACCCTCACCACACTCCTGTAAGTGACCCTCACCACACTCCTGTAAGTGACCCCTCACCACACTCCTGTAAGTGACCCTCATCACACTCCTGTCAGTGAACCCTCACCACACTCCTGTAAGTGACCCCTCACCACACTCCTGTAAGTGATCCTCACCACACTCCTGTAAGTGACCCTCATCACACTCCTGTAAGTGACCCTCATCACACTCCTGTAAGTGACCCTCACCACACTCCTGTCAGTGACCGATCACCACACTCCTGTAAGTGACCCTCAGCACACTCCTGTAAGTGACCCTCACCACACTCCTGTAAGTGACCCTCAGCACACTCCTGTAAGTGACTGCTCACCACACTCCTATAAGTGACCCCTGACCACACTCCTGTAAGGGACCCCTCACCACACTCCTGTAAGTGACTCTCACCACACTCCTGTAAGTGACCCCTCACCACTCTCTTGTAAGTGACCCTCACCACACTCCTGTAAGTGACCCCTCACCACACTCCTGTAAGTGACCCCTCGCCACACTCCTGTAAGTGACCATCAGCACACTCCTGTAAGTGACCCATCACCACACTCCTGTAAGTGACCCTCATCACACTCCTGTAAGTAACCCTCACCACACTCTGTAAGTGACCCTCACCACACTCCTGTAAGGGACCCTCACCACTCTCCTGTAAGTGACCCATCACCACACTCCTATAAGTGACCCTCATCACACTCCTGTAAGTGAACCCTCACCACACTCCTGTAAGTGACCCTCACCACACTCCTGTAAGTGACCCTCACCACACTCCTGTAAGTGACCCCTCGCCACACTCCTGTAAGTGACCATCAGCACACTCCTGTAAGTGACCCATCACCACACTCCTGTAAGTGACCCTCATCACACTCCTGTAAGTAACCCTCACCACACTCTGTAAGTGACCCTCACCACACTCCTGTAAGGGACCCTCACCACTCTCCTGTAAGTGACCCATCACCACACTCCTATAAGTGACCCTCATCACACTCCTGTAAGTGAACCCTCACCACACTCCTGTAAGTGACCCTCACCACACTCCTGTAAGTGACCCCTCGCCACACTCCTGTAAGTGACCATCAGCACACTCCTGTAAGTGACCCATCACCACACTCCTGTAAGTGACCCTCATCACACTCCTGTAAGTAACCCTCACCACACTCTGTAAGTGACCCTCACCACACTCCTGTAAGGGACCCTCACCACTCTCCTGTAAGTGACCCATCACCACACTCCTATAAGTGACCCTCATCACACTCCTGTAAGTGAACCCTCACCACACTCCTGTAAGTGACCCTCACCACACTCCTGTAAGTGACCCCTCGCCACACTCCTGTAAGTGACCCTCAGCACACTCCTGTAAGTGACCCATCACCACACTCCTGTAAGTGACCCTCATCACACTCCTGTAAGTAACCCTCACCACACTCTGTAAGTGACCCTCACCACACTCCTGTAAGGGACCCTCACCACTCTCCTGTAAGTGACCCATCACCACACTCCTATAAGTGACCCTCATCACACTCCTGTAAGTGAACCCTCACCACACTCCTGTAAGTGACCCTCACCACACTCCTGTAAGTGACCCTCACCACACTCCTGTAAGTGACCCTCATCACACTCCTGTAAGTGAGCCTCACCACGCTCCTGTAAGTGACCCTCACCACACTCCTGTAAGGGACCCTCACCACTCTCCTGTAAGTGACCCATCACCACACTCCTGTAAGTGACCCTCATCACACTCCTGTAAGTGAACCCTCACCACACTCTTGTAAGTGACTCTCATCGCACTCCTGTAAGTGACCTCACCACACTCCTCATTTACATGTTAATCTTTTTGCTTCTGAAACCTCTGACTCTCTCTTCCCTGTTCCTCTATCTCATCTCTACGCTGATACAGACCCACAGGTTAGAGTCCATGACTCGCCATCTACCAACAATCCTTCTAAGTTTCATTAGAAAGGCTATCCATTCTATCTCTCTGAGTATGTCCACTATATAATGTTACCCTGGATTATTAAATGTATTAAGATACCTGCAGCCCATGCCAAAACTGGAACTCTCATTTGAGCCCTTACACATAGGGAATATGCTTCAAGATCCCCAGTATGACTGAAACTGTGCATAATATATTAATTGTGTGTTTTCCTATGCCTAGAAATTCATGTTAAAGTCTAAATTAGATATAACAGGGAGCTAGGGAGATGGTTCATTTGGTAAAGCACTTTCCACTCAAGCATGAGGACTTGAGTTTAGATTCACATAAACGCAGGCTGGGGCAATGTGCCTACGAAAGAGCTGTGCTAGGGGTCAGAGCACTGAAGAGATAGGCAGATTATTCCTGGAGTGTCTTGGCCCACCAGCTAGCCAAACTGATGAGTTCCAGGTTCAGTGGCAGACCATGTCTCAAAAACTAAGGTGGATAACCACCCATGAAGACATACAGCATAGACCTCTAGCCTCTGCAACACATGCACACATGTGCAGACACACCTGTACACATAAGTGCACACAGCCACACAAACACACAGACCCACACATGCAAACAAAAAGAAATTACAGAAAGAATGAACAATAAATTACCCACAGTACAGGATTGCTAACAACGACTAAAAGTACAATGGAACAACATTACATAAGAAAATTTTTTTCAAATTGTTTCTGGAATTTTCCATTTTAATACTGTGGATTGATGCTGACCTCAGGTAACTAAAACCATGGAAAATGAAATCACAGATAAGGTGACACTAGTCACAGGATGTAGTCAGGGACCAGCAGATAAGAAAGAACCATCCCTGAATAGGACACCTATATCGAACATCTGCCTTCCAAGGCTCAGGGATCATGGTGGAGGAAGGGGCAGAAGGATTGAAGAGCTGGAGGTGGGGGACGACCACAAGGAGACAGCTTTTCAGGCAGCTGTTCAGCTCTCATATGAACAAAGAGCAATGGTGACAGCATGCATACATCCCATCCAAGATCAAATCAGACAAAACCCCAGCAGAGACATGAAGAAATGGGTAAGAAATCCCAGCCTAAGGAAACCATGGTAACTAATGGCCGATGGGTCAAGCAGAGACAGTCTCTTTTAAGGATAGGACTCTTGGTATGTTAACCAGGCTCCAGTGGAGGGATCCATACTGATATTTGGGGACACAAATTAAACTCTACAGGCATATATATATGATTAGATATAGATATAGATGTTATAGATATAGATATAGATGGTATAGATATAGATATAGATGATATAGATAGATGATACAGATGATATAGATATAGATATACAAACAGAGAGACAGAGGGACAGCTAGACTACATTAAATTGGGCAGGGGGGCGTAGGGGAGGTGTAGAGAGGGGAGCAGATCTAAATATCATCAAATTATATTGTATGCAAAATGCAAAAATTCAATAAGAAATGAAATATAGAAAGAACCATAAGATGATATATATCAGCTCAGGACCTTAGTATTCATTACCTCTCACAAAGGTGACCACAGTGTCTAGAAAGAAGGGCCCCTTACTAAACCAGGTGTATGGCCTGAGGGTAGCAAACTGAGTAAATAATAGATGTAGTTAAGTGAAATTTTAGTATGTTTCATGAAGTAAATTGAATCTTTTCAAGGAAAGTCTACATTGCTTTTGCTAGATCTTAGCTATTGAACAATCCATAACTGAGGCAGGGGAGTAGCTTGGGCAAGTCTACTAGTCAAGCAACCTGCTGTTTCAGGTTCTCAATCAGAATAATCTTCAAACAGTATGCTTGTACACACACAAACAGAAAGGGACTAAGAATAGTCTTCATATAAATTTAGTGCTCTTCGTTCTTCAAATTTATTGAAATTACATTATCTTTAAGGATGAGGACCTGGCTTATTCTGAAAGTTATAGAGCAGCAGTGCTCAGTAGTGTTCCAATAGTGCACTATAGCCTAGCTCTTTAACTTTCAGTAACCCTTAAAGCTCTTACCTGCCCATCAATCCATACAGTCTTGAGGGTTGATGTCAGGTATATCCACCCAATGCTAATCTGAGCAATGTTTGCCCAAGGGGTGCACACAGAGTAAGAGACAGATTGAGTAAAGGTCTTTGCAAGGAAATTAAATATAAAAATTCCTGCAGTGCACATCACCGAGTAATTGGTGACTAGGTGAAATTGAGTGCTTATTTACTGATGGAATCTTTACATTTTGAGTTACAAAAGTCATTTATTTATACATTAAGGAGTAATCTGGGCCAAGAAGGGACATTCAGGAAGAAGGAAAAAGAAGACAGAAGTCACCCACTCCTGTGAGGGAGGCAGAGCCATAGAAAGAGCTTGCCTAGGTGCTTCTGGAGAGAAAAGCTTAAATGACAATAATTATCCTGTAAAGGCACACTGCCCTTCTTACTCACAGAACCAGAGGAATAGACCCAGGCTTTCCCTAAGTACAGAGGCTACCCTTTAGTCTTGCATTATAGACTTTGAGGTAATAGTCACCAGGGATTTAGAAAGTACTGACTTCCCATGTAATTTTCCAAAGGCTGGAGAAACTCTCCCACTAGTCCCTTCCTATTAGTAGTAAAATCATTTGAAAAATAAATCAAGTTATCAAGTTTAAAATCATGGGAATATTTATTTCCCACACATACACTTTAAATATTTATTTCCCATACATACACTTTAAATCCTGGTATGGTTCCACTTATAAAGTTTCTTAGTTTCTTAGGTGGACATAAGGATTCTTGCATTTGTGTATTACTTCAGATTTCCTTAAGAACCTCTTGCGATAGTTCATTATGTGTCGATGCACCAGGTCTAAGAGATGCCCAGGAAGCCAGCAAAATGTTATTTCTGCATGTGCTTGTAAGAGTGTTTCTAGAATGAACTAGCATTTGACACAGTAGACAACTAAGTAAATAAGATATCTAATAAATTCAGGGTACCCCCCTCAAACTATTGAGAATTCAGCAGCCCTTTCCTCAACCACAGAGAAGCTGCAGAGAACCAAAATGATAAGAAAGGACAAATTTTTCTCTCTTTCTGCTTCAGCTAGGAAATCTACCCTTCCTGCCTTCAGACATCAGCCCTCTCAGATCCTAGAGCATCAGGTTCAGTTTGGAGGGTTCATCAACAGCACCTTTCATTCTCAGACTTTCAGGTTTGGATAGAACTTCACCATAAACTCCCCACCCCACTCCCACTCACGTGTATGAAACCCTATCAGCAAATTTGTTTCTTTCTACCTCTCTATCTCCAACTCATCTATCCTCTCTCTACCCATCCAGTTGGTTCTGTTTCTCTAGAGAAGCCTAGAATCCTATTATATGCCAGGTGTGGGAGCTACTACAGAACAATAGTACAATCCCACAGGCTGGGCTTGGTGGCAGCAAAGACCTGTAATCCTAGTTACTTCAAAAGCTAAGACAAAAGATCACAAGTTTGAGACTTGCCTGGGTTACAGAGTGAGTTCAAAAATAACTCAGTGAGACTTGGGTCAAAATTTAAAAAATATGTGACATTCAGAGAAAATGAACTAGAGATATACCTCAATGGTAGAGCATGCACAAGGCCCTATATTCAATCCTCAGTATTAAAAAAAGAACAAAACAAAACAAAAAACCCTCTCAGAGTTGTTGAGTTAGATAACACAATATATAAAAGTGCCTAACGCATAGTGGGTGTTTAGTTACATTATTTACTTTCAGTCTGATGTTCTAAAAAATATTATTATTGTAGCTATTAATATGAAATGCCCTTGAGTTAGCAATAAAGGCAACTCAGACTGAGTAACAAGAAGTATGGTAAAATAAAGTTTCAGCTTCTGCTTCCTGAGTGAAAAGATTAGCTATCAATAGTCATTAACAGTTTAAGATTGAATCACTTGCAAAACAATCAGAAAAAGGTGATAATTTTTCATGCTCGGAAAGATGACCCAACTGGGGCTTCAAAACTGACAGCAAAAAATAGTGTTGTCAATATAACACCAACAGTCCAGAATTAATCAGATCCCAACCCCTTTGTCTGCTGGGAAATCTCCACAGTCTATTCCCAGTGCCTTAAAGATAGAGGTTGACCTTGTGGCACTTGCCTAATCATAATTTATAGATGTGTAAACATTTACTGCAACAATTACAGGTTGGCCTAATGAAATTCCAGGCACAATTTAGAATCAGTCTGTGAGCTGAGATCTGCAAATAAATTACAAGTCAAGGCAAGCCTCTTTCAAGAACAGAACCTCGTATAGGCTTATAGGTCAGGGCATGTTGTTTGAGTCCCTTAAAGGATCTGGACATGCATAGATCTGGACTGGGTTTTGGAAAGCAATTTTTTGATGTCTGTCCTTCATCTTCCTGGAAATGTTTCCTCATCTGTAAAATGGATAGATGGGAATGGAGCTTCTGTGCACGGTAGTTATGAGAATCAAAATCCCTTCATTTGTTTACTTGATACGTGATTATTAATTACCATCTGTATGCTAGAAATCCAATGTTTAGAATCATATGTAGCCCCTGGAAATAAATGGTGATTATTTTGTTATATTTGATTTATTATTAACTGTAATAGTGAGCAGTCTTGTGAATAAGAGAACTCTATTGTGTAGAATTTTATCAGGTAGCACATTATGTAGAATTTTATCACAAATCATGTTTATTGAAGAGAGATAAGAGGAGTGATATGGGAAGAGATGGAAGCCATCAGTACCTCTCCCAGACCTCCCAGGAGATAGTTTGGGGGCTTAAGCAAAGAAGAGAAAAATAAAGCAAACTTTTCTTTCAGTTCCCGTGAACAGAAGAGTTAAGGAGAAAAACAATGAAAGAGACCTGAGGGTTTCACACATGTCAGCCCTTTGCTGGAGATATACTTAAGACACATTATTTATTCCATGAAAGAATTCTATTGAATTTGTTATCCTCACTGGACAACCAAGGTAATTGTGATTCCAAAATGTTAAACTCAAAGAAATAATGTGAACAAGTAAAAAGTCCTTTGACTATAGACTGATGCATTTGAAGGGAGCTTTCAAGGATACATGACTTCCAAAGTCTACTGACAGGGGCTAAAGGGTCTTCAGCCCATGACATCTTTTAGCAAAAACAAATCCTCTAACTCAGGTGATATATATATTTGTATATATTTATGTATATATATTTGTATATATTTATGTATATATATATATATATATATATGCAATACAAGTTGGAGAGAACAACAACAACAAAAGAATGGGAAAAAAAGACTGCAATAGTGAAGTTCTTCCAAAAACAATAAGCCTCTGCTTTGAAAAAAAACTCTGGGAAGACTCAGAAAAAGATGCAGGACATGTACGGCAGAGGGCAGGGACTCAGGTGGGGTGGGGGCATGGAAAGGGAAGGGACTCTAAATTCAATTGAGAAAAGATGTATGATGTATTGAAATAGTTTAATAACAATAATAATTAAAAAAAAATTCCCTATGTGTATGAAGACCCAGAGTCCAGATCTGGAGAGAAAACACCCGGGAAACAGAAAACACTAAGAAAACAGAACAGCCAGGTGGGGTGGCACATGCCTCAGTCCCAGCACTTTGGAGGCAGTCAGGCAGGTCTCTGTGAATTTGAGAGTTCAAGGCCAGCCAGGTCTAGGAAGTGAGACCCTGAAGAAAGAAAGAAAGAAAGAAAGAAAGAAAGAAAGAAAGAAAGAAAGAAAGAAAGAAAGAAAGAAAGAAGGAAAGAAAGAAAAGAGAGAGAGAGAAAGAAAGAAAGAAAGAAAGAAAGAAAGAAAGAAAGAAAGAAAGAAAGAAAGAAAGAAAGAGAGAGAAGAAGAGACAGAAAAGGGCAGGGCTAAGGATAGCTCAGTTGGGATAATACTTGCCTAACTTACACAAAGCTTGGGTTTAATCTCCAGTACCCCATCACCTGGGTGTTGTCTATACCTGTAAAGAAGAGGAAGGAGAGAAGAAGGGGAGAGAGGAGCAGGGAAGGAAGAGGAAGGGAAGGGAGAAGAGAAGAAAGCAGGAAACCGCCAGTCTCATTGAAGGGCCAGGTGAAAGGGGCAGAGTACTACCAGCCTGTCCTCCCACACTGGGAAATGCCATTCCCTCTGTCACCTCACAGGTCCCAACTGTCATCTGCTTTTAGCAAAACCTGATCCTATTTTTTTAATGCAAATACAGAACAAGCACCCTGAAGGCCGCGCTGGAGGAGCACGCTGTTTCTGATTAATCCTTAATGTGGCTCTTGAGCACATGTGCTATTCGTCTCCTTAAGTATAAACCCCATTTATGAAGAAAGATTTGTTCCAGTTGATTGCTTAGCTACAAATATCATTGCTGCCCTCCCACCCCTGATACTTAAAAGAAGCAAGCTCAGACCTCTGATTGTTAAGAATATTTTGAGGAAGAGGCTCTAATGCTTTGTGAAGTGAATGCATTTCCTGGGTAACTCATACCCTCGTTCAACCTACCCAGAGTTGGACCATGCTTCTATGGAACTGTCACCTAGTATCCACCAGTGACAAAATGTCACCTTCGTGCAACAGATCTCCTGGGATAGAGTCACAGCTTGGCCTCTGGCTACAAGTCACAGTCTCCTCTGTGCTCTGGTCACTCATGTAAGAACTATGAAAATTTAAAGGAAATACTTATCCAAGGCACTTAAAGAAGTATCCATTGTCTACTAAGCCCTCCACAAATATTAATTGAAATAAATATCTTCTTGAGAGAATGGGACAAGGCAGCTGACATGTTATCCTCTGCAATTTGTTAACTTCTCCGAAGCCGTTGGCACCCTGCCCTGTGTTCCTTTAACCTGATATACTAAAAATGAAAGTTGAGTACTTTCTGAGTGCCAGGCACTCTGCTGGAATTTTACCATCCTCCTCTTGTCTGGTTCCCAGAAGGTGGCACAATTGCATGATCACCTTGATACTGAGAAGGTGGCAAATGTCCAGAGGCTGAGCCATTCACTTTGGGCATTCCAGATCCTCCGAGATGTTGCTGCCTGAAATCCTCCATCCCTCCTCGTCCTCACCATCTAACCCACCCTCATGGCTCTGGGACAGGTGGGTGCTGACATGATGCAGATCCCTATGAAATGGCATGGCTCTCACTAAGGTGATGAGACCCAAAGAAATTTCAAGGAAATCAGAAAGAGTCCTGCCAGGTCTTTTGATTCAAGAACAGGAAACAATTGAATCAAGGATATAGATGCAGAAGAGTAGGCCATTCCATTTAGATGAAGTTCAAAAACAATGTGAACCCCACCAAAATAGTGACTGTCAAGAGAAAACAAGCACTGTGGGAAGAGGTGGAAAGAATGTTCAGGAGATGGACATGTGATGTATCTTCTTGGAGCTTTGGCTACTTAATATAGTCATAGGGAACTATTTGATTGCATTTTATCATGTATGTTTTAACTTCAGTTAAAAAAATATAGAGTTGAGAAGGGTGGAGGGAGCAGGGCCAGTGACAGGTAGCAGACACGGATGTGATGCAGCTGGAGTGGGGTGGCCTAGGGGGCCACCGTAGCTAGGACCCAGGGGTTCCAGGTTAAGAAAGCCAGCACTGCAGTGTGCTCAGCATCAGCCCCTTGCCCAGGCGTATTCGGGCTGTGAGGCTCTCTAGGAGTGTGTGCTACTCTATCCATACCCCCGTCTTTCACTCCATGCTCCAATTCCCATTTCTCTCACCTTAGACCTCATCTCTCAAAGAAGTACAAATCCGGGGCTGGAGAGATGGCCTAGCGGTTAGGAGCGCCGACGCTCATGCAGAGGACCCGGGTTCGATCCCCAGCACCCACATGGCAGCCGAGAGCTGTCTGAAACTCCAATTCCAGGAGAACTCCAGTTCCAGGGGAATCCGACACCCTCTTCTGACCTCCGTGGCATTGCACGACACGGGTGCACAACCTTGCATGCAGACAGTACACTCATACACATACAGAAATAAATAAAATTAATTAAAAAAAAATTTAAAAAAAAAAAAAAAGAAGTACAAATCCTTTCTTGGCCACCACAGAAGGACCCAGCTTGGATCTGTACCAATGCTCTATGTTCCCCTCTGCTTGTCCATGAGGGAGTCCCTTAAAACTAACACTCGAGATGAGTGGCCAGTCTTCCCTACAGCCCCCAAAACCATGGCCTCAACTCCACCTGTAGGGATGGGTCTTCTGATGTGTTATGATAATATGATGCTGATGCCAGCCCCTGCCCTCTGTCTTGTCTTGAATGATTGAAGGATTTTACAAAGTCCTGACTCCTAATCAATGCAAGATGTCAAAGGCCAGATGCTTTTGTATGTGTGCATGTGTGTACATATATATTTGCATAAGCATATGTATGTGTAGGTGCCTGTGCATTGTCTGTCACTCTTCTCATTCTGTGAAATGGTCTCTCACTGAATCTGGTACTCACTCACTGACTGAGCTGTAGTAACTGGCCAGTGAGCTGCAGGGATTCTCCTCTCTGCCCGTCTCTTCCTCTGCAGTCCCGGGGTTGCAGACATATGCCACAGTGTCTGGCTTGTTCACATGTGTTCTAGGGCAGTCACACTCAAGCCCTCATGTCTGCATGACAAGCACTTAACCAACTAAGAGATCTCATTAGTGCCTTCCCCAGCCAGATTTGAACTACTCAATTAATTTTCATTGGTATTTAATATATTTTGATAACTCCAAGTGATAAATCACACTTGGCTTCATACTTTTATATTTACTATACCTTTTGCCTGGGATTTGTTTCATCTTACTTCCCCAGCACACTGCCCATTCCTCCCAAGGTTTAGCTTATGCCCCTGCATTTCCCACTGTAGCTGGCCTTGCTGACCTCTTTCCTATATTACAGCATGGGCAGCACTGAGGACCCACCCATCCCCCTCAGCAGTCAACAGCCACTTTCCAGCAGAACCATGGATTCTTCCAATTTATCCTCACAGCTAGTACATGGAAGATACTTGGCAAATGTCTTCTATGGATACAGGACACACTCAACCACAAATTAGTCAAATAGGGCACTGCAAAGACCTTTACCTTCTGGGTCTGGGGTTGGTTTCTGGAAGCCCTTTCTGGACTGGACTGAGGAAGGTGGACATCCTCCCATCACACCTCGACCCTATTGGATATAGGACCTTTTATTATCAATAGGGCTCTAAGCAGGGAATGTATTGCACCAGCCCACAGCAGTGGATTGGAAAGTGAATAATTCCTCAGAGTTTGAAGAAGTATAGGGGAATGTAGACTCTACTCCATCTACTATTCACCCCACTAAGCTTCTGTCATTATTATCTTTTTATAATTTCCTTCTTCACCTTCTTATTGTTTTCATTCTCATCTCCTCCTCCCCAAAGAGAGAACCTCTCAGAAGGGCAGTGAGTAAGAAGCATAGAGCCGTGTTAAACATCAAAATTCTGTGCCCTTGCAGGGGCATTCAAGCAAAGGAAGAGCTAGCCTGAAGGGGTAGCAGCCCCACCTCCAGAGCCCAGGCAAAGCTGCCAAGGATCCCAGAAAGGCCTGGAGGTATAGTTGCCATAGTGACAGAGCTGTCACAGGTCCAGGGTCTTGCTGGGTAAGCACAAATGGATGGCATGCAGGATCCCTCTTTTCATTTGAAAATTACCACTAATTTGCAATTAGTTGGAGGAAAATTAGAGATAGACGAAAGGGAATTGCTCCTTTCAGCAAACAACCACAACCACTGAAAATTGACTTTTCTCCTGAGTCATGATGGAGAGGAAAGAAAAGTTGTCACTATAGAGAACGCAGGCTTTGGAGCTAGGTGGTAGGACTGGGTCCTGGTCTTCTTGGTATTCTGGGTGTGTGAACTAGGGGAAGTCTCTGGAGCTTCCTGGCTTTACTTTCTCCAGCTGTAAAACTATATACTGGCCAGCATGGTTGATGGAAAAGTTCAAGGAAATAATAGAAACAGAGTCCTAAGCACCCAACAAGCACCCTGCAAATGGCAACTATTGCTATCATCAATTGAAGCTTTTATTTCACTGATTCATTCGTTCACGTCACTGTTTATTAAGCACCTCTCCCTGAATGTCTTCTAGAAACTACAGCTCATCATAACACGGGCCCAGGAGTAGCTACCAATGAGAACGACAGCCTACCTACAGCCCCGCCATGTTCCCACGCTGCCTCCCATAGGGCCTTTCCCATCAGCACTTTTTCCTCTGTCTTGCCCACTGATGTCAGGAGTCTCCACCACTTCTTTCAGGAGGAGATGTTTGAGGAGCTGAGTTTCCCAGGGCCACCACCAATATCTTTTGGGATTTCAGGGACTGTGGTAATAATAGAACCAAAGCTCAGCTAAGTCCAGCTGTCTCTGAACTCTGAGTTCTTCTAAACAGGGACTAAGCCCTGCTTGACTCTGAAGTTTCACTCCCAGGATTATCCTGTAGGTTGGGCACCTGATTATGGACTATTTGAGGAGAACGTTCTGGAAGAGCATATGGTGACTACCTTCAGTCTTCTCAGAAAGCTGTCCATTTTGCTAAGAAAGCTTTTCAACCCTGGCATTAGAATACCCTTCTTCCTCTCTCTCGGCTGTACTTCCAGAGTATAAGAATGAGTCCAGCTCAAGCAGTCTCTTTCTGTGTGCCCAATCCCACCCCCAGATCAAGAAGTGGAGGGAAGAGTTGGTCCAGAGGGCAGAGGGCAGAATTCGTCAGCTTAGGCCTGTTTTCCCCTGTCCACACAGCTGTAGAGCAGCCGAGTCCTGCCTCCTGCTGTCCATGTGACCTTGAACAGTCACAGTTTATTCATTTGCAAAAGAAATGAGTAATGATGATCCTATTTTTCCATGTACATTTGCTGTCCAAATCTAAATTGCAAGGCCAGAAGGAAAATTATTATTTTTTAAGAACCAAGACAAAAACTGTGAAGTGTCACTTGGCAATGGCAAGAGCAGTAAAGCTCCCTGGGCCACACAAGATGGACAAAAAGTCAGAAGGAAACTTCGTACCATCATGCTGTGCACGAAGACGCTGGCAACGCAGAGCAGCGCTGACTGGAAGCATTTCCATCTCACCTTCTTCCCATTAGAAAGGATGACGTTGACTAGTGAAGAATTATCAATCCACATCGTAAGCCACAAACAATTACGAGTTCCATTACCCATTATCTTGGCCAAGACTCCTCCTGGCTCAACCCCAGACTCCTGAGAGACATTCCTCCCAGAGAACAGAGGTGCCTGGGAAAGAGATGGTTAATTGAGATGCAAGAATTACTGGCTAACTAAGCCCCTCCCCAGTCCCAGGCTGAGTGCTTACCCTAATGCCTTATTCCTGTTCCATGGTGTTAGGCTGACAAGAGTGGAAGGCCCAAGATGAGCATGTCCAAACAACTACTCTGCTGTGAGGTCACAGGAAAACTGATCTCATCCTTCTGAGCTTCATTTGCCTCCTCTTGCAAATATCCTATTCTATGTGGCATGTATCTAGAGCAACAACAGGCATTCCTCTGCCTCCAACATCCTTGATGATGGATATTGACCATCTTTAGTGCCATTGACCTAGATCTTGTTTTATCTTCATAACCTCAAGAACAGATCACATTTTTCAAATACAAGTTCTATCAAGCATGGGAATTTACCATGTGTTGTTTCATTCCATCCTCAAGATAAGTGACAAACGTAGTCCTACTATCCTTCAATAGACAGACAGGGTGATGGAAGCTCAGGATTAAGTAACTTGCCAATGGTTATACCACCCCTTAAATGTTCAAGCCAGAATTTGAATCTAGTCCTTGCCAGAGCCATCATTTGTTTCCCCACTCCACACTATCTCCTGCATTCTAAACCACTCAATACATCTGAGAAATCATGAGGGGCTTTGGAGCCACACTCTGTAGTAATCATTTAATAGGATCATGGATTGTTGGCATGACAAGTTCTAGGTTGGATTTAGTTTTCTTTTTAATAAGTATCACAGGGCATAGGCCATGCGAAGGAGTATTTTATTTCTGCCACACCAAAGTGTGACCATTCTTTGATTAACACTGGTCTTCAGCTACTGTTGACTCTGGTAAATAATTCAACCTCCACTGGAACACTTTCATCACTATCTTTCACCACTGAACAGCAGCTAATGTTGGCCCTTCTGTCTAGGTGTGGCTTTCCAAAGTTAAACAACCATTGATCAAATGTGCTAGACCTAAGCCAGGACTCATGAGGCAGGCCTTCAATTTCAGCAACTTGGAAAGCTATGTCAAAAAGATCACAAGTTCAAGACCTATCTGGACTACCGAGTGAGTTCAAGGTCAGCCTGGAGAACTTAGTGAAGTCCTGTCTCAAAGTATAAAAGCATAGAACAGTAAAAAGAAGGCTGAGGGTAGAGCTCTGTGCTGAGTGCCTGCTGTCCCCCACATGCAACCCTGAGATGGCTCAGTGGTTAAGAGTACGGCCTGCTCTTGCAGAGGACCCAGGTTCAAGTTCCAGCACCCACATGGTGGCTGACAATCATGTGTAACTCCAGTTCCAGGGGATTTGATGCTTCCTTCTGCCCTCCGTGGGCATTGTCCGACATGGGTGTACTTACACCCATGCAAGCAATACACTCATATACATAAATAAAATTAATTAAATTAAATTTTATTTTTTATTTTTTATTATTTTTTTTAATTTATTTCTGTATGTGTATGAATGTACTGTCTGCATGCAGGTCTGTGCACCCGTGTTGTGTAATGCCGCAGAGCTCAGAAGAGGGTGTCAGATTCCCCTGGAACTGGAGTTCTCCTGGAATTGGAGTTTCGGACTGTTCTTGGCTGCCATGTGGGTGCTGGGGATCGAACCCCGGTCCTCTGCAAGAGCGGTCGGCGCTCTTAACCGCTAGGCTATCTCTCCAGCCCTAAATTAAATTTTAAAAGAATCTTTCAGTAGTATTCTTTCAGTCTTCTCAGGAAGGCTGCCTTCCCATCCATTTAGACCTTTGAAAGTTTCTTTTAACAATATTTTATAGTCTTTGGCGTACAACATTTTCACTCGTTTTGTTAAATTTATTCTTCACTATTTTAAATCATTTTGATAATATCTTAAATGGTATGGGTTGCTTACGTCCAATATTGTACAGGAGTGATAAGGGTAGACATCTTTGTCTTGCTCCTGTTCTTCAAGGGAAAGTGTTCAGTCCTTGCCATGTTATGTGCATTTTTATAAAAACAGATGTTGACTGGCCAGTGGTGTAATATTGGCATGAATGGGGGCTGGAGAGATAGCCTAGTGGTTAAGAGCACCAACTGCTCTTGCAGAGGACCCGGGTTTGATCCCCAGCACCCACATGGCGGCCGAGAACTGTCTGTAACTCCAGTTCCAGGAGAACTCCAGTTGCAGGGGAATCTGAGACCCTCTTCTGACCTCCGTGGCATTGCACAACACGGGTGCACAAACCTACATGCAGACAGTACATTCATACACATACAAAAATAAATAAAATTAAAAAAAATATTGGCATGAATGTTATAAGAGTAACCAAACACTTTCTTTTTTTTTAAACATGTTTTTTATCTTCTTTTTTTTTATTAATTTTATTTCTGTATGTGTATGAATGTACTGCCTGCATGCAAGTTTGTGCACCCGTATTGTGCAATGCTGCGGAGGTCAGAAGAGGGTGTCAGATTCCCCTGGAACTGGAGTTCTCCTGGAACTGGAGTTTCAGACGGTTCTCGGCCGCCATGTGGGTGCTGGGGATCGAACCCGGGTCCTCTGTAAGAGCAGTCGGCGCTCTTAACCGCTAGGCCATCTCTCCAGCCCCCCAAACACTTTCTGATAGAAGGAATCAGGCTGGAAGCCTCATCTCTGAGGAGTAGTTCTCACAGTATCTATAAAAGCTTCCAAGGGAGAAAAGCAATCAAGAGTGCTGCCCAGTTGTAAAAACCTATAAGACCAGCATTTTTATCTTGGGAGTAACCAACAGTTATCTAACTTACCTAAGGCCTATTCAACAGGAGAGATCCCATGCCTGCTACTGAAAGTCTAGCCAACTGCCCATAGCTGAAGGAATCAAAGACCTTAGAGGAGAACCTATTACTGCCATTTTCTAAAACAACACAGTACCTAACTATATTCTAAACACATATCCTTATATTGACAGATAAGTGTAGCTCTTATTCCTCACCAAAGAAGCTTCTTTAGCAACTACTACAAAGATCCACACCTGGTGGAATACAAAGAATAAGTGACTCTGGGGGTGCCCAGCCCCAACTAGTACATCTACAACATAGTCCCTACAAGGTTCAGGGAACATCCTGAAAAAGGGAGCAGAAAGATTATAAAGGCCAAAGTGCTAGATGTGCCTAGTGCTAGACAGAGTCTCTAGACGTGATAAGGATACTACATTCATGACATCTCAACAATATGGTTGCTTAAACAAGGCCTGCATGACACAATTAGTCAACACACCACCATGAGTGGAAGAAATTCCATAAGCCTAGATGAATAGCTAAAAGCAATCAATGGCGGATGAGAGAGGAAGAACCAGTGTGGCACTTGTAGAGTCTCCCTACACGATGTTACTGAGCAGCAGTAGTATTACTCAAATATTGATATAGACTTCATATCATTGCTATATATTTGTAATGTGCCAAGCTGACACCTGAAGCTGTCTAGCACACTTACTGACTAGAAGACCTCCAGCCATTTCTTTGCCCTCTGCATGGTTTAGTTTCCTCACCTATCACATGGGGATTCAGATGATGTATCCTTCAAAAGTTTATTATGAGGACTAACACCAACCCTACAGACTGACTGATACAAGTTGGATGTAATTATATAATAATGATTATTATTCTTATGGTGGTAAGCTAAAGAGAAAAGATATGCACTAGCATGTCTCTCAGAAAATGCAAGAACTGCTCTAAGATGGAGAAGAGAAAATGGCCCTGTATTTAGAGAAAGGAATGGTGTCCCCTGACTATAGCATTTGAGCTTTCTAGGAAGTGTGGCAGTTCTGTAAAACTTTGAATAAGATAGATAGAATTCAGATAAGCAAGGGTATAACTAACTGCCTTGAAGAATAACAGAACTAAGACACCTGCATAAGCAAGCACTGGCACTGACACGGCAGGAATAGGAACTGTTCTTGATGTCCCCCATCTGCATGGCCTTGACTCCCTTTGAGAGTGCTCTCCTAAACTTAAGGTGTATCCATAAAAGTGGAAGCACCTTAATAAAGAAGAACAGATGGCCAAGGTACAGCAACACCACAGCACATGGCTCCACCCTCCCTCTACCACTGCCTCTCACCTGTCCTGCTTGCCTTTTTCTCCAATGAGCTTTTTCAGAGGCCATCTGCTGGGTATTAGAAGCTCCATGGGGTGCAGAGGGTTGATGGGGAAGAAACATCCTGGAAAACTAAAATATCCCTTCAGTTTTGCAATTGCCCATGAACAAGAATTTCCTCCACCCAGGACTGCTAGCTTCCCTTGAGTCTAAACTAGTGGCAAAGAAACACATGACCCATCTGAGATTGGGGGAAAGGACACGAAAAGGCGCTAGGACCCCATAATGCCATGCTGGAGAGAAGCTAACCCTAAGTGCCATCACCCAATCTTACCTTAATAATTCTGTCCTTATGATCAGTCTTTGCAGTGTGCCCTGCCCTCCAGGCTAGGGAAATGAGATACCCGCATGAACCTCACCATATACTACCTCTTTCTGGGAGAGACTCTTCCTCCAACCTGCTCTGAGCTGGGCCTTGAGTCAGCTAATTCATAATCATGACTTTTGGTTTTCCTCCTTTTTTACAGGGTTCATACGATCCAAACAAGGCCCCCAAGGACAAGGTCACTTCCTGGGGTTATGAGAACAGAAGTGAAGGAAGAAACAGTGTCCCCAGATGCTGTCCCTATTTTTACTTTAGAGGACCGAGACACCAGGAAGCTCAATGTGACTCATGAACATACCAGATATAGCAAAGCTGAATGTAAGCAGGTAGGGATTTCCCTCCAGATCAGATCATAGGTCCATCTCAGAGGAATGGGGGAAACAAAGGGAGGCGGGGGGGGGCAGCATAGAAGGGGTGAGAGGCAGGCTCTTCTTAGTAACCCTTGGAGATCTGGGTAAACTGAGATTAGCATTTGTTTAACTCCTACTGGTTTTCAGAAGTTCTCAGATACTCCATTTCCTTACAGTCCCCCTGTGTATCTGCATCCTGATTGTGTTAGCTTTGGGTCTTATAACAAATGCTTTAGACAAATCAACTTATAAAAGGAAATTGTTTTAATTCAGAGATTTGGAGTTTTCAGTCCAGGATTGATCGAGCCCGTTGATTTTGGGCCTGTGATAGAGTGGGAGAGTCTGCTGGACAAAACTGCTCACTTTGTGTCCAGGAGGCAAAGGAAAGACACTAGGATCTTTCCTTCAAAACATTCTTTGAACGGCCTGAAGTCTTCTGGCTGAGCACCACCTCTTAAAGTGTCCACAGCGGCTTAATAGCTTCCCCCTAGGGAGCAAGCCTTTACCACAAGGATGTCTGGAGGACAATTAAGATATAATCAGCAGCACCTATTCTATAGGTGAAGGTGCAGCATCTAGTTGCTTACAAGTTTCATGTCCCCTCCTTCTATAGCAAACTAGGAGGTGAGACTTTCCAACATCTGGCTCTTAGGCAGAGCCACGTGACTTCTATGTTCTTCTATGATATATAAATGTGTCTTCTTCCCATTCTTCACCCCCCCCATCCCCTTCCTTCATTCTCCTAGTCTTATGTGTAAATACTGATGACAACATGAGGTGTTAGAAGCCTTGGCAAACAACATAGCACCTACATAGAAAGCCTAGATCCTGGAGTGACATCCTGGCATACACTGAAGGGGACCCAATCCTCCACATAATCTGCTAGGAGACCTACTTCTTAGGCACTTTCACATGGTGGGGGCCTCAGTTTCCCTTTTTGAGCAAGACTAGAGGTGGGAGTAGATGGTGTCCAAGTTCTCTCCATGGCTACCACACAGAGATACTGTGTCCCTTTACTCCAGGGAGGAAAAGAGACAAGGAGGACTCCCCATCCTTCATCAGACTTTGCTGACTTTCTGTAGCTTTCTCTGAGGCAGAGTGCTTCCTGGCACCCTTCCCAGGCTCCCCAGCACTCTCATTGCTGAGCTCAGCTTTTCTTCCAGCAGGCGTGGCATGGCTTACCTCTCCTTAGTTGGGAGCTGCTTCCAGACAGATGGCTGACATGGAACTTCCCCCAAACTCCAGCTCTCCTGTGCTCCTAGGGTTCCAGCGCCCTGGAAGAATGAGGCTACCAGATACTTGTCTTTCTAGGCCTGGAGACTCCCTACTGGGAAGCGACATTTCGTTTTTCCGGGGAGACTCACAGGCCCCTTCCACTATGCTCCAGTCCCCTGAGACTCACAGAAGCCGCAGGAAAAGTGACAGCTGCCTGCTGGGGCCACGAAGGCCATTTTTTGCTGCCAGAGTCCTAAACAGGGGACACGCCTGGCTTCCTAAAACCCTCCTGATTATTTGTCGGTGCTGTTATTTCTCTCCCCTTCTCACTTTCTTGTCTCCTTCCCGTGAATATCTGTCTTTACCACTCACTCTCCAGAGGCATTTGTCTGCTGGGAAAATAGCCGCTGACAGCAAAGGTCACCGCAACCAAGTCTGACTCGCCGCATACAAATGTGCCTTTTAGAGGTGGGCCCTGCAAAGGCTCCCAGGTCCTATTATTGACAAATCCTTGAAAAGACTCTAATGTATCTTCATTTCAGGGAAAACAACTGCCTCCAAGGTTGCATCGAGAATCCGTCACCGGGTTCGAGAAGTAGGCATTTTCCCGAAGATTAAAAGGACCACTCGGCCGCGCTGTAGTGACCTCGTCAGGGAAGCCACCGCAGGTCTCCTATGAACAGAGCGCGTCCTGGAATTAATCACGGGGGTTTTACTACGGTTCATAGGGCGTTCCGTTCAAGCCGCATCGTTTGCGATATTTATGGCCCTGCTCCCTGGCCACTGTTGGGCCTGGTGGAGCTGGCCTGGTGGGTTAGAACACAAAGTCATTCTTCAAAAGTAAATCTTACCTAAACTAGGCACACACAGACAATTATGTTTTGTTTTACATTTTACTTCTGAGGAACAGGCCCCAAACTGCAGTGGAAAGCACTAGGAGGTTGGGATCCTGTGTTCATCTGCAGGCCCACTATCCAAAAGGGAGATACCACTCTAAGTTCCTTCCCTCAGCCTCCAGATCTGTAAAATGGGAGTGATGGAAACTGCCTGCCTAAGCAGCAGAAAAACAAAATGAAACAGCACGCACTTTACAGAGAGCCTGGCTCGAGCACTCCCTGAAAAATCACTGCTCTCCTTATCAGAGACCTTGCTTGACTTAAATTCACCAGAAACCAATCTGGGCAAAATTTCCAAGGAAAGCAGATTGACTGAAAAGAAATCCCAGAGTAAGGATTGGCACCTGAGTTTGATGATCTCCTGCTGGATTCGTGTGCAGCCACTGTTGGACCACTCAGGCCATGCCATGTAAACCAATCTGAAACATCCCCCTTGCAATATTCCACCATTCTATTGGTTCTGTTTGAAAACACTAACCTACGTTGCATGTTGACATTTTTAAACTGTATTGAGACTAGTCATTCCGCGTGCACTTCTGTTGTGAGATGCCATGTTTTGTATGCATCTGCTCAGTGTAGATGGCTTTTGGGCCTGATCAAGTCCTCTGTAACATGACTGAGCCTAAAAGCTAGGTGTTCTGCCCATTATCGTTTACAGAGCTATTTGCATTTATTCCTTGTGCATCAGGAATGGCCAGACTGGGACCTAGGCCATGATGTATCATATATGTTACTTCTCTATGCATGCACAATTGGAGGTGGTCCTCGGGTTGACAGAGTATTAGAATCCCTGCTTGAAATCTATGGCCTTCATGTACTTTACAGTTTGTAGAGATCTTCTGTTAAAAAAGTTGGAGGTGTAATTTTTCTACTGTTTCATATTTGATGACACTGTATCTTTAGAGCTTAGTGGTGAGAGGAGGAGAACAAGAGTAAAGCCAGAGGGCAGAGGAGAGTGGGGACCAAGAGATAAAAACAAGGAGATTGCCTCCACAGCCTTGGAGTTATAGCTGATCAGAAAGCAAGCTTCTCTGCCCTGAAGTCTAAGTTCCTGACTGTTAACCTACTGTCACCATCTGTCATTGCCATTGAAGTGTGGCATTGTCTGGGGACTGAAGTAGGAAAGAATCTTAAAATAAACAGCACTCACAGTTTCCTGGTTCTCCAGTTCATAAGAACTGTTTCTTATTCCTTGGACTACTCTGTTAGTCGGCCCAGATGCCCCACTGCCCACCTGTGCTGGATGCTTTAGTGTCAACTTGACACACCTGGGTTGAGAAGCCTCAACTGGGGAATTGGCTCCATTGGACTGGCCTGTGGCCACATCTGTGGAGTATTGTCTTGATTGTTGAGCAATGTGGGAGGGCCCAGCCCACTATGGGTGGCGCCGCCCTGGGCAGGTTGTTGTGTACCGTATAAGAAGGCAGGCTGGGCATGGGCCAGGGGAGTAAGCTAGTGAACAGCATTCCTCCATGGCTTGTGCTTCAGCTCCTGCCTCCAGGTTCCAGCCCTGAGTTCCTGCCTTGGGCTCCTTAAGTGCTGAACTGTGACCCAGGAGATGTGAGCAGAATAAACCCTTTCCTCCCCAAGTTGGTGTCGGTCAGAGTGTTTTGTCACAGCAATGGAAGACAAACTAGAACAGAAATTGGTACTAGAAGTGGAGTATTGCTGTGACAGACCTGACCTTGATGTTTTGGGGAAGGATTGTGGAAGTGTTTGGAACTTTGGGCTGGGAAGACCATTGAACACCTAAAGATCATTGCTGTGGAGCTTGGAGCAGTTTTGCTGAAGGAGTTGTAGATGATGGAGGCCTGGCTTCTGAAGTTTCTAGTTTCAAAGGGGAGCAGAGATCATCAGGACTGTGTAATCTGTGGGTTCTGGTCAGCTGGGGCTGAAGAATCAGCTGTAAGTAACAAGAGACCAGAACCTGAAGCGAAATCTTTGTTGTACTGGGACAATTGATGCTGGTTAGCTGGGGCTGAAAAATCAGCTGTAAGTAACAAGAGACCAGCATCACTGTGGTGAAATCTTCTGGGAAGAATTTCTTCAGTGTCAGCACACAGAAGCTGTGATCCAGAAGGGGCCTGAGCCTCCATCTAGAGCCAGAAGCAGGACTTGGTAGTGTGTAAGAGTCTCCTATATGGTTCCGGTGTTGAAATTTGAGGGGGTCACAGAGAGCAGCCGAGGCTTGGCACTGTGAGAGGTCAGGAAAGAACATTGGTGGAAGTGCACCTCAGTTGCAGTGAAGACCCCAGGATTGCAGGGGTCATGGAGAGAAGCTGAGGCTTTGCACCAGGAGAGGTCAGAAGAGACCATTGGTGAAGGTGCTGCCTCAGTTTCAGTGGCGACCCCAGCTTTTTGGAGATGCCAGGACTGTGGGAGGACCACCAAGAGCAGCAGCAGGTGTGGAATGGAGTCGGCCTGGGCCTGTGAGATGAGCTGTGTGTGCCACAGATGGCAGAGTCGGAGAGGGGGAGCTGCCGAAACCCTTTGGAGCCCAGAAGATTGTGAGTGAATCCCAGGTGTCCAGCCTTGAGCTACTTTGCTGGACTTAGGTTTTGTTTGAGTGTGCCTGATTCTTCCCTTTGAAATAAGACAGTACTTGTTTTGGATTTTATAGCAGCCCACAGTTAAGAGACTTTTAATAGACTGTGAACTTTTAAGTGTTGGGACATTTTAAGGACTGTGGGGCTTTTAAGGTTGTACTGTCTTGGGTTGTGATTAATGTTAACATCATACTTTGGGGATAAGAACTGGAAAGGTGGTGATTTAATAGTGATGTGTTTTGTGTGTCAAGTTGACAAGGGGTCAGTTGTGCTGGATAGCTTTAGTGTCAACTTGACACACCTGAGTTGAGGGAGCCTCAATTGGGGAATTGGCTCCATTGGACTGGCTTGTGGCCACATCTGTGGAGTATTGTCTTGATTGTTGGGCAGTGTGGGAGGGCCCAGCCCACTGTGGGTGGTGCCACCCTGGGCAGGTTGTTGTGTACCGTATAAGAAGGCAGGCTGGGCATGGGCCAGGGGAGCAAGCCAGCAAACAGCATTCCTCCATGGCCTGTGCTTCAGCTCCTGCCTCCAGGTTCCTGCCCTGAGTTCCTGCCTTGGGCTCCTTAAGTGATGAACTGTGACCCAGGAGACGTGAGCTGAATAAACCCTTTCCTCCCCAAGTTGGTATCAGAGTGTTTTGTCACAGCAATGGAAGACAACTAGAACACCGCCCCATCAAAATACCCCAGACTACCTTAAACATAGACATTCATTTTCTTTTTTTTTAATTTTTTTTATTAATTTTATTTATTTCTGTATGTGCATGAATGTACTGCCTGCATGCGAGTCTGTGCACCTGTGTCGTGCAATGCCGCAGAGGTCAGAAGAGGGTCTCGGACTCCCCTGGAACTGGAGTTCTCCTAGAATTGGAGTTTCGAGTTTTCAGACGGCTCTCGGCCGCCATGTGGGTGCTGGGGATTGAACCCGGGTCCTCTGCAAGAGCAGTCGGTGCTCTTAACCACTAGGCCATCTCTCCAGCCCCAGACATTCATTTTCTTTTATGTTTAATTTGGCTTCCTCTGAGCTCTCTCTTCTAATGGACACCTACTCATTACATCCATGGCTTTTCTTCTCTGTCATACATGGGGCAGGAGAGGAGGGAAACCCACTGATTTCTAATACCTTCTCGTAAAAGCACTAACTCCATTGGATTAGGACCCCAACCTTATGACCCCACTTAACCTTAATTACTTCCTTAGAGGCTCCTTCTGTCTCTAAACACAGCCACATTAAATGTTAGGACCTATATGGTTTAAATAGAAAATGTCCTCTATAGACTCACATGTTGATTCTCAGTGACTGGTGCTGTTCTGGAAGGTGGTGGGAATTTTAGAGAGTGAGTCCTAGCTGGAAGAAGTCATCAGGACCAGCCACAGAAACTCTTAACTGGGTGCCCAAATAGGTTTTTACTTCTTGAAACTGTTTCTCTTAGGAAGTTGTCACAGAGACAAAAACAAACAAAACTAAACTAAAACTAAAACAGGACGTCAACGTAGAACTTCTGGGAGAGGAAGGGCATGAGCATTGCATGAACATCAGGACTAGAAGTCTTCCCTTTGGGACACTGTGCCATGTTCGTTCTGCTTGATTTGGGATGGCCCCGGAAAGCACTCCAGACCACAGTAGAGGAAAAAAGTGCAAGTGAACCAAACCACAAAAACTCCAAGAAATTCATTGTTGCTTGTGTGGAACTTTAAATTGTGGTCTTTTGCCCAATATGTTTTCTACACATACATTTTTTAGTAGTAAATTATTTCAGTATTGTTTTTTTTTTTCGTTTAATTTTTTTAATTAATTTTATTTTTAAGGGATTCTACAATATAATGACACATTTGTTTGCAGATAACATTGATGTTACTCAGTATGTCATACAATTAGGTAATTGGTGCATTTTGCAAGTATCTATGTCCAAATTTTGAACAACCCAAGGTTCCCATGGTCCAGTTGGAGAAGCTTGTATGCACAGGCATGTTGATCAGGTAGGAGTCCAGACTATATTCCTGTAGTCTCACGATTCACCCCTATCTCTCTGCAGCCCTTACAATCTACCATGCCTCCTCTTCTGCAGTTTGTTCCCTGGGCTTTGGGAAAGGGGCACAAGTGGGTGAGAATAAAACAGTCCACTTTCTTTGGAGTTGTCATTTTGGACTCCAGTCTGTTCAGGTTGTTTCCCTTCATGGGTTGACAGCTTTTCCAGTGATACCCTTTTTAGTCATACTAACAAAGCACAAGCTATTGGATGTACAGGCATTTAAGCAGTACCAATTATTATGTCAAGCTAAGCTGTGAGCATAGACACAGATGCTTGGATGGTATGCTAATCCGCAAACTGTGGTTTCTCTATAAAGGGTGACAAGTTCTTATTGTGGCTTATAACATCTCCTAACCACTAGAGGACATAAGCTTGTGGCATCCGCTGTGAGTTATTCCTCCAAGGAGAGAGCTAATAGCCAAATAGATTTGGGATATATATAGACACTTGGCTGCCACTGTTGCACAGTATCTCCAGGCTGTTGAGGTGTAGCTGATATTGACGGAGGAGTCTTGCTTGTCTCAGGGAGACCAATATTTTGCTGTATTGCTTTAGTGGCCTTTGGTAAC
>VZQC01009093.1:239075-252854 GCA_009823505.1 Rhizomys pruinosus | reverse complement strand
ATGGCCCTTTAAGCTCTGCTTACAATAGTCAACAGCCTTTCCAGCCCAAAGTTCCAAAGTCTTCCACACTTCTCCAAACATACACATGGTCAGGTTCTTCACAGCCAACAGCCCACTCTCTGGTACCAATAACTGTATTAGTCACTTTTCTGTTGCTGTGATAAAACACCAGACCAAGGAACTTATAAAAGGAAGAGTTTATTTGAGCTTATGATTGGCGGTTCCAGGGAATGAGAGTCCATTGTGGCGGGAGGCATGGCAGCTGGATCTGGAGCAGCAAACCGAGGGTCACATCTCACAAAGAGCACAGGAAACAGAGAGAAAGCAACTGTATACCACGAGGCTTGTTAAACTCACTAAGCCTGCCCCCAGAAACGCACTTCCTCTAGCATGGCCACACCCTCCAAGACCTCCAAAAACAGCGCCACCAACTGGAGGCAAATGTCTGAATACCTAGAGCCTATGGGGGACACTCAGCCAAACCACCACAGGGCCTATATGGTTTAAATAGGAAATGTCCTCTATATAGACTCACATGTTGATTCTCAGCTACTGACACTGTTTTGGGAGGTTGTGGGAATTTTAGAGAGTGAGGCCTAGCTGGAAGAAGTCATCAGGACCAGGCACAGAAACTCTTAACTGGGCGCCCAAATAGGTTTTTACTTCTTGAAACTGTTTCTCTTAGGAAATTGTCACAGAGAGAAAAACAAGCAAAACTAAACTAAAACTAAAACAGGACCTCAACGTAGAACTTCTGGGAGAGGAAGGGCATGAGCATTGCATGAACATTGGGACAAGAAGTCTTCCCTTTGGGACACTGTGCCATCTTCATTCTGCTTGATTTGGGATGGCCTGGGAAAGCACTCCAGGCCACAGTAGTGGAAAAAAGTACAAGTGAACCAAACCACAAAAACTCCAAGAAATTCATTGTTGCTTGTGTGGAACTCTAAATTGTGGTCTTTTGCCCAATATGTTTTCTACACATACATTTCTTAGTAGTAAATTATTTCAGTATTGTTTTTTAAAACAGAAAGGGTGTGTGAAACATAGCCACTCCTTAAATACAAAGTCTTTTGCAAGAATGTTAATACCGGCTTCAATTTAATAAATCCACAACACTATCAACAAGAAACTGATCTGGGAACACTGAGAATAGTACTTGGGAAAATCAAGTATTAATGCATTCAGATATACAGACCAATGTGGTGTTATGCTTGGTCACCAGGTTTGGGCATCTACATCTAGAACACATCAAATTTTGTAACTTGTCTGAGCATTTTGTCAGCCTGGAGAGCCTGGGAGGGCAGCAGGTGACCTAGGTGACCTCCTCTATTGTGCTCTGGTCCCCACTTTACAACGTCACTTCTGTGTGGATGCTTGTCTGGGTTTTAGGCTAATGGGGGCAGCAGCCATATTACTGTTTTTCTTCTTCTTTACTGCAATGTAGTGGTAAGCTGTGGGCCTGGGACCTTGAGTGGGCATGCCGTACTGCCAGTTCCCTCCACTCAGTGGTGCTGCAGGGCCTGCCAATGCTGGAGTGCTGGGAGGGAAGTTGGATGAGGACCTACTGTCCCCAGAGCCCTTTGCTGTGCTGAGGGTCAACCCAGGAATAGGCCTGGGAGGTTTTTGTTTTTTTTTTTTCAGGTCAGACTTAGTGATAGGCCTGGGAATTTTGGGCTTCCCATAGATCAGCTGCCTCCCATCAGGCCTGCCAACTTCAGCAGGTGACAGGGGGCCTACAAATCCTAGTTGGGTTGTGCTGCCACTAGCATGTTGGCCTGTTGGTGCAGTTAGTCCAACTGTGGCTGTTGAGGACAATGGATTCCTCAGAGACAAACGGCCAGCAGGCCGCTGCTGCCCATTCAGCAATGCAGGGGTGAAGTGAGAGGGAGCCCCCTTAGGGTTGCAAGTTGCAGTTGGCCCCCAAACTGACTGGCCCAGCAACCTGGTGGAGACATGGTTAGAGGCAGGTGGAGACTGGAAGAGGACAGCCTTAGAAGGTGGGGTGGTGTCCATGGGCTCAAACTCCATGGGCAGATATGATGACGTTACTGCTCCCATGGATGGACGAGCAGGAACCAGGCCAGAATGGACCCACAGACCAGGAGCACTGGCGGGAGTCATGCTCTGCCTCTGCTCACATGTGCGCACATGGTCCCTAGTAGAGGTGGGGTAGGGAACCTTGAGTGCAGGAGTGGCAGCGGACTCGGTGGCATTCGCAGCCCCCGTCTGCTGCATGCAGCCATAGCTGTGGAAGGGCCAAGAGCTCCCTGTGCTACCTGGGGATGATTGTAGAATAACTGCCTCAGAAGGGGGCGTGGTGTCCATGTCCATCACTTCGGGCTCTGAAGATGGCTCCCAGATCATGTCTTCACAGACAGGGGATGCTGTGGTAGAAAAGGCAGTGGGAGCACTTCTGGAGGGAGGGGCTAGAGCAGGCATGGGGAAAGAGCAAGAAGGGGGATCAATGCACATTGGGGCTGGGGATTCCCTCCTGCTGGAGGGAGGATGGAAGGGCAAAGGTTCAGGACCAGGAGGTACAGGGTGGTGAGAAAGGGGAGGGGCCAAAGTTCTGGCCAGGTGAGCTGTGTCTTTGTTGGCACCAGGCAGAACCCCCAAATTGGGCTTGGGCCTAAAAGGAGGAAGAGAGTCAGAAGGGAAAGCCAAAGGAGAAATGGGGTTCGTGGGTAGACTAGGTATGAGGGAAGGCAGGACTGGGGGCCCCCCAGCCTGGGGTGCCAAGGACCTAGGGGCAGAAGCAGCTGGGCTGGAAACCCTGTTAGTGCACAGGGGCAGAAAGCCTGCCTGCCCTGCAGCAGGTCGGAGGATGGGCAGGGCAGGCTGAGGGGCAGTGCGGGCTGCCACCACCTGGGTTTTAGGCTGCAGGACATCCACTTTGTCATCTGAGCTCTGCATGACTTGACCCTGGTGGCCCTCCTGTTGTCCAGTCCTTTCTCTTTGTCAATGCATGGAATCTTGGGGGGAGCATGTCACCTCGATTCCACTGCAGTTGTGGTGGCCCTGGACATCGCAGAGGCAGCTCTAATGTGGATGCTTTTCTCTTACGGGGTCTCTTTCTTGCACATACAGGAGCAGCACAGGTGCCTGGTGCACCAGCCTGAGGCCGCTGGCCCTGCCCCTTCTTCCATGACTCCTGGGACTCTACAGAGCCTAGGTCACTTAGCTCCAGTTTTTGCTTGGGAGAGTTCTCCTGGAGTGTGGAACAGCTGGGTGAGGCTTTCTCCTCCAGCCCCCTCCAGGTCTCCTCCTCTTCCTCCTTCCCCTCCTTTTCATCTTTCTTTTTCACCTCCTTGTCCTCCTCGTCATATTCCTCATCTTCTTCATTGTCATCTTCCTTTTCCTCCTCCTTCTCCTCTTCTTCCTGTTCCTCCTCCTCCTGTTCCTCCTCTTCTCCCACTTCTTCCTCCTCCTCCTCTATCTCCAACTCCTCCTCTTCCTTGTCCTCTTCCTCCAACTCCTCCTCCTCCTCTTCATCCTCCTCCTCCTCCTCTTTCTTTACCTTCTCTTCCTCCTTCCTCCCATTTTTAATTCTTTCTTTGTCTCTCAATTCAGCTGCCCTTGAGCAAGGCGGAGGCCTGTGGCCCAATGCAAGGGCTGTTGACCCTGAGCCATCTGCACTCGTGGGGCAGTCGGGAGAGTGGTACTGCGCCCTGAAAGAGGGATCCCCATGCTTCTTAAAGGCTGGAACATCCCCAAATTATACTGCCTCCTGGGACCACTGTAGTTGCTGACCTTCCAGGGGGAACGACGGGCATCTGGTCTCTGTAGAGGTGGATTCGCCCTGGCAGGCTCAACCTGATAACACCTGCTAGGCAGGGGGAGAGCGGTACTGCGCCTTGAAAGAGGGATCCCCATGCTTCTTAAAGGCTGGAACATCCCCAAATTATACTGCCTCCTGGGACCACTGTAGTTGCTGACCTTCCAGGGGGAACGACGGGCATCCGGTCTCTGTAGAGGTGGATTCGCCCTGGCAGGCTCAACCTGATAACACCTGCTAGGCAGGGGGAGAGCGGTACTGCGTCTTGAAAGAGGGATCTCCATGCTTCTTAAAGGCTGGAACATCCCCAAATTATACTGCCTCCTGGGGCCGCTGTAGTTGCTTGCCATCCAGGGAGAATAATGGGCACCCGGTCTCCGCCGAGGCGGATTCGCCCTGGCAGGTGCAACCTGATAACGCCTGCTAGGCAGGGAAAGAGGCCCGGCCACAAGATGTGGCGGGCAATGACCATGATAGGTCTGACAGCGGAGATGGCGACAGCGACGTGGGCGGCCGCGGTTGCCCTGAAAACTTTCTCATTTCACTTATAACTGAGTGAACTAGAGAGCAGCACAACAGCCAAAGGAGAAGTGAGCGGGCTGCAGCTACTCTGTATCTAGGCAAGCCCTGGTTCTTGTGACGTCCCCGCTGGAACCCTGGAACGTGTGACAGATGGGGTACGTGGGCTCGAGAGGGGAGGGGTGCTTAGGAGCCAGCACCCTGCAAGAGATTCCACAGCTTGGGTTGACTTCGTAGCGCCTGCACTATCCATTCTGGGCCACTAGGTGGGGGCCTGTGAGGACTATATTTATTTTGACTCACCAGAGCTCCTAAGTGGGGTTTGGGGCAGAAATAGGCTGAAAGTCCTGATGGGCAGGAAGGTTAGATCCTGCCAGACTTCCTGGCACTTCTGTGTAACATTGAACCAGACTAAGACTGGGTCCTGTAGTTTCTGGTGTCCAGAGGAAGTCTTGGGATACTGATCTGACTGGATGCTGCAGTCTGGCATCTCTTACTGACAGGCAGTTATGTGCTGAGGTTGCACAGCTGCAATCCTGCAGGCCACCATGCAGAGCTTCAAAACATGGCTTTTCAGATTGCTGAGATTTCAAATTCTGTCCATCCTATATCAAGCATGTATATCTCTGTCCATACCTCCATGTTCCACCTCCCAAATTACAATCTCTTGTGTTAAAGACAGATTATTTTTGTATTTTTTATTATTTTTATTTTATATGTATGAGTGCACCACATGTGTGTAAGTGCACCCATATGCAGTGCCCACGCAGTCAGAAGAAGGCCTTGGATTCCCCTGGAATTGGAATTAGGATGGTTGTTAGCTCCCATGTGCCTGCTGGGGACTGAACCTGGATCCTCCTAACTGCTGAGCCATGTCTCCAGCACCAAAGACTAATTCGAACATTTTGAGCATTTATAGAATTTCATACATGAGTACTTTATATCATTTTTCCTGTCTCTTCCTCCAACTCCTTCCATGCACCCCCACTCCCTCTCAATTTAATGACCTCTTCTTCAATTAGTTTTACATATAGATGCACATATACATATATAAACCTTTTGAGTCCATTTAGTGGTACTCATATGTTATGTGTGTAGAGATGACTACTTGGCATTGGATAACCCATCAGCTATCTCAAAGGACACATTTTAATTCTGAGCATACTGATTAGGATATTTTAAAATCTGTATTGGGTTGCTCTTCTTGCAGTTGCTCTTCCGGCACCTATCGCTTGGACTATGCAGAAGACCTGAGGTCTTCTTCTTAGCATGACAGATACTGCCTCAAGCCATGCTCAGCCCCAGCTCAGCCCCACTTCAGGCTTCGCATACTCTCTGATTGGTTTCACTGTCTGTGTTTGGTGACTGACCTCAGGGGGCCAAGGGACTGCAGTGGGTGACAGGTGATCAGAGAGGAAGGAACCATCTGTCTCCTCCCTGGTCCTGAGACTCGGCATGCAGCTTACAGTTTTAGCTAAAATTTATACCTGATTGAAAGCCATGGCTCTTGAATGCACCATTGACTGTTTTACTGGATGTGCACACCATGACATCTCTCCACTGAAGATATGATATTTCCAACACTCCTCAAATTTCCTTCTTGCCTTTTTTTTCCTCTATGTGTATGAGTGTACTGTCTGCATGCAGGTCTGTGCACCCGTGTCGTGCAATGCCACAAAGTTCAGAAGAGGGTGTCAGATTTCCCTGGAACTGGAGTTCTCCTGGAATTGGCTGAGACGGTTCTCAGCCGCCATGTGGGTGCTGGGGATCGAACCCAGGTCCTCTGCAAGAGCAGTCAGCACTCTTAACTGCTAGGCCATCTCTCCAGCCCCACCACTCTCTTTTGTAGAAAAAGATGGCTGGCATGTCTTGGCATGAGATGCTGTGCTCAGAAGAGAAGCATCAATAGCAATAGTGTGATAGTCTATGACTTTCAGGTTCAAAAGTACCATTGAGCATCTAAAAATTTTTTTTGGTCTTCTTGAGACGGGGTCTCTCTGCAGCCCCAGCTGTCCTGGAACTTAGTATGTCGACCAGGCTGGCCTTGAGCTCATAGAGATCCGCCTGCCTCTGCCTCCCAAGTTCTGGGATTAAAAGTGTGCACCACCACGCCTGGTTTTTCTATTTGAGGATTTCATACATGAGAACATTGTATTCGCATCCTTTCCACTTCCCTCCCCCTTTTCAACTCTTTCCATGTCCCCCCAATTACTCCCTCCTGANTTAAGCAGGCTGGAAGGAACCAGCCTCTGAAGACATCTTCAGCTTTGGAATTCTGCTTTTGGTGGGAAGACCAGTCATATTGGCCTTAGTAGTCCATTCCAAGACTCAGAAACCCAACTGGCTCAGCCACATGTGCACCTATTCAGAACACATTAAACATGTGTCCTCTGCCTTCCAAATTTGCTGCATTGGGTCTGGAAACCATGATAGAATCTTCAAGACAGGATAAAAAATAACTGTCACACAATCCTGTTTAGTGATTTTATTTTTTAAAATTACATTTTATTTAGTGTGTGCCTGCCTGTGTGTGTGTGTGTCCATGCATGTTCCACAGTGCACATATGGAGATCAGAGGACAACTTCAGGAAGTTGGTTCTCTCCATCCGCCACATCTATCCTGAGGCTCAAACTCGGCTTGTCAGACTTGAGGGCCAGTGCTTTTATCTGCCGACCCATCTCATGTATTTATTTTTAAATGCTGTTTATGATTTGCCTTGAGCTCAAAAGTTACTTCCAGAAACTGAATCCAGAATAGAAGATCCCATCTCTTGGCAGGCAAACCCTCAACACATAGGAACAGTGACACAAATATCATGAAATTTGGTCCTTGGGCTGTTTGGCCCAGATGTCCCCTTCTATGAGTAAGCTTCCGCAGAGCCAGGGAGGGACAACTCTATTTCCAGACATTCAGAAATCTCTCGGCTACACTGAGGAAAAGTGGGTCAACTTGTGAAATATAAGGAAGATTTGTACTGTTGCTCACAAGCTTCAGACAAATTCTCGTTATATGTTTTTCAGTTGCTAAGGAATCCCTTTCTTCTGCATTTACTTTTAGTGGAAGAAATAGTATGAGAGAAAAGGTCCAACTTTTTTTTTAAAGAACGATCCTTTTTTCTTTTAATTTTGTTTTTGTATGTGTATGAGTGTACTGTCTGCATGTAGGTCTGTGCACCCGTGTCATGCAATGCCCCGGAGGTCAGAAGAGGGTCTCGGATTCCCCTGGAACTGGAGTTCTCCTGGAATTGGAGTTCTCCTGGAATTGGAGTTACAGACGGTTCTCAGCCGCCACGTGGGGGCTGGGGATCGAACCCAGGTCCTCTGCAAGAGCAGTCGGTGCTCTTAACCACTAGGCTATCTCTCCAGGCCAAAGGTCCAACTTTTTTTTTTTAATTTCTTTATGTGTATGAATGTACTGTCTGCATGCAGGTTTGTGCACCCATGTCGTGCAATGCCGCGGAGATCAGAAGAGGGTGTCGGATTCCCCTGGAACTGGAATTCTCCTGGAATTGGAGTTTCAGACGGTTCTCGGCCGCCATGTGGGTGCTGGGGATCAAACCCGGGTCCTCTGTAAGAGTGGTCGGCGCTCTTAACCACTAGGCCATCTCTCCAGCCCCCAAGGTCCAACTTTTATGAAGGAAATATTTCCTAAGGATCCCCAGAGAATGCTTCACCTTCTGTTCCAACATCTTTTTTAGTTTTATTAACTGTAATAAAACACATTGTCACACTGTGGTAAGCCCTTTTCATTAGTGGGTCTCCAAGCAAGGCAATGTTTAATTAGGGGCCTTGTCCAGTATGATAAGTGCCCAGCTCAAGCAGGAACAAAACAAATGCCCCAATAATTATGAACACGAAGAAAAGTTTTGTGTATTCTTTTGAAAACATGATTACCAATGCTGAGCTAGGGTAGTGGCGCCCACACAGGTGCTGGAGGCCCAGGAAAGAAGACCCAGCTGCTTTCCGGTTTGAACAGGACTTATGGGCAGTAAGACCAACAGGCTGTAATACAAGATCCAATGGAAGGTCCCAGTCTCGGAGGGAGAAAGGCGTTGGGAGACATTTGACTGGGAACAGAGGTGGTAGCTGCAGAGAGAAATCCCAGGAGGACACATTCAGCTTTCAAGCTAGCAAGGCTAAGCCCCTTCTCACCTTCCAGCCCACTTCCTCTCCATTATCTTCATCAACAGGATGGAGTTCCCTAGCAGGAACTCAGCCAAGAAAATCAAAACAGAACAGATTTCAGGAAAGCTGAAGTTTCCAGGAGCAGAGTCCTAAAGACACCAAACTGGGCGTTGTTCGCAAGTCTAAGGCAGAACAAGTCTGCCCCGGTGGTCCATCAGCTTCTCCAGTGGTATGAAGAGAATAGCCCGAATCGAATGCCGATATTCTGGATCATATAAGGACTAGTCTATGATTTATAAGGATCATTTCAATAATGATAATCTATGATTTTATATACGCAGTCACGAAGGTTAAATAGAAAGGGGGAATGTGTCAGGCATGGTGGCGCATGCCTTTAATCCCGCACACTTGGGAGGCAGAGGCAAGCGGATCTCTGAATTCAAGGCCAGCCTGGTCTACATAGCGAGCTCCAGGCCAGCTGGGACTAAAGGGAGACCCTGTCTCGAAAAGGCAAAAAAAAAAAAAGAAAATGTATCTTTCACAGCTAACATCTCTTATCTTTGAGGAGCGAAGTCACCCATAATCCTTCGTTTTCTAATATAAAAAAGAAATGACAATACAGCCTCGTATGGCGGTGGGCAGGTGTGTGACAGACGTACAGGTCTGTACAGAGGTCAGTGGGAATTCTGAAGGTTCCCACCACTCCAGCAACAGCAGCAGCCAGCCTGGGCGGAGCGAACAAAGAGCGCAAGGTGGGGGCGTGGCTAGAAGGGCGCGGCCAGATCCTGGCTCGTTCCCGCCCCGCCCCACCCCGATATCGCGAGAGGGCGGGCCGGCTGGGCTTGGCGTCGACGTCTGCGTCACTCCGCGCTGGGGCACTAAGCCGGCCTCCCTCCGAGGGCCGCGGGCTACAGAGCGGGCGGCCGACGCGGCTTGGGCTGTGGTGTCGCGGGCTTTGTGTGGTGACTGCGACGCGGGTGGTGGTTTCCGCGACCTCAGGTGCGGCTGCTTCAGCCCCGCGCGGCTCCGCGGCTGCCTAACAGCAACCCTGAGCCAACAGCCGGAGCGACCGGCAATGGCGGCCTCGACGGCCTCGCACCGGCCCATCAAGGGAATCCTGAAGAACAAGAGCTCTGCGGCTTCCCCGGTGGTGGCCTCGGCCGAACAGACCCGCCGGAACGTCGACGACGAGCTGAGGTGAGAGCCGGCCGGCGGAGGCCGCTCCTTCCCGGCGCCGCCTGCTCGCCCACCGGGCCCGAGCGCCGCCGGCCGCGGTTGGGGAGGCCGGGGGAGGCGGAAGCGGCGACGCGCTTCGGGATGGTCTTTAAAGCCCAAACGCAGGTGGAGTATTTAAACCTGAGCTTTGAAGTTTGTGTGATTGGTAACACCGAAACATCAACTCGAAGTTTTCAAGCTCTTTCTGTTAAGCGTTTATTATTCCTTAACCTTTACCGAGGGGTCTAAAATCCTTCATAACTCAAGGGTACTGCATCAGTCTCTAAGCCTCACGATAGCTTGCGTTCAAGTATGGTATTGCAAGTGTTCTATAATTTTACTAGGTATAGTTGGTAGATTTAGATGTTGAGGTAGGAATTGTGTGTTGAATCACCCGCATCCATTAGTAAGAACTGGTGAAATACTAAGTATGGTAACTTTGTGTAATGAAACAGTGTACTAGCCTGGGGTCAAAAAAAAAAAAAAAGGTATTTTAGGCACAGAGAAAGCTACATGATCAATGCTCGTGAAAATTACGTTGCGCCAACAGTGTCAAGGGTGTGAATATACCACCCGGGCAGACATGGAAAGGAGCTTGGATATTGTAAGTTACTATAAAAGTGTAAAAATAAGATCTTACATTCTGGAAATAAGGCTTAAGTCATTGAAATTTGTAGTGTTGACACTAAAATGAGATGTTGCTGGAATCTTAGAATAGTAGAACTAGGGCATTCTTATATAAAGGATCTAGTTTAGAATCGTAAAAGTAGATATTTGCTGGAAGCAGATTTATAGTTACTTTGAGGAAAATACCCGTATGAGTGCAACTTAAAATTGTGGCCTGCTGAAAATGTAGAGGGGCTTGGCCTTGTCTAGCCCACACGCCCACTCCCACTCTGTTTTGTTGTGAGTGTTGCTTTTCACATGCTCTTCTCCAACTTCTACTTGGGAGTATGGTGTTTTAAAGGGAGGCTTTGAGGGGCGGTTGTAGATCGTGGGAAAAGCAGAAGACGCTTATGTAGTGTCTTCAGTAGAAGGAACATAAATCTCTCTGGCTTTTATGTTGTTACCTAGTTGAGGTCCCCCCCCCAACTACCAAGTGTCTTATTTCCTGTGTCTTTTTCTCCCTTTCGTTTATTCTGAACTTTGTTGTACTATATACTCTATGGCCCCAAGCTGTGAGTTAGCCCATCCCCACTCGAGAATTACCCTGAGATTGACATTTGAATGCTACTAAACTAGACTGACTTCAGTAAATTGCTTCTTCTGAAAGAGCTCCTGGCAGGGGAGATTCACTTAAATTTTGAGATTTTTGCAGGGTAGTTGATAGAGTGGCTTGAGCATAGTTGTAGCCCTGTCTTCAGTGGGAGCCACCAAAGTCATAATTCATTGACATTCATGATGTGTGTTTCCAGGTGGTAAAAAGGAAATGGGCCTTTCATAAGCAGTGTTGTTATAAGATTGTAAAACAAAGAAGTTAACTGGTGAAACAGTATATAGCAATTTTATTAAAATTCATAGCAAGCAGTATTAAGAGCCCTTACCAGAGTAATTAAATATAGTTTTATAATTAAAACAAATTTTATAATGTTTAATTTTAATGTTTAACTTTATTAAAATGTTTCTTTTGTATTTTTAATATTTTATTTTTTGTTTTATTTTGGTTTGGCTTTTTTTTTTTTTTTTTTTTTCTCTTTTTTTGTATTTTCGAAGACCAGGTTTCCCTGTAGCCCCAGCTGTCATGGAACCGCTCTGTAGGATGGCTGCCGCGCTGAATTACAAAATTCTGGCTGCCTCATGCCTCCCGAGTGCTAGGAATAAAGGCGTGTGTTTCGGCTGAGGTTTGTGGGCTTTTTTTTTTGTTTCACCCTCCCTTCCCCTCCCTCCTCTCGACCCTTCTGCCTCCTGACCTTCTCCCCAAGTCCCCTCCGTCCTCCCTCTCAGCACTTCCCCTTTCCCTCTCCCATCGCCCCTTCCCTTCTCCCTGCCCTACCCCACCCTCCCGCCTTCCCCCTCGTCCTTCCTTATCCCTTCCCACTCCACTTGCCCTTCTCCCCTCCCATCTCCTTCTCCCTCCTCCGTGCCCTTCCCTTCCCCTTCTCCCCATCCCTCTCCCTTCTCCCCTCGCCCTTTCCTTCTCCCCTCCTTCCCTTCTCCCCTCCCCTTCTTCCCCTCCCCCTGCCTTCTCACCCGCCCCTCTCCTCTCCCCTCCCTCTTCCTATCCGTTCCCCTTTACTCCCTCCCTCCTTCCTCTTCCGATTCTTCTCTCCCCTTCCTTTCCCCTCCCCTCACCCCCAGTACCCCTTCTCCCCTTCCCTTCTCCCCCTCACCCTTCCGCTTCTTCCTCTCCCTCCCTCTCTTGCCCTTCCCCCTCGCAGACTTCCCTTCCCGTTTTCCCTCCCCTTTCCTTTCTCACCTCACCCTTTCCCTTCTCCCCTCGCCCTCCCTTCCTTCCCTTTTCCCCTCCCCCTGCCCTTTCTCCCCTCCCTTCCTTCCCTGCCCCTTCTTCCTCCCTCCCCTTCCTCTTCCCTTCCCTGCTCCTCCCCCTTCGCTCCCTTCACTTTCTCCCTTCCCTTCCTTCTCCCCATCTCACCTCACTTTCCTTCACTTCCTCCTCTTCCTCCCATTACCCTCCTCTCGCTTCCTCCTCCCATCCCTACCGTCTTTCCCTCCCCTCCTCTCTCCTCTCCTACTCACGTCTCCATCTCTCTCTCCTCTCCTCTCCCCCTCCCCTCCCCTCCCCTTTTTTTTTTTCTCGCTCTCCCTCCCTCCCCTTCCTCTCCTCTCCTCTTGTTTCGTTTTCTGTTGTTTTAGTTTTATTTTTGATGAGACAGGGTCCTCCCTGTAGCCTCAGCCAGCTGGCGGCTGGAATTTGCTCTGTAAGACCAGGCTGGCCTTGAAGTCACAGAGATTGCCGCTGTGTCCTGAGCGTGAATTTAAAGGTGTGGACACCATGCCCAGCCCAATCTGGTATTATATTAAACACCACATGCAGACAGGTATATTCATAGACACGTACATGCAGGACAAGTGACATTCATAGCCATACAGAAATAAATAATATTAATAAAAAATTAAAAATATGTTTAAAGACACTAAAATAACTAAGCTCTTAGTTAACCAAGCGTGGCTGTACACAGCTTTACTCTGAGGACTCAGGAGGCTGAGGGCAGGTGGATTCGTCTTGTAGGACTTCCAGGCCAAGCTGGTGCACAGGGAAGACCCTCATCAAAAAGATAAATTAATGAATAAATAACCTTCTTGCAATTAATCTGTGACTTAAAATTTAGAACCTAATAATAACTTTAAAATGTTAGAATGTAATGTGGATGACCATTAATTAATGTGAAAATAGCCAGAGAACTCTTCGAGTGATTGCTGTTGATTTGTATAATTGTTTTCATTTAACTTACTAAACAGCTGCTAAAATTTGTAAATTATCCTATGAGAAACTAGGGAGTTATGCTCATATATTTTTTTTTTTTATTTTTTTTTTTTGCCTTTTCAAGACGGGGTCCCTCTCCTGTCCTGGAACTCACTTGTAGACCAGGCTGGTCTTGAACTCACAGAGATCCAGCCTGCCTCTGCCTCCACGAGTGCTAGGATTAAAGGCATGTGCCAACCTGCCCACGCAACCGGCCCCTACATGCCTCCCTATTATTATAAATCCTACAATGCCTCCCTATTATTATAAGGTAAATTTTAGTAAATGATCTTATTGTTTCGAGATAAAGAGAAAATTTCCAATAAGGATTTTTTACCACTTGTATCCTATAAATCCTAAAGCAATATTATTTGTTTTTTTTCACACCCAACCATATTGAGCTTTGTACAAGTTAGATGCAAGATCATGAAATCTACAAATTTCACTGAGTAAAAGCTTTTGTGACAAATAAGGATAGAAATGTTGTTTTTTGAGACTATATCAATTCAGATGTATGGTCCTTACATGAAGAAAATAAAATTATTACTATAGTTGAATTCAACTGTTTAAACAAATCTTTAGCTGGGGACTGGAGAGATGGCCTAGCAGTAAGAGAAGACCAACAAATGCTCTTGCATGAGAGACCGCGGTTTTTGATCCGCAGCAGCCCATATGGTGGCTGAGAACTGTCTTTAATTCCAGTTCCAGGGAATCTGAA
>VZQC01009093.1:188293-232878 GCA_009823505.1 Rhizomys pruinosus | reverse complement strand
GTACTGCGCCCTGAAAGAGGGATCCCCATGCTTCTTAAAGGCTGGAACATCCCCAAATTATACTGCCTCCTGGGGCCACTGTAGTTGCTGACCTTCCAGGGGGAATGACGGGCGTCTCATCTCCATAGATGCGGATTCGCCCTGGCAGGCACAACCTGATAAGGCCTGCTAGGCAGGGGGAGAGTGGTACTGCGCCTTGAAAGAGGGATCCCCATGCTTCTTAAAGGCTGGAACATCCCCAAATTATACTGCCTCCTGGGGCCACTGTAGTTGCTGGCCATCCATGGAGAACGATGGGCGTCCGGTCTCCATAGAGGCGGATTTGCCCTGGCAGGTGCAAACCTGATATCGCCTGCTAGGCAGAGAAAGAGACCCAGCCACAAAATGTGGCGGGCAATGACCAGGATAGGTCTGATGGCGATGGCGACGTGGGCAGCCACGTTGCCCTGAAAACTTTCTCATTTCACTCATAACTGAGTGAACTAGAGAGCGACACAAGAGCCAAAGGAGAAGTGAGTGGACTACAGCTTCTGTATCCAGGCATGGCCTGGTACTTGTGACGTCTCCGCTGGAACCTGGAACGTGTGACAGATGGGGTACGTGGGCTGGAGAGGGGAGGGGTGCTCAGGAGCCTTGGGATAATCAGTTTTCTCCTACTGTACAAGTTCTAGAGACAACTCAAGTTGTCAGGCAAGCACCCTTACCTGCTGAGCCATCTCCCTGGCCCTAAAATGTTGTTTTTGTTGTTGTTATTATTTTAATTTTATTTATTTTTGTATGTGTATGAATGTACTGTCTGCATGTAGGTTTGTGCACCCGTGTCATGCAATGCCGCGGAGGTCAGAAGAGGGGGTCAGATTCCCCTGGAACTGGAGTTCTGTAATTGGAGTTTCAGACGGCTCTCGGCCGCCATGTGTGTGCTGGGGATCGAACCCGGGTCCTCTGCAAGAGCAGTCGGTACTCTTAACTGCTAGGCTATCTCTCCAGCCCCTAATATTATTATTATTATTATTATTATTATTATTTACGTGTATGAGTGTTAGTGTTATGCCTGGTCCCCACGTGCTCGGCGGGGCTGAGGGGCGTCCTGACTCCTGTTGCCTCGGGGGAGCAGCGGGATGATGCACTGAGCCACCCAGTGGGCTGTCCCAGAGCCACTCCAGACCACCTGTGGAGCCCGTGTGGACTCCATTGTCCTCAGTCACGTGGAGGGCTGCCTCGTCAGGCAGGGCGCCTCCCACTGGACGCTTTGGGACCCCTCCCTTTCCCGCCCTGCATCTCCCACCCCAATGGGAGTAGCACCCCGAGCCCCTGGCTCACAGCAGCCGCCTCCTCACTTCCCATTGGCTGGGAGCCCTGGGAAAGCAGTCACGTGGGCGCTTGGCAGTCCTGATCCAGGGCGGCCATCTTGCTGCAGGTGTGGGGTCCTCAGAGGGGTGCATGTGCAGCAGAGAGCGGGGGCGCCAGTCAGGTCTGGTCCTGTCCCTGCAGCGGGAGTCGCCAAGCGGAGGCGAAGGAGGAGCCAGGCAAGGGAGAGGCCGGGGCAGGAGCAGGGTGAGGGAGCCTCCCACCGCCGCCTGGGGGCTGCCTGGCCGTGGCTTGGCTTGGCCTGGGGCGCGAGCGCAGTCCAGCACCGGCCCATGGCAGCGGGGCCGGCTGGCAGGCCGCGGGGTAGGCAGTGCACTTTGGGGAGTGGGAGGAGAGCTTTTTAGGAGGCTTGGCCGGCGGGCTGGTGTCTGCTCTTAATTTGCTCGGGGTGCTGACCCGGTTAGCATCAGCTTTCTGCGTTGACCTACACTGCTGGGACTTGAGGCTCTTCCTTTTCACCTGGGAAAACTTGGGAAGGTGAGCAGTTCAATAGGCTGGAGTTTGTCCTTCCTATTCGAGATTTATTTCTACTAAGTTCGGTTCTGTTTTGTGTTAGTGTTATGTCTGCATGAATGTCAGTGTACGCATGTAATGCAGTACCTGTGGATGACAGAATAGAATGTTGGATCCCCCAGAACTGAGGTTAGAATAGTTATCTGCCATATGGGTGTTGGGACTGGAACCTGGATCTTCTGCAAGAACAGCCAGTGCTCTTAACTGCTGAGCTATCTAGCCCCTAGAAGTATTATTATAAATGAAACCTTTTCCTTACTTTTTTTTTTTAATTTTACTTATTTTTGTATGTGTATGAATGTACTGTCTGCATGTAGGTTTGTGCACCCGTGTCGCGCAATGCCGCGGAGGTCAGAAGAGGGTCTCTCGGATTCCCCTGGAACTGGAGTTCTCCTGGAATTGGAGTTCCAGATGGTTCTCAGCTGCCATGTGGGTGCTGGGGATCGAACCCGGGTCCTCTGCAAGAGCAGTCGGTGCTCTTAACCGCTAGGCTATCTCTCCAGCCCCTTCCTTACTTTTTGAAGAACTAAAATTTTCCAGTTGATGATATGAATTATTGGTTTACTATATTACTACACAACTTAGACCACTCATGTTCCATGTATATTTTCCCTGTGTATTAAGCTCTTTCTGTGTATTGTATATAGCAGGATGTTTTGAGGAAAAGGCTTTAAGTTTGTTTTGGGGTTTTTTCTTTTTAGCTTTAAGTTTTATTTATTTTGTCTTTTTGAGAGTCTCCCTTTAGTCCTAGTTTTCCTGGAACTATGTAGACCAGGCTGGCCTTGAATTTACAGAGATTTATCCGCCTGCTTTTGCTTCCTGAGTGCCCAATTAAAGGTGTAGGCCACCTTGCCCTGGCATTCGGTTTTAAAAAAGTAATATTCTTACTGTAAAAAATCACTGATGCGGGGGTGGGGGGGATGATGGTTCATTCCTTTAATCCCAGGAGGCAGAGGTAGGCGGATCTCTGTGAGTTCAACTCCAGCTAGGAGTAAAGGGAGACCCTGTCTCAAAAAGTAAAAAAAAAAAAAATTAATCACTGGAGAATATTATTCTCCTTTTATAGTTTGACTGACTATATATTATGGTGTCCATTAGGTCTTTAAAATGCCATCCTTATCATAGGTTAGTTTAAAGAGGTTGTATACTACTCGTCATAATTAGTTTTACCATCCTCTGTGAAAGTGGAATCCCTCTCCTTAACCCTGTCACTTCAAACCACATTAGGATTCTGTGGTGGTCATCACAGAATATCATTTGAGGTTTTTGGTTGCCCTCTAGTGGGAAAGGGAAGAAAATACTGTATTGAGAATGTCTTGTGGGCTCACACAGTTATTAAAGATAGTTGTAGATTTTTTGTTTCTGAGACTGAGACTCTCACTGTATAGCTCTGACTGCTTGGAACTCTCTATACCAGGCTAATCTTGAATTCACAGAGATTTCTGCCTTCTGAATGCTGCAGTTAAAGTCATGTGCCACTGTGCCTGACCTAAAGATAATTTAAAAGGGCAGCAGGGTGTGCTAATGCACTCCTTTAATCCTAGTGCTCAGGAGGCAGATGCAGGTGGATCTCTGTGAGTTCAAGGGCAGCCTGGTCTACATAGTGAATTCCAGGACAGCTGGGGCTACAGGAGGACCCTGCCTCGAAAAGCCCCCAAAATGATGAGTCTTGTGGGTGTATACCCAGGACTGGTATGACTGGGTCAGGTGGTAGTCTCATTTTGAGACTTTTAAGGGGTTTTCCACACAGCTTCCCATAGTGGTTGTAGGAGTTTACATTCCCACCAGCAGTGGATGAATGTTCCTCTTTCCCCACAACCTCTCCAGCATTTGGTATCTTTTGTTTTCTTGATCCTAGTCAGTCTTATTAGAGTGAGATGATATCTTAAAGTGGCTTTAATTTGCATTTCCTTAATTTTTATCCATGTTGAACACTTTAAGATGTTTCTCAGCCATCTTTACTTATTTGCTCAGCTCTTTACGCCATCTTTTGAGAGGGTCGTTTGTTTTCTTCTTTGTTTTTTGAGTAGTTTATATATTCTGGATGTTAATGTTGAGCCACATCTTTCCAGCTCATTCTCTCTCTCCCCCTTTTGAGACAGAAACTAGCTCAGGCTCTACCTTCCAAGTGCTGGGATTACTTAAAAGATGTGCACCTACCACTTTTATTTATTTATTTGTTTGTTTATTTATTTATTTATTTATTTTGGCTTTTTCGAGACAGGGTCTCCCTGTAGCCCCAGCTGTCCTGGAACTTACTCTGTAGACCAGGCTGGTCTTGAACTCACAAAGATCCGCCTGCCTCTGCCTCCCGAGTGCTAGGATTAAAGGCGTGCGCCACCACGCCCGGCTGCCTACCACTTTTAAATGGTTCAGGAGATTTAACTTGGGGCTTCTTGAATGCTAGGCAGGCGTGCTACCAACTGAAGTACATCCATCACTCACTTTTGTGGGGCTCATGAGGACAAGTCAGGTGTGCATGCAGTTGCACATGGAGGCTAGAGGTCAGTGTGGTTACCTTCCTCAGTTGTACACTTTTGAGAAAGTATCTCTCAGTAAACCTGAAGCTCACCTATTTAGCTAGACTGACTAGCCAGGGAAATCCAGGGATCTGCCTGTCTCTGCCTTCCCAGCTCTCAGATGACAGGCGTCGACCTCTGTGACCAGCTTTTTAAATGTGGGGATTAGGGTTCCAGATTCTTTTACAACAAGCTCTTTCTTTGCTGACCCAGTTCCCTCTTTGCACTGTAAAAAATTTTTATTTGGGGCTGGAGAGATGGCTCAGCAGTTAAGTGCACTGACTGCTCTTGCAGAGGACCCAGGTTCGATTCCCAGCACCCACGTGGTGGCTAAAACCTGTCTTCGGCCAGACGTGGTGTTGCACGCCTTTAATCCCAGCACTCACTCACTTGGGAGGCAGAGGCAGGGCGATTTCTGTGAGTTCAAGGCCAGCTTGGTCTACAGAGCAAGCTCCAGGCGAGCTGGGACTAAAGGGAGAGACCCTGTCTCAAAAAGGACCCTCCCACATTTTTAAAAATTTTATGTGCATAAGTATATTGACTGTGTGTATGTACATGCACTCATTTCATGTAGTGCCTGCAGAGGTCAGAAGAGGGTGTCAGATGCCCTAGGACTGGAGTTACAAACAGTTGTTAGCTGCCCTGTCGGTACTGGGAACTGAACCTGGGTCATCTGCAAAAAAGAGCCAGTGCTCTTAACTGCTGTGCCATCTCTCCAGCTTCTCTTTGCACTTTCTTGATAGTGTCGTTTGCTGACAATTTTTCATCTTTGTGAAAGCTAACTGAATAAGAAAACTAGACCAATTTAGCTAAATAAATAGCTTATCACACTGACCTCATCCACAAGCTATATTTAGACACTCATGGTTCAGTTGACATTGGGTAAGAAAGGAGTGGGCAAATTAATATTTATGCTTCTGTTATAATTTTGTTACTCTTTTGGCATGACTTGTAAAATGAAGTCCTATTTCTCAAATTTGATTTATTAAACCATATAAAACACTTTCATATTCTTTCTGTTTAATATTTGAATACCATTTTTTAAAAATTCAACTCCCTTTGATTTTTAGAGCTTCTTCCTATTTAATAGTTTTCTTTACTTCACAGAAATACCGGTATCAGGACGAAGATGCACCTCCTCAGGAGCACATTTCCCCACAAATCACCAGTGAGGTGATAGGGCCGGAACTGGTCCATGTCTCCGAGAGGAACCTGTCTGAGATCGAGAACGTCCATGGGTTTGTTTCTCATTCTCATATCTCACCAGTAAACGTAGGATGACACTTGTTACTGCTTCGTGCTATGAATTACATGTTAATTTTGTTACAAATAGTAGCTCAGGCTCAGAGAAATGTTGCTTCATATAGATTTTCCATCTCTGGGTTGATTTTAGTTCTTTAGTCTCAAGAAATTTCATGTTACCTACTAGTATTTCAATTAACTTTTAAAGGTGAATTTTATAAATAAATTTTATTCAGTGATACCATCTTTTTATTTTATTTTATTTTTGTATGTGTACGAATGTACTGTCTGCATGTAGGTTTGTGCATCCATGTCATGCAGTGCTGCAGAGATCAAAAGAGGGTGTTGGATTCCCCTGGAACTGAAGTTCTGCTGGAATTGGAGTTACAGACAGTTCTTAGCTGCCATGTGGGTGCTGGGGATCGAACCCGGGTCCTCTGCAAGAGCATTCGGTGCTCTTAACCGCTAGGCTATCTCTCCAGCCCCTAACTATTTTTTAAGACCTGCTTTAAATATTAATAGACTCATAAAAAGAATATTAACATATTCTTTGAAGTCTACTGTGCAACTTTTCTTGGTCCTGTCCCATCCAAAAATAATCACAATTCTAAAGTTCTACTATATCTTCAGACTTATAATCAGTGTATCTTCTATTTTATATATTTTCAACTTTGTAATGGATCCATACTTGTATTTTTTGCTCAACATTATAGTCCTGAAGTTCATTATTTAATTTTATAAGCATACATCATTTTTCTCACTTTTGATTGGTGGTGAATTATTTTCAGGATTTTGCACCTTCTTCCTGACCAATTGATGCAAAACTGCTTTCTAATAATTTGTGTCATTTCTACTCCAAAGCAAGTTTTTAATTGCTCTTATTTTTGTTTTAAATTTGAAATTGTTTCTCATTATGACTTGAATGTTGATATCCCTCTTTATAATGAGTTAGGATATACCTGCGGATCAGTCAGACTTCCTGTTATGTGACTTACCCATGTAGGATTTGTGCTATTTTTATATGGCCTATCTTTTTGACTGGTCCATAAGTTAGTTTCTCTCTCTGTTTCTCTTTCTCCCTTTCTCCCTTTCTCCCTTCCCTTCCTTTTTTCTTTTCTTTTCTTATTCTGGGTGTCAATCTTCTCTTAGTGGTATATATGTTTATAAGGAACATTTATCTTTGTACAGCTGAGACCAACCTGGGATTGTAGTCCTCCTGACTCTCCTCCTGAGTGCTGCTGGGATAACAAGCATGGGCTACCATGCCCAGCACTATATCAGGTTTTTATAAAGTTAATATATATATATATATATATATATATATATATATATATATAAACTTTAAGAACTTGGCCAACATGGTGGCATACACTTGTAACTGCCATACCCTGGGGAGGCTGAGCTAGGAATTGCAAGCTTAGTCAGTTGAATAAGTACTAGAGTTCAAGGGTAGTCTGTGCTGCAATAGAGAGACACTCCCCAAAATAAAAGAAAAACAATTTGCTACATATAACATAGTATGTATGTACCGTAATCTTGAGAGCATCTTCAGTTTTTAATATTTGTTGTTTTCATTTTAACTAAGATACAGTGAATAATCTTTGGGGAAAAAAATAGTTGGGCTACTTATTTAAGATGGACTTTCCAGAAGTCCAGTTATTGAATCAAAAACAACAGTTTTGTAAGTTCTTGATACTTGAGTGTATTTTTAAAAAGATTTCATTTTTTTGATTATGTGTGTGTTTTTTGTGTGTCTGTGTTATATGTAGGCCAGAAGATGGTATCGGATCCCCTGGAATTGGAGTTATAGAGGCGGTTATGGGTACTGGGAATTGAACCTGTGTTCTCTACAAGAGCAATCAGTGTTCTTAGCTGCTGAGCCATCTCTCCAGCCCTGGGACTGTATTCTGATACAACTGCAATTTAAAAATAGGGGAGATTTCTTGCTGCTTTTCCTCCCTTATGTATGAGTTCCTATGGTAGTCACCTCCTAAAATACTTGTTTGAGTGATAGAGTAAGAATGGGTAAAGGTAGTGTTAAGTAAATTTGTTAGATTTCCTTTAGCTTTTTGTTAGAAAGAAAAATTAAATCTTATTTTGACACATTCTACAGAAACAAATATAAGAAACTCAGTTTCTTTGGTATAAAATAGTGTTCATTATTAAAGAACATGAAAATATCTTGGAATAGTATTGGCTTGCTAAGTTGAATATAAATTAATTATTGCTTCAATCTTCACAGTTCTCATAAAAGCTAATGGGAAAAAAAATGCAGAGCAAGGCATGGTGTTGAATCCCTGTAGTCCTTCACTTGGAAGGTAGAGGCTGGAGAGTCAGGAACTTAAGGCCAGCCTTGTCTGCCCAGCCTATTTAAGGCCAGCTTAGCTTACATGAGACATGTCTCAAAACAATAAAAACCCAAACGAGAAGAAAATAAATTTATTTAATAAGTGCTTGCCTGAAAAACCATTTGCTATCTCAGCACTTGGGATATTAAGGGAGTAGATTTCAAATTCTACATCAGCCTAGACTTGATTATGAGACTTTGTCTTCAGACAGACAAACAAGAGGCTGAAGAGATGGCTCAGCTGTTAAGAAGAACACTTGCTGTTCTTCCAGAGGATCCTGGTTCGAATCCCAGCACCCACATGGTAGCTAACAACTGTCTGTAACTGTAGTTCCAGGGGATTTGACCTTTATGGGCATTGCACTTACATACGTGCAATACACCCATACACAAAATAAAAATAATGATTAAAATATTTTGAAACAAGGCCAGGCATGATAGCTCAGGCCTTTAATCCCAGCACTTAGAAGGCAGAGGGAGGCAGATCTATGTGAGTTCAAGGCCAGCCTGGTCAACATAGTGAGTTTCAGGACAGCTGGGACTACAGCAAGACCCTGTTTCAAAAAGAAAAAAAAAATTTTTACAACCATAAATCTTGCTGGAATAATAGTTTTGCTTATACCACAAAAACATAATCATGTGTTCTAGACTAGTAATGGTTTTTAAGACTTACATGATCAGTACTTTCATGTGAAGATAGTTATTGCTTATGTCTTAGTTTTGTTTCCTATATGAATTGAGTCAATATACATGTCCCCTCCTTGAAAGAGTGTTTTAGTTAGTTGGATGTAGAGAAACCAGAAAAATGGAAGGAAGGAAGGAAGGAAGGAAGGAAGGAAGGAAGGGAGAGAGAAAGAAAGAGGAAGAGGAAGGAAGGTTGGTTAACTTTTACTAGAATTCCTTTTAAGTAGGTTTTGTGATATTTCAACAAATTGGAAAGTTGTTATTGGTGTATAAATCATTGATCTCATTTACTTCCTCCAATAGCTATTGCAAATAAAAAGAAATTTTACTTTACAGATTCATTTTAACTGGTTGTCTGTTGGAAATATTCATATTAAAAACTTGGATTTTATGCCAGATTCTGTTTAATATATGGAACTTTTAGTACGAAGTCATTTATATATTTGAATAAGGAAACCAAGTGGTCATAAACATCTCTAAGATACCTAGGCACTCCAGTGGGGCTTAGTGAGTGTTTATGTAATTAATTTCTGTTTCCATTACCTAGAATGTTAGTTGTAAAATATGGCACTTAATCTCCTCTCTTCCATCACAGACATCTTTAGTTTCTTCCTAGTGGCCCATGTCTTCTGCCTTTGCTTCTCTCTCTTGGCGTTCCTCAGGCCACACAAATCCCTTATGCAATGGATTTCTTCACTCTTTTTGACCTCCCACAAACAGTGATAATCATATAGTTTACATACTATTTCCAGTCATTTTATTTTTGCCACCAGAGTCTATAATGTAGTTTAGGAAAGGAGACTTTTTTTTTAATGTATATGAATGTACTGTCTGCATGTAGGTCTGTGCACCCATGTCGTGCAATGCCATGGAGGTCAGAAGAGGGTCTCGGATTCCCCTGGAACTGGAGCTCTCCTGGAATTGGAGTTACAGAGGGTTCTCAGCTGCCATGTGGGTGCTGGGTTTCAAACCCGGGTCCTCTGCAAGAGCAGTTGGTGCTCTTAACCACTAGGCTACCTCTCCAGCCCCCAGGAAAGGAGACTTTTAAAAGTTATTAAAATGAGATTATTGTGAATTACTTTCCTTTGGTATAATTTTTTCTTTAGAGACTTTATACTACTTAGGTCCTTGGTTTTGAATAATTAATGTTATATGTAATGAATTTTATAAGCAATATCATGCCCTTCCTTCTTGTACTCTTGCCTCCTCAGATCATCATCCCTCCTGTTCATATAAGTAGGTAACATAGGACAGAGAGGTGGAGCTAGTGTCTTTCTTTGCTTATCAGTATTTGGTGGATAACTGTACCTCACCTATACCTCATCCCGTTTCTTGAGTTCCTGACTCTAAACAGCCTTTTGTAATCTCAACACTTCTCTTTAAACTTCATCGGTAAGATTTAGGTGTCGCCTGGCATGGTGGCACACGCCTTTAATCCCAGCGCTTGGGAGGCAGAGGCAGGTGAAGCTCTGTGAGTTCAAGGCCAGCCTGGTCTACAGAGCAAGTTCCAGGCCAGCTGGGGCTACAGGGAGACCCTGTCTCAAAAAAAACAAACAAAGAAAAAAACATTTGGGGCTAGAGAGATGGCTCAGCAATTAAGAGCACTGACTGAGCTTGCAGAGGACCCAGCTTTGATTCCCAGCACCCACATGGTGTCTAAGAACCTCTTGGGCAAGGCATGGTGACACACACCTTTAGTCCCAGCAGAGGCAGGAAGATCTCTGTGAGTTCAAGGCCAGCTGGGGCTATAGGAAGACCCTGTCTCAAAAGTACCAGAAAGAAAAAAAGAAAGAAAGAAAGAAAAAAAGATTTAGGTGCCATTAGGCAATATTTTCTTTATTTCCCTTTCTAGGTTATCCACATCTCCTCTGATCACTGTGAATTACGGAATTATTTCAACAACTGATTTTTGGTCTTCATGTAATAATTTTCTGGGACTTTCAGCGTCTTGATTCTCTGATCCCTGCAGGGATCTTGTTTTCTTTGACTTGAAAGTGTGTCCATATAACTTATGTTCAGTCAGAACTTTTAGTACCAGTGACTGTATCATTTAAACCTCATTTGAAGGCACTTAAATGTACAAGCATGTTTCCTTTTCAGATTGCTTTGTTCTGTACCACCACTGTGATGGTTTTTATTTTAATCATCAAGACCTCAAAGACCCATGCTTTTACTGTCTTTTTCTACTCATACATCCCTCCTTGCTTGGCACAAAATTCTTCCATAATTTTCCCTCTCATGCCCTTTGTCTGCATATGGCAAGAATAGATAATCTCCTTTGTGCTTACATATTTTTAGACAGGTGGGATTTTTCTCAGAATTGTGGCTTTAATTTAAAAATCATATTCACAAATTAACACTTATTTTCAAAGTGTTAAGTTGAACACATGTGGGCTTATTAAAAAACAATTGAATGTGGGCTGGAGAGATGGCCTAGTGGTTAAGAGCGCCAACCACTCTTGCAGAGGACCCAGATTCGATCCCCAGCACCCACATGGGGGCCGAGAACCATCTGAAACTCCCAATTCCAGGAGAACTCCAGTTCCAGCAGAATCCGATACCCTCTTCTGACCTCCACAGCATTGCACGACATGGGTGCACAAACTTGCATGCAGACAGTACATTCATACACATACAGAAATAAAAAAAAAACAAAACAAACAAACAAACAAAAAAAACACAATTGAATGTGACACCATTCACAAGTGGCTTCTGTACTGTTGCCTCTTGAAGGGGAAGGTGGAGAAGGTGTCCGTGATCTTCCACAGTGTCTGTGGAGGTAATCACATAACAGAAGAGATTTGTCACTGATGGAGCTTGATATGCTGGTCTCAGTGAGCAGAGCTGTGTGGATAGAAAGGGTTACCACCAGTGGTAAACTACAATAGAACTTAGAGTTTTTATTTTTATTCTGCTGTGTATGTTTGTGTGTCTATGCATGTCTGTCTGTGTGTATGTTTATGTATGTGCATGCTCATATCTAGATTAGAAGACAAGGCCAAATGTCCTCCAGAGTTGCCAATCTTGTTTATTTCTTTAATTTAAAATGACATTTTATTCATTTATTTGTGTGTTTTATGGGTTTGTGGAGTATGCTTTGCAGCCTGTATTTAGAGATTATAGGACAGCTTGCAGGAGTCAGCTCTTCCTGGGGATCAAATCCAGGCTGTCAGTCTTGGTAGCTAACACCTTTATCAAGCCATCTCACAGGCCTCCAACTTACTTTATGTGACAGTCTCTCATTGAATGTTTACCTAATCAAATAGGCTAGGGTGGCTTGTCAGCATACCCAGAATCTTCTTGCCTATGCCTTCCTGGAACTGAGATTATAAGCAGGTGCCACCATGCTAGACTATTTTTTTTTTACATAGATTTGAGAGTAAAGCTCAGGTCCTCGTGCTTGTACACCAAACACTACTGACTTAAACACCTCTTCAGCCTCTCTCACGTGAGAACGTGGCACTTTTTTTTTTTTTTTTACTTTTTTATTTATTTTTGTATGTGTATGAGTGTACTGTCTGCATGCAAGTCTGTGTGGTGGTGCACGCCTTTAATCCTAGCACTCTGGAGGCAGAGGCAGACGGATCTTTGTGTGTTCAAGGCCAGCCTGGTCTACAGAGTAAGTTCTGGGACAGCTGGGGCTACAGGGAGACCCGGTCTCGAAAAGACCAAAAAAAAAAAAAAAAAAAAAAAAAAAAGTTACTGAGCATTTGTACATTTCATACAATGGTTCCTAATCCATCTTAGAGCCTGCCCTCTCCATGCTCTAACTCTGTATCAGAGCTCATGCATTACATCATTCATGTTAAATGCTATCCAGTCAAACTTTAGAACCCAGATGTCTTTCTGTGCAAATTCATCCACTGGAGTCTAGTCAGCAGATCTAGGAAGCCTAGATAAGGTGTACTTTTCCTCATCCAGCAGTGATCAGTCTCCAGTAGTTCTACGTCCAGGGCCACCCCCCCCCACCCATTTATCTTGCTCCATTCTGAGACCTTGTCTGAGTTGGCATGGGCTCTGTGCTTGATGCCAGCCAACATCACAAGTTCACATGTGCAAGCTTCTAGTAGTCTGAAAGCCTCTGCTTTCCTATGTTCATGTACCAGCTCTGGCTCTTAAAATTTTTCTGTCCTTAAAAATCTTCTGCAGCGATCCCTGAGCCAAAACATGTATAGCTGAACCTTCACACCTAAGATTTGTGGAACATAGCAGAATGAGGGGCAGGGAATAAAATGGGTGCATCCCTCAGTTTTCAGCAGTGAAACTTTTTTATTCCGTGGAGTGTGATGCACACAGAAGGCCACAAGTGGCCAACTTTTTCTTGTTTGTTGGTATTTTAGAATTCTTTTAATTTGCATTTTCCTTATTATGAATAAGGTTCAACATCCTTTCACATGGTTAAGAATTTTTTGTGTAGGGGCTGGAGAGTTGGCTCAGAGGTGAAGAGCACCGACTGCTCTTTGCAAAGGACCCGGGTTCACTTCCCGACACCCACACGACTGACCAACTTTTAAAGGATGGGAGCCTCCAGAGTGTGTTTCTAGATAGGATTCCTATATTACTTACTTTTACTTTACATGTGTAGGTGTGTTTACTGGATGTGTGTAAGGGCATCCATGTCAGGCAATACCTACAGAGGTTAGAAGAGGATGTTAGATTTGCCTGGAACTGTAGTTATGGATCAAAGCTACATCCTTGGCCAGAGCAGCCAGCACTCTTCCTGCTGACCATCTCTATCCCACCCACTTCCCCAAACTGTTTTTCAACTGGCTAAACTATAATACACAACAAGAACCATCCAGGACTGTGATATAAACTAAGCTGAAACTATCCCTTAGAAGAAGTTTAACCTGAATAAAATCCAGCTATAAGTATCCCCACCTAAGTCCCCAGGTAAGTCAGGGATTCCAGAAAGCCAACCGAAGTAGAGTTCTGAGAACTAATCACCCTGTACTGCATTCCTGCAATCTGAGAAAGAATTGCTGGAACATTCTGCAATTATGCCGCCCTGGAGGCAAGAACACAGGCCCTGGTTTCTCGGGCAATGTTCCTTCTGATAGCAGCCACAGGTCCACCTAGTCCTGACCCCAACTTCCTGGCCCTCTGCTTCCTTGTATGCCGATTTCCATGTAAGCCTGGGCTTAAAATTGCTGCTTCAAGACCATTTTAATGCTGGTCATCCTGATCCTAAGACAGGCAGGCCAGCCACCACGCTCAAAATAAATCCCAGGTCATCTTTATCCCATCCCTGTGTACTTTGTGCTGGCTCTCACCTCAGTATCAACCTAACACTATAGACCTTAAGCTGCCTGAGTAAATGCAGTTCCACTAACAGCCAGTCACTAAGAAATAAAGGCATCTTCCTCAGTCAGTGAATTCACTTAACCATGGAATTTTTTTAAATGGCAGATTTACTTTTCAGTGTTAAGAGTAATATATACATGCTGATACATTTTAGAAGAGTAGACAATTATAAAAGGTTATCTTAGGATGATGGACACACAAAAGATCCCTACCAACCTAAGGGTTCATTTATGGACTGTGCTAAAAGCATGTTATTTTTTATACTTCAATCATTTTATTTCAATCAAAATTACTTTTATCCTTTCTAATTATTATACAATTTGTTAGTATACCTTAGCATTTTGGGGGGGGGTCTTTTCGAGACAGGGTCTCCCTGTAGCCCCAGGTGTCCTGGAACTCATTCTGTTGACCAGGCTGGCCTTGAACTCACAAAGATCCACCTGCCTCTGCCTCCCGAGTGCTAGGATTAAAGGCATGTGCCACCACACCCGGCTACCTTAGCATTTTAAACCTAATCCAAATCCCCATAATCGGATGTACAGTTTCTGAGCTAATCTGAGTCACTGGAGGAAATCCTGAACCCAAAGTTATTATTCCTTTCCTCCACTTTTTCTTTGGTGCTTTCTATCTGTAAATCTCTAAATCATATTCCTGAGAGGTTAAGATTCAAATGTAACAACGCTTTCTGACTCATGGGTTCAAGGAAAACATGTATGGCACAGGCTCCCAGCCATGCCAGGTGTTATGAGACTGTGAAACCCTCTTAGCCTCCCATGTTTCCCATCTCAAAGCTTCTGTTTCTCCTCTTTCCTACTCTGCTTCACTGAATCCTCACTATTCCTTTCAACTAGTCTGCCTTTCTTACTATTGTCTTTTCTTCAAACTTACCACGTAAGTCATCATAAGTAGAAACTATAAAAGAAAGTAAGCTTATTTCCACCCAAGTTTTACTGAAGTAATTGACAATTAAAATTTTAAGGTTAGTAAACCATGAATCTATGATAAATTGACCTTTGACACAGATGAGCAACACAGGGGAGAAATGAAAGCCTCTCCAATGAGTGCTGAAAAACAATATAACCACATACTGAAGATTATAACTAGATCCGTATTATCTTACATGTATGGAGAAACCTTCTCAAAATGAATTAAGTAGTTAAATATGTAAGGTAAAAATCTGTTTTATATTCTGAGCAAATGTTTGGATAAGATACAAAAACCAGAAGATGGTAAGTTTTTGAGTTCCATTACATCTAGCAACATTTGATTCACAGCACCATTTTGTTCTAAACTTATGAAATTAAATAAGAATCATTTGTGTTCTCCTGTTTGTCCACTACAAAAGAGGTCTCTCCAATTTGTCAATGTTGCTAGGACTCTGGCTGACATGCACTGAACATCAAGCACTTTGCCTCCTGAAGGAAATTCCATTGAAAGAAAAGAAATTCCAACACAGGGAGTCTGCTTTGTATGTAAAGTGCCACCAGTAGGCTGGTAGATGCCTTTGCTTTTGTGATTCCAGTACTGGCTTCAAGTTCCATCTGACTTGAGGAAACTTGAGGAGTTGGAACTACACTTTCCTTTTCTATGAGTCATGTGATATTCCTCTTGAGGATGTCAAATGGAACAAACTTAATCAGTATTATTGTTGAAGAAACAGAAAGCTCAGTAGAACTATGAGTACAGAAACAAAGCTCAGTAGAACTATGAGTACTATCAAACCCAACAAATTTTGAAGACATTCTCCAGCAAAAAAGGGCACATTATTTTATCTAATCATTGACATCAATTACTGTGAAAATGTGTGAATTGTACCCATTTGATTAATGCCATTGGTGCCTGGATCTCTGAGAAGTGGTTTTTCTTGTATGATTTCAACTCTGCCTTGTATAGTCCCTATATAGAGTTAGATGAATTGCAGCAGCTGAAAAGATGAAGGAGCTTTAAGTATCTGCAAGAAAGCCTTTTGGCAAAAATTGGCCTGGACAAAAATATCAGTTATAATCACCAAGCAACTGGCAAGGGGGAGAGAATGCTATTCATTTCTAATTTCAATTGTTAATTACCCCAAAATGTATACATTTTTACTTATATTTTTGGCATATTATGATTTAATCAAAACATGGCCTGTTATAAGGAAAAACATGTTCAATTCACAGTGTATTTTTAACAGTATAATACTCCTGACAGTTTAGAACCATAAGACATAGAAGAATAATAGAGAAACAGACAGCATTTAGTGTCACAGAAATATAAATATCTTAAATTAGGTGCCATATGACAGAGAGCTATAATTATTCCTAACCTATTTTATAATTTATAAAATAAAAATCTGAGCTGCTTCCTAGCAAGCTGGCCAACACGTTCTGTAAGATGGGTCTAAATTAATGGAGTTGTATGGAACTAATATCTGGTAACTTTAGGTAAAACATAAGTTCAGTGAAGGATCTGCAGTATTTAATGAGGGGTAGAGGATGTTGGCAGATATGTTAAACATCTCTGAGAGCTGCCGGGCGTGGTGGCATATGCCTTTAATCCTAGCACTTGGGAGGCAGAGGCAGGAGGATCTTTGTGAGTTCCAGGACAGCTGGGGCTACAGGGAGACCCTGTCTTGAAAAGAACAAGAAAAATTGATGAGAGTAATATTCAGTATTATGTAAGTTATGTTGAGAAAAATGGACTTCATTTGTGAATCTTGCCCCCTCTGCAAAATGGAGTAGTAAAAATAATAGTTTTCAAAGATGTTCATGATATTAGCATATATTATATAAAACATAATACTATGTACTTACTGTATGTAAATGAAATATTATAGTTTCAGGTACTACCTTTTATTCATGTAACCTTTAGTGGATGGTAATTTAGGAGTTCTGTCTTCTGATCCGGCCTGTGTCCTGCCTTTATAACCATTACTTCAAATAATATCTGCTACAGAGAATATATTCCAGAAAGTAACAGAATGCTGTAACATAGTTAGTTTAAACTAGGACCATTATAAATATGGTTGTTAGGGGCTGGAGAGATGGCTCAGTGGTTACAAGCGCCAACTGCTCTTGCAGAGGACCCAGGTTCAATTCCCAGCACCCACATGGCGGCTAAGAACCATCTTTAACTCCAGTTCCAAGGGAATCCAATGCCCTCTTCTGACCTCTGTGGCATTGCATGACATGGGTGCACCAACCTACCTGCAGACAGTACACATAAAAAAATAATAAATTAAAAAATATATGGTGATAATATACACTACAGATTTCACTAAAATTCACCAAACACATTTAAGCATTTAAGAAATATTTCAGTTACAAGGTTTTGCATTTAAAAACTGAAAAAAAGTATAAATTTTGGAAGAAGGCAGGGACAAGTGTGTTTGTTGAAGGAGAAAGAGAGGTGAGAACAATGGCTACTAAGTTCCAAAATCAGGAAAAGACTGGTATAGGTAGTAAAGAGTAGAAATGCTCCTTGTGCAAGATATAAGAGCTCCATGTTGGTTGTATGGGAGACTGGAATATGGGAGCACTTGATAGCAGTAATAAAGGAACATTCCATACCGCTCAGCACCACTGACGCTTTGCTGTGTTATAATTCAAAGGCCCTTTCAAGTGGTGAATGTAGATATAATTTGAACCCTTAAATTTATTTTAGAATTATTATTTTGGTCCTTTCAAGACAGGGTCCCCCTGTTGACCCAGCTATCCTGGAACTCTCTCTGTAGACCAGGCTGGCCTTGAACTCAAAGATCTGCCTGCCTCTGCCTCCCAAGTGCTAGGATTAAAGGAGTGTGCCACCACACCCAGCTAGAATTATTTTTTTTATATTGTTGGAATATTTATTTATTTATTTATTTAGTGTATGAGTGTACTGTCTGCATATAGGTTGGTGTCATGCAATGCCGCAGAGGTCAGAAGAGGGCATTGGATACCCCTGGAACTGGAGTTAAATACGGTTCTTAGCTGCCATGTGGGTGCTGGGAATCGAACCTGGGTTCTCTACAAGAGCAGTCGGCGCTCTTAACCGCTGAGGCATCTCTCCAGCCCTGGAAAATTAGAGTAAAAAACAATCTATGTACAAAAGGAAGCAGTTGATCATTTGATTCCTCCCATTTGTCTCTGCAATGAAATAACACAGAGTCATTTATTGTGTGTCAGTGGGGGTCTCTCTTGCTTTAAAGTTCACTCAGTGACAGAATATTTTTCCCTAGATTTTCTCAACTTTTTAAAGTTCAGAATTATTTTACAGAATTTTGAGGTCTGTGCACATTGTAAAACTGTCAAAGTGATCTTATTTTGACCTAATGTGTGGGCAGCAACAAAGAGACATATTTAAATCTAGTACCAAAAGATGTTTAAATAGAACGTGCTGTAAAATAACAGAACTTAGTCTGTTCTAGAGGCAGCTTCAAATGAGCACTGATGTTCAAAAGACAGTGCAGGAAGGGGACAAGAACCCCTCAGGTTTCAAACTTTCCTATGTTGAACAATCACCTGAGGAAGCCTCGTTGAAAGTTTTGATTTATGTCTCAAACTGCACATTGTAGGTATCCATGTTCTCAAAAATAATCATATTTAATAAAGCTCTCAGATACTGGTGATTGAGGTGACCACCTGGCCATTTTTAGAAAAAAATCATTTACAATGTTTTTAAAGTTTTATTTATGTGTATGCGCATGCACCTAGTGCCTGCACAGGCCAGATAAGGGTGACAGATCCCCTAGAGATGGTGGCTATGAGTCTCCTGTCCTAGGTACCAAGAACAGAACTCTACCCCTTTGCAAGACCAGCAAGGATTCATAACTACTGAGCCATCTCTCTCCAGACCTGAGGAAAAAATTAAATGAAACAAAACCAAACAACAAAAAGTCACTAGAATGAACTCCTTCTAATCTTGTGTCATAGCTGGAATTTAGTTACAATCTGTGGGAAAACAATGTGCTATGGTGATGATGGTTTTCTTCTTTGTCTAGAATTATTTTCAGTTTCAGTCTAGATCCATGATTATCTTATGAAATTTTAAAGGAAACCGTCCTCTCCTCCAAATTGGACATTAAAAATATCACTTTTCTTAGCAGGACTCCTAGAGCGTGAAAAATTAATGGGAACTTCAAGAACTTAATCCTTGCTTCAAACTCGAAATGTATGAAAGGGAAGACAGACCTCAGGTGTGCAGCTGAGGCTGATGAGAGTGGGTCCGCTTCCAGCTCCCCTCCTGTGAGTGTTAGGAACTTCCTGGGATGTCTAAATGCATGCAATGCTATTTCTTCAAAATGAGCAGAAAATGACTGTGAACAAAACTACAGACATGCTGAGGTTTGTGTGGATACAACATTTTGAGAAAACACTGGGTAAGCGAAGGATGTTGTTATTTAAATTGGTGAGAGTTTATTAAAGCCCTGGGATCACCAAATATTTTTTCTTTTCACTTGCCTTTGAATGTGCTATCACTGCCCCTAGACTGCACTCCTTCACTCCTTTTCCTCTTTACACCCAACTAAGTGGGAAAATGTCTTTGAATCTATTCTGAGAAGATGGGGGAAATTATGTGTTAGGCTTGTTCCACCTAACTTGTGAGAATCACTTCACTGCTGTGATTCTTATGCACTTTGAGAAATGGAATTAATGAAATCAGTCAATCAAACATCATAATATAAACTTAGGGAAAATATCATCTAATATACAAGAATCTTTTAAACTACTAGCATGTAAGACATTAATAATACAAATAAAATGCCATTTTGCCCAAAATCTTTGTTTGTTGTCTTTAAAAATAAGTTCAAGCCAATTTCACAAATACTTATTAGGCATTTTTATAGCCCTGGCACACAGCACCGTTTTGGGAAACTATGTTTTTAAAGATATTCAAGGCAAGGTATTTCTCTTGTGGAAGCATGCTTGAATAACAGGGAATGAGTGAGTTACTACCCGAGAGAGACATCAGATGTCTATTACTATTATCTATTTGCTCACTGATTTGTAGACATGATAACAGCTTAATATTTTCTAACAACTCTCATCCTCTCATAGGAACAAATTGAACAACTGACCAAGGCAGAAGCACCTTCAAATGCATCACAGAATCCAGATGAAGGAATGCAGCATCTAGTATAGCCCAGCAATAAGCATGCACTGATGAACTCGAGGAAGACTGTTTTATGTTATCCTTGATTCTTCCCAAAATGTAGAGAACACATACTGCCAAAATACATGATGCTTTGGCAATAGGAACAAAGTAAACTCATGCATTTTCTGCAAACCACAGCATCATGCTGGTCCCAGAGAAACCTTATATCAATGTGGTTCTCACAGCATTAGGACACTATTGTCCCGAAAGACAGTCTTTAAGTTTACTTGAGGTTCAAGGCTTGGTGGAGGCTCCAGGCTTATCCCTGGTTCAGAGATGCCCCTATTGACTCTGGCTCCAGAGCCAGTCAAGACTATAGGTCAGCCTAGTGAAGGCCAAACTCTTCAGTGGCAGCAGATTCTAGAACTGAGCTTCAAGTCCACATCAGCTACCCACAGGCTCCAGGCTGGAACCCAAAGACCAAGCCTCCAGATGCAGACCAATAGAAGTTCAGGCTGAGGATGCTCAGATTTCTCCCTTCATCATCTATGGAAAGAGTGGACCTGTTTAAGCAAGTGGACCTAGGGCCAGAGCAGCATCCATAGATCGAAGCACCACACTAACCCTGTGGATACAGGTATCACAGGCCTTCCTACCTACCAACCCAGTCACTAGTTCCAAGTAAGCTTAGGCCCCCAGCATTAAGACCACCTCCAGATGAAAACACAATTAATTTGTAGTGAAAGCTTAAAAGCCTATTTTATTACTTTTTTTTTTTTTTAATTAGCTTTTATTGGTGCTTTTTTGGCATTTCATTACATTTTTTCCAATTCAGTTTCAGGCTTATTTCCCTTTTCCTCCCCCCCACCCCCACCCCTATCCCAGACATGCACTTCTAGCCATAACCGTCCTGCATCTTCTTCTCATTTGTTTTTTCATTTTTAGCTACGATAATTGATAATCCATTGTGTACAAGTTCCTTCATGCAAAACTATATGCGTGTGTGCCTAAACACCTACAGCCCCAACATCCAGTGGGGGTGACAGGTTGTTTGTTCAATCAAGTTGACAAAGATAGTCCAGCTCTATAATGCTGTAGTTCACCAATTCACCCAATCGTTACAGCCCTTACATTCTTTTACCTACCGCTACCTCTCTCGTTTCGGCAGGAGCTTTTCCCTGGCTGAGAAGCAGCGGCACAGGATGGCGATAGAGGAAGGTAAAAACTCAGTCAGCAGCTCTATATGGATGCCATGGTGGACTTGCCTGTGTGTGTGTGTGGTTTCCTACGTCTATGGGGCTAACATACGTTTCTGTCCCAGGGAATAACCCTTTTCGATTCCTGGCCCCTGGCCTTTATGGACGTACTCAGCCTATTGTTGGATTGGTCCTTAACCGGCCAGTCTAAGCGGTTTTGATAATTTATGAGCCCTCTTGATTTTCTTCAAAAGGTTGTCGTTGAGTGAGCAACGTAAAGTGTGACTAACACATCGCTGATTACTGGCACAATTAATGAATAAGTAGAGATCATAGAACCCAATCACACTAAGGGGAAAGAGAATGCTAGAACTGCGTTCCCATAATCAATGTGAGAAGTTACCCAATATTTCTGGTGTCTGGTAGAAGTGTGGAGCCTCTCGCAGTTAAAGAATTCGCACGTGGAGCCACTGCTTCTGGCCAAAGAGACCCAGGGCGAGCTATTGCATCGTACCCACACCCATCCTGGTGGCATGGAGAACCGTGCTTTAAATCCAGTTTCCAGAAATCCAAACACTCCTCATTGCGTAGACCCCATACACGTGCTAGATACTGGCTACCTGTACTACAGGTGGGCACAAATACTCATCGGCAGGATCAGATATCTTGAATTCACTAAAGCAGACGAACTACAAAAATAAAAATATTAAGTAAAATAACCTAGAAAATAAAAATTGTGGCTAAAATCCCTGTAAGAATAACGTGGGCTGGGTACGACGACCTTATCCAGCTCCTTGGAAGCAGAGGCAGGCAGATCTCTGTGATTCATAGAGCAGCTAGCGGAGCTTAAAATGAGACTGTCTCAAGAAAAAGGCCAAAAAATAAAAATAAGTGGATATCTATTAATTTCCTCATAAAAAAATGTTTATACTTTTATGTGTGTGTGTGCGTGCTTGCGTGTAGGTGCCCTGGCAAACTTGTGGAGATTAGAGGACAAGTTTTGGAAGCCAGTTCTCTCTAGCATGTGTGTCCTGGCCTTGTCAGACCTGGTGGCAGCCACCTTTTCCCACTGATCCATCTCACTACTCTCCTCCTCTTAAGAATGTGTTTAGCTTAAATTATGAATGCGATCAGCTTAAATTAGCTGTGACCTAAAAGACAACATAATTAAGAACAATAGTGACAGCATACAGAATGGAACACAAAAGCAAAGTTAATTATTTTAGAAAAATCAAGCATATATTATAGAGATTAAGAACAATCTATGCCAGGCATGGGGATGCAACCTTTAATCTCAGCATTTGTGAGGCAGAGACGGCAGATCTCTGTAAGATGGAGCAGCCTAGTAACATAGGTGTTCCAGGCCACCTGGGCTACAGGGAGGCTGTCTCAAAAAGGAAAAAAAAAAAAAAGATTGAACTGGAAATTTTCATAAATCTCAGAGACAATGCTTTGACAAAAAACTTCTAGAAACAGGAGTTTCAGTAAAATGGTGAGATACAAAATTAACATGGACAAATCAGTATCCTTTATACCAATAACAAGCAACTAGAGAAGGAATACAAGGAGACTTTCCCATTCACAATAACCCCCCCCCAAAAAAAAATATCCAGGAACAAACCTGAGTAAAGATACAAAAACTCTCTACAATGAAAACTTTAATTCCGTGAAGGAGATTGAAGAAGATACCAGAAGATGAAAGATCCTCCCATGCTCATGGATAGGAAGAATTAATATAGTAAAAAACGACCATCCTATTCAGTAATATACAGATTCAATGCAATCCCAATTAAAATCCCTATGACCTTCACAGATCTAGGGAAAAAAAGCATAAAGTTCATATGGAAAAACAAAAGACACCTGATAGCCAATGCAACCCTAAGCAAAAAGAGCAATGCAGGGGGGATTACTATACTAGACTTCAAACTATACTACAGGCCTATAGTCATAAAAATAGCCTGGTACTGGCACAAAAACAGACCATAGATCAATGGAACAAAATTAAAAATCCGAACCTGAGCACATCCAATTTCAGCCACCTCATATTTGACAAAGGAGCCAAGAAGGAAAGACAGCATATTCAACAAATGGTGTTGGCAAAACAGGCCTTCCCTCAGGACTGATGGCTGTGTGCTTTTGTCCCCGGGGGAGGTGTTTGTGTGTATGCATGTGAGTGTGTGTTGTGTGTGTTTGCGTTTGTGTGTGGGGGTGGGAGGAGGGGTCTTGAGTGTGGTGGGGTTAGTGGGCCAGGTCGGGGTTGAGCTTGGGATTGCTAGGGGCCCAGCAAGTCTACCCAGCCCCTGCATTAGACCAGCTACTCAGCAGGAACCCCGGGGGAGCTAGCCAACATCACCCCAAGGCTGGGGGTGGGGCTGGGGATGGAGTGGATAACCAACAGACAGGGATGATTTCTTCCTGGGCCCAGTGGGAAGTCCCTGGACCTTAGTCCCCTGGGTCTCTAGGCCCTCGGGTTACTCCCGCCCCACGGAAGCACATCATCTGAGGTGGAATGGCAGCCATGAGGTTCTCCTGCTTCTCCAAGCAAAGAAAACAGTTCCCAGGCTGGGAAGCTCTGGGAAGGACCCAGTGGAAAGGTCCCTTGTCTGGTCTGTCCTTCTTTGCGTGCATACTGTTGGCGGGCAGTCACTTTGTCAGGCAGTCACTTTGTCAGGCCAGGCGAGAAGCCATGGAGCTAGCCTGGTCTGTTTCCTGTGGCCCAAGGCCATGGGCCAGTGAGATTAGGGGTGGCAGCTGGACACCATCTAGCCTGGTCTGTCAAGTCCAAGGTCCTGCCTGCCGGTGACCAGGACAAAAGGAAGTGGTGGTATGAACCTGCCATCCCGCCTGCCTCCTCAGCTCGGGGAGCCTCGGGCACTGGGGGCGCAGGGTTCCACGGGCCCACCGACTCAGACCTGGCACCCAAGGGCCCACTGGCACATCTGAGGCAAGCAGCTGCAGGCTGCCTTTGTCCTCTATCCTTGGCGCTCGTGCTCACCTGGGCGGGCGGGGGAGGGTGGCAGCTTCTGGGGGCAGAGGAGCGATGGGCATTTGGAGGGTGAGCACTGGGGGCAACTTTGCCCCACCGGCCCCCGCATCCCGCTATGGAGACTCAGACCCCGACCCAGAGAGAGGCAGTACCCCCAGTGTGTCCCCTGCGTGTCCCCCGGGCAGTGGGCAAAAGCCTTGAAGAGAGCGGGCCACCTTCCATTACCCGCCATCAGCGAAATCACCTGCACCCCAGAAGACAGCCCCTGGGCCAGAGCAAAGCCACCAAACGGACAGCCAGCCATTCCTCCTCCCATGGCACCATCCTTCTCCACCGGCTCCTCACTGGACGGGGCCAAATGCGGTGACCCTCCCTGAACCATCTCAGCAGTTGAGGGCCAAAACAAGAGGGTGAGAATGAAAGAGAGCAACATGGAAAAAATGGAGACAGAGACAGAGATAGTGACAGAAAAATAGGGAGACAGACAGAGGGACACAGAGAAAGAGGAGAGAGAAGGAAGAAGCAGGAAGACAGCAGCAGTGCGGCTGTGGAAAGAAGGAAGGGGACGAGTGGGGGTGAGGGACTAGGGCATGCCCCATTGGGTGGTGGGTAAGGATGGGGAGAGAAAGAAGGCCCAGGAGTGTCTTGAACCCTCCTCCACACTTAGGGCGGGTGGTGTTGGGGCCCCAGCCTGGCCTCAAGCAGGCTCTGGGGGAGGCTCAGGGAAGGCCTTGGGGACTAGGGCCATACCAACCTGAAAGTGCTGAATGTCCTCTGATCTCCGAAGCTATGCAGGGCCGGGCCTGGTTAGTACTTGGATGGGAGACCGCCTGGGAATACAGGGGGCTGTAGGCTTTTTTGCACCCCAGGAGGAGACTCCTGAGCTTTTGTCTACCTGCCCAGCCTGCCCGCCAGCCAGCCCCTTCCTCCAAAGGCGCTCCCCCCACCAATCCCTGGCCTTGTGACCAGACAAGGCACCTGGCCGATTCTTCTACACTGGGTTCCTGCCTGGGTGCCTTCGGTGGGCAGCCGAATTCTGCAGAGCGCCAGTGTCTCCTAGGCTGACAGCCTGCCCATGCACTCAGGTCCTGGACCCTGGGTGATATTTATATATGTTTATATTAATAATATATATTACAGTATAGGTACTACGTTCGCTACTACTTTCACATGCAGACGAAACTTGTGGAAAATAAAAAAACATAACACCACATTAAGTAAGCATGAGAAGGATCTACATTCTTTGTGTAAAATTTAGCTTGTTAAATCTGTTTAATTTGTGATACTGAGATGTAAGATATTGGTGTTGAGAAGAAGATTTTTGTATCATAAATTAGATAGCATGAGTTGGTTTGTCTTGTCTTTTTTTTAATCTGTTCAAGTTTCTTTTGCCTTGATATGAACTCTGAAAGAGAGGAAGGTTTTATTTGGGCCTTAAATAGGTAAATCGTACAGGGAAGTAGGTCAGGAGCAAGGCTGGAGTGTGTAAAAGAATGAAGGAGGAGTGTTGTGGGCTTGATTTCAGTTTAGATGGCTCTTTGCACAGTTGGGACACTCAGAAGGGTTATAACTGGGCTGGAATATCAATTATATTAAGAAATAGGTTGAGACTCTTTTTCAGGTGATTCTGGGCTTTACCAAGCTGACATTTAATGCTAGCTAAGACATTGACCTATAGTTGTGGAACCCAATGTTGTAAAAAGCTATTCTTGGGTTCTTTTGTGATATAGAACAATTACCCTTAGATGAATTACATGGGCTTACTATACTATACCAGCACAAGTAAACCTAGATGGTTGTATGGATCGCTTACTTTATGGAGGTGAGGCCTCAATTCAGTTTCTCAATGATATATTTATGGCACCTTTACAGTAGTATACTTTCGTGCTTTAGGTGGGATGAGGATTGGGGAAATGGAAATAACGAGTAATATTCATAAAGATGTTGATTATTAGAAATTGGGATGAGTAGACAGGAGGTGTTCTGAAAGGTCCTGAGTAATGGGAGAGAGGTGCCTTATGAGTACAGAGGATAGTGAGATGTCATGCGTTAGGATCTTTGGATTCTTGTGGTGTGATAGAATACGCTCTTTCATGTAAATTTGGCCACGCGCCTCTTGACTCTATACGAGATGTCATGTCATCCCTCTTTCACTAGGAATAGTTGGGGGGAGTTTGTTTTCTCTAGTCTGACACCCTCTGTTATATGCCAAACCTTCTAGTAAGTTTCTATTACGCTTTTATTTGATCATATTGTGTTTTTCTTTTATATAGTATGTTTTTATTGAATTTTTGGTGATTATTAATATGTTTATATAAATTAGGCACATTTTTAATTTTATAGCACTCGGCTCCGAAGCATTTCTGCATTTGTATATTGTAGCTATGTAGTAAGTTTGTGTAAGATGTCTCTGCTAAAGACACAATTCACCCAGTGATCTTAATTATCTATGGTTAACACATATTTCAGCATTTTATTGTATTGCCTACTTTAATGGTCGAGATCATATCAGTAGGCACTAAATTTTGGTTCCGCTTTTTGTTGATCCTCATATACAGAAAAAATGCTTGTGATTAATGTTAGAGATTGGGAAAAATGAACTTACTTTCTCGTCTTATTAATTTCCCATAATTCTAAAAGCCACCGATATTAGCAAAGTGATAGCGGAAATACATCAAAATTGCCCACAAACAACAGTAAAAGGGCATTCAAAACCTAGTGGATATTTTATGAAGATCAAGAAGGAATGAGTTTGCAATCATAAAAACCTCAGTTAAGATGGCGATGCAACTCACCCTGATGTGATTTGAGCACACTGTATATATGTTTAGTAATATTACATGATGCCTGTTGATATCTACAAACATTATATATCAGTAAAAGTTAAATATTACATAAAGGATTGCCTATAATGCATAGACTATACAGAGAAGATACAATAATAACCTAAATCATCACTGCCATTTAAGTATAACCACATATTTTCAAGTGAGAGGACCCACAAATCCTTGATTTCATCTTTACTAACTTGAATAGTAAATATGGGCCACTCCAGTATAAACTAGCCAGACATAAGACACGGGCGTATATTCCAGCTACCTTGGACTTGGAAGAGGTAGCTTAGACATTTCATAAAGAAGATATAAAAACATGTGTGAGAAGTTACAAGAACCTTCTCACCAGAGCCCTAAAACTGTGAGGTATTCCTTTGCCAGCAATGCTGTCAGAAAATGTCCGTTCGGTAGAATCCTTTGCGTGGGGCATCGGATTAGATAAGAGTGTGGACTCCAATTATCATACCAAAAGCGTCCTAATATTGTAGACCTGACCTTTCTGCCCAGCATTTTTTAGTTTCTATCTGCAGTGTCCTTCTTGATCTACAACATGAAGGGGGGTATGGTATAGTTTCCCTCTTGATTTTGGATGAAGAAACCGGTCCAACCCATAATGGCAAAAATTTTTAGAGTGCTCTTAGGACCAAATAGTTTTAGCAATCATGTAACAATATTTACGGCTATATTGAGCTTATTAATATTATGCACATTTCCTTTTGAAGGATACATCTCCGGTAACCTCAAACGTGATAGTTCCCTGTGAATATGATATAATTGAGGATTCAAAACAATGCAGCACACATATCAGGATAGTGTAATTGCCCTTAGCATTGGATCACAAAAGATCCTTGAAGAAGATAGACCTGACTCCACGTGTGATTACATCTAGAAATTCCGAAGCAAGAATAGCTGTATGACCGCCTTTTCTGGGTGACACACATGAGGTCTACTTCTGTTTGACTAATTTTATTTAGTACTATAATTTATTTATCTTATATATTTTTTCCATGTTATTTCTTAATGTGGTATCATATGAGTGCACTGTCTGAATGCAGGTTTGTGCACTACCATGTCGTGCAATGCCACGGAGGTCAGAAGAGGGCTCGGATTCCGCTGGGGCTGGCGTTCTCCTGGAATTGGAGTTTCGGTCTCAGCCAGCGGTTTTGGTCCGACTGCATGTGTGGACTGCGTGAGGTGATCCGAGCCCCCGTTCCTTTGGTATTATTGAGCTGGCTGGGTGCTCTTAACCGGTCTGGCAGTAGGAACCAGAGTGTGTTCGCCTACTCTCCAGTGACCGAATTTCTATTGTTTGATCTAATATTAAAATTAAGTAATTTTTTAGCATATACTAGTTTTGAATATGTTTATTCTCATCAGTTTTGTTTCCTTTATTCCTCATAGATTGGTTGTTTTGATTTAGTCTTTGATATGATAATAATTTGAAGATATTCATTTACCGTTTGTTCATGTTTATCATTGATTTTTTAGGAATTGTCACGATAGGGCTTTTGGGGAGGACCGATGATCGAGGAAACCTAGGAATGCTGTAAATATAAGCATCTGGATGTTGTTGTGTTTACAAAATAATAGTGATTGGGATTATTTTGGAGTGCTGTGAGTTGCTTTCGAGTTAGAGCAGCCACTTGCCTGCTGAGAGGACGGGTTTCGATCCAGCATTGGATTTACCGATTGTGAGGGGAAGAATGATATGTGATGATAGATGATGTTGACCATAAGATAACAGAAAGCTCATATCACTTTGGGGAATCACAGACAACAGGAAGGAGAGGAACATGGACAAAACCCAAACACAGCTATCAAACAACAAGACACCTTGCCCGCTATGCTGAATTTCATGTACTGGAACCCACACTCAGCACTTTAGGTAAAGGGTTGAAAAGATGAGAGTTCTCAAGGGAAAACTTAAGGTCACCAGACCTTAAATGCAGGTGACTATACTGAAAAGAAAACTTCAACTTATTTCAATTGCCTGGACAGCACAGAAGAAGAGAATCAATTTCTAAGTTAACTGGCTCCCAGGCATATGCAGCTACATAGATTAGATTTGATATCCTGTAATGCATTCTCCTATAATGAGGAAACCTGTGCACTTCAGAAGTTAGAGCAATCTCTTCTGACTGAGATAGCTTCCAGCACAGCATCTGGGCCCTGCAGAAGACACAGCCAGTCCAAACGAGCCAGGGTCTGAACCTTCTGCAGCATCAGGATGCTCCAACAGAGCTTTTTGGAAAGTGCCCTAGAAATTTTCATGTCAAAGGGAATAGCCGTTTTGAGAAGTGACCAAGAAAGTGCAAAAAGCGAGAGCGACGACATGGGTGCACAGCCATACATGCAGACAGTACACATTTCTAGGCGGCACTTTAAACAAAATTTCAGAGGTCGTCAATGTTAATCTACATTTAAAATAAATATAATATGCTATAGTAGTTGTTTAGCACTGTTGCTCTTTCTGGGAATTTGCATATCCATGCTACACTCTCAGTCTTCTCAAGTTCTGTCATAACATTTTTTCTTTGGTCTTTCGTTGTTACAATGCGCGAAAGTTACATGCCGCCCTTGCAATCACCAGTGCACTATCATTTCTCAGGAGACTTTGGCGCTCCAGCTTCAACCTTTGCTAAACAGGCTGGAGATTGGGCACCATTCTCTCGCTTCCCATAACGAAGTAACCCTCTTGTTCATTCTTCCCTGGCTTCACAGTTCTCATATTCATTAGGAAGAAGAAGTGAGGAGAATATAACATGCATTTTGACATTATTATTTTGTCTTTGCTATATTCACACTTTTCGCCGTGACCGCAAAATCCACGATCGTATCAATGCTTATATCGTAGTCTGGTGTTGGTGGTGACGCCTGCATTTAGTTCGGGAGTGTAGTGAACCAGGGCTACCACGAAAGCCTGGGGACTGCATGACAGTGCATCCAGATGTATGCGTGGATTCGATCATTCGCTCTTGGTGGTTTGGCGTGGTTATGGAGTTCGGCGTGGGGCTTAGGATCTGTGCGTTAGTATTGGTTATTTTCATCTTTCTTTATGCTGCTGCTTGCTAGCGTCTGTCTGGGCACTTCTGCCACGTCCTCGGGCTACCTCTTGCTGGCAGACATTAGTCCGTCCTGCCAGTTGGCTGGTCTTCGCAGCTTGCGTTGGTGACGGCGTGGTTGCACGGCTGGTTTTGTCCTCTGTCATGGGTCGAGTCAGTCTGCTGCTGGGGGGGCGGGCGTGGCGCCTCTGGGTCTCGGATGCGGTGTGGCTTATGTGGCGGGTTGAAGTCACTGGGTTGGTACTCTCCCGCGCACTATACCCCCGCATCCCTCGACGGAGACCCAGACCCGGCCCAGAGAGATGGCAGTACCTCCAGCATCCAGCCTCCACTCTGAATCCCACAGAACCAAAGCATCATGTATTTTGGCAGTATGTGTTCTCTGGATGCAATGTTTGTTTGATATTATAATCCATTACTTTTGGTTCCTGTGACGTTCATGTGTTCAAATGATCTTTAATTATGTTATGCTCATAGTAAGATTAAGCAAGTTTGTTGTTCATTGGCCATAATTATTTTTGAGTCTGTGAAAGGGTTCAATAGTCCAAAATTTTCTTATATTGTTCTTGTCAGTTTATTTTATAACACTGCTAGGTATTAATTATTTTATTATTGATATAAATTTTTTTTGGTTGTTTCTTGAGACAGGTTCCGTAGCCCGTCGGGCTGGGAAGCTTACTTTCGCTATGTAGAACAGGCTGGCTTTGCACTCACAGAGATCTGCCTGCTCGTGCCAGAGTCCTGGGATAGGCATTTGCCACCACGCCTGACTTAAGACAGTTCTTAGCCGTATGTGGGTGCTGGGAATTGAACCCCGACGAACCCGATCCTTTGCGAGCTAGTCTGGTGCTCTTTTGACTTTGTCTGAGCGAAACCGACCATCAGATCTTACTAATTATTGGCTGTTGCTGTGATGGTTTTACTAGTGACATTTGATAATAGTCATCGCACGTGGAAGAAAAGCTCCTAAGTATGTTGTCTACTAACTTCTCATTTTCTCATTAGGACAAAACTGTAATCAATCTGACCAATAGGCAAGAAGCAACTTCAATGCATCTACAGATCCTAGACATGAAGGAATGCAAGCGTCCTAGTATAGCCCAGCAATCAAAGCATGCACTGGACAAGGAATCTTTGAGGAAAGTTACTTCTTCATGGTTTTTTTGATGGTTATTTTATTAATACATGATGCTTTGGTTCTGTGGGATTCGAGTGGAGGCTGGATGCTGGGGTACTGCCATCTCTCTGGGCCGGGTCTGGGTCTCCGTCGAGGGATGCGGGGACTGGTGGCGCGAGGTTGCCCCCCAGTGCTCACCCTCCACATGCCCATTGCTCCTCTGGCCCCGGAAGCTGCCACGCCCGCCTGCCCAGCTTAGCTCAGAGCCCAGGACAGAGGACAAAGGCAGGCCTGCACCTGCTTGCCTCACAGGCGCCAGTGGGCCCTTGGGTCCCAGGCCCTAGTCGGTGGGCACGTGGAACCCTGCGCCCCCAGTGCCCAAGGCACGCCTGGCTGGAGAGCCAGGAGGGATGTCCTGCTCACACCACCGGTTCCTTCTTCCTTTTTGGCTTGGTCACTACAAGGCGTGACCTTGGACTTGACGGACCAGGCCAGTCGGCATCCATGCAAGCATGGACGGACCGACCAACTTCCCTTTCTAGCTTTCCTTCCCAGAGCTCCCTGGCCTGGGAACTGCTTTCTTTGCATGGAGAAGCAGGAGAACCTCATCTCATCATGCCTTTCCACCTGAGACTGTGGCTTCCGTGGGGCGGGAGTAGCCCAGGGCCTGAGAACCCAGGACCTCCTGCGGTGGGACTCCCACTGGGCCCAGGAAGAAATCTCCCTGTCTCTGTTGGTTATCCTCTCCATCCCCACCCCGCACCCAGGGGGGTGAGGGGGGCCAGGTTTTCTCCTGGACAGCTCCCGGGGGTTCCTGCTGACTAGCTGGTCCTCTGTGGTGACTGGGTGGACTGCTGGGCTCATACCACTCCCGGGCTACACCCGCATCTCCTGCACTCACCCTGCCACACTCACGACCCCCCCCCACCCCACCCCTGCACACACACACACACGCACACGCACACGCACACACCTCCCCCATGGACAAAGCACACAGCCATCAGTCCTGATTGCAGGCTGGGTCTGTAGTTGGGGCAGGCAAGTGAGCAGCTTTGGGCTTTCCGATGGGGAGGGGAGGAGGATGGTGGTGCTGGACTGCCCGGAGGATGAGTGTGGAGGACGGGTTGGAGATGGACAGAAGGCCAAGGATCACAGGAGTCCACACCCCCACCCCAGGATTCCAGGTGCCAACCCTCCCTCCTCACCAGTCAGATCCCAGGAGCCCAAGGTCCAGAGTCAGAGGGGTGTCAAGTGTTGCCACCCTGCAGCACTGTGATGCCCATGCATCACACACCTGCCCCTGCTCACATACCTCAGAGTCCCAGGGAGCGGGAGAGGGAGAGTCAGAGGTAGAGGGAGCGGGGTCTCCTGTGGTCCTGTGCAGCCCAAGGATGGGGAGAGTGTGTCCTGCCCTGCTGGCCTGCCGCGGGAGGCCCCTCCCTCCAAAGAGCACCCTGCCATCCCTCGGTTGGATGGCCAGGCCTTGGTCAGGTCCCTGGAGTGGGAGATGGTTGGTGGGGAGCAGGGGAGAGAAGGGGTGGTGGTGGTGGTGGTGATGGTCAGGGATGCAGGACAGACAGGCCCCTGATAGGTTATCTAATCTCAAATGGTCATCCCTGAACACATGTACACACAAGTACCAGAATGGAGTCCGTGCATTATAGATGTGTGTGTTTACTTATGAATTTCGTATACATATGTAACGATACTGCAGAAGAGGATAAGCAAATGACAGGGAGTTGGGGGTCAAATGAGAAGGATGGGAGGGAGAGTGGGAAGGGTCAAAATGACATAAATATATACTCATGTATGATATTCTCAAATAAAAATTTAAGGACTGGTCTGCTGGATGCTACCTGTCCTTAAGAACCAGGTGGGCTCAGCTTCCCTGTCTATGCTGGGAGCTCCTCTGAGTATTGGGGACTTCTGCCTGGGGGTCTGTTCACATGGGGACAAATAAAGCTGGGTTAGTCTATTAATATTCATCCAAATACCAATAAAGTCCTGTTCAAAGTGATTTATTAATCATATTGGTCTTCTTTTCTAAAGCCAGGAGCAAATCAAAGGAGCCATGGCTTGTGCTGCCGGGGCCGCCGCACGGATAAAGATCAAATTGCTATCTTCGGTGTACTTGGGAGATTAATTCGAAAGTCTTTTCTTCTGTGTTCGGTATAATGCAATAAACAGTTACTTGGGGAAATCAGGGCCTTGGTTAGCGTGGTGGCATGTATCAACAGGTGTCTCTGTTTCTGTGAAACAGCTGACAGTTCTACCCATGTTCTTTCTTCCTCTAAAAATGGTCTCAACGAACTGCCGTTCTCTGGATAAATGCTTTGCTCCATTTCACAGTCCACTCTGCACCTTGGGAGCTCCAGGGTCTGTGTCTGCAGACTGGTGGAGTGACGCCCCATAGGAGCAGACCCTGTGCTTCAGGAGTGCCCCGGAGCCTTGCAGACCTGTGTGTTCAGAGCTCTAAACTCTCAACCTGCCATGTTTTCACTGGGGGGGCTTTGAAACATGGCTGTCCTAGTGTGCAGCTGGGGGTGAAGGGGCTTCAGCTGCAGGGAAGTTGGGGCAGAAGGGGCTCTAGAGGGTCTGTCCACTACTGCCACACTCCCAGGAGGACACAGACTGAGGATGAGGAAGCCAGTAAACCAGTGACTTGCTCTCCATCCCCCAGAGGCAGGCAATGGGGGAGGGCTCTGCAAGAGTCACAACAGACCTGTTGGGAAGGCGTGCTTTGCCTAAGTGCTGTCCTGGCACAGTGATGTCAGAGCAACCAACCTGCCTACCATGCCCTCCTCGATCCCTCTTGGACTTGGAAAACCAGCTGCAATCCACTCCTGTCCACCCAGGGGAAGCTGGAAAGCAACGCGGCTTTGGACTTGAGGCCGCTTTCTTCCTTCACTGGTGTTTGTTTACTTTTGCTGGAAAGCCATTTCTCCATCTCATCTCAGCACTCTCCTGAAGCACGTGGCTTACCCTGTACAACCTCCTCATGTGTGCTCACCCCTGTGCACACACTCATGTGCACACCTTACACATGCAGACACACACCCCCACCACACAGCGCATATACATACACCTCACACACGCACACACACCTCACACACCTCATAAATACCATAAGCACACCTTCACACCCACCACACACCCCTCACATTCATACACAGATACAGCTCACACCCACCACACAATAGACACCTACACACACACCTCACACAGCACACATACCACACACACACACAGTTATGCACTTTGCTGTAGTTTGGAGGTTGTCTTGTGTTAAGTCAGGCGTGGTCCCCACAGCAGCACTGTTGGGAGGGGTGAGGCCTTCTGGGAAGTGGGTTCTTGGTGGTCAGCTGGCAAGGACACTGCAAGGCCTGCTCTGTGCCCTCTGGGCTCCCTGGCTCTCCCTAAGCATCCCATTCTGCCATTGCTCCATTACTAGACGCCACCCTTGCTAGAGGCCAAAGCTGAGGGAGCCTGACCTTGGATGGGAGGTTTTAGAGTAGTGAACTCAAAACAATCCCTTCCTACTTATAAACTAATTCCCTCAGGTATTTAGTTATAGCAATGCAATGCTGACTGACACGTGTATTCTCATATACACTCACACCCCCACGGTCACACAGATGCCCACGCATGTTGACTCTGACACACAAGCTCTTACCTTCTGCCCCACTCCAATCATCCTCTCTTGCTCTGTTCCAAATGCTGGAATTTCCCAGGCATTATTTCTTTTTCTTCTAAAATGACAGCTTGGTGATGAAGAAAGTGTCAATCAAATGTTTCCCGTCACTCACACTTGTTCCTGTGTTGTAGAAGGATAGACATTACCGTAAGTGCTATATAAATCAAACTTGGAGAGGCATCAAGTGGAAGCCCGGTGGTCTGGGAAGTCACTGAGGACCTGGGGAAGGGGTGCTCAGAGGATTCATAGAGGGTGGAGATGGGTGGATGGCTTTTTGGGGTCCAGCTCTCGGGGCGAGGCTTTTAACTGATTTGGGGTTCTGAGCTGGTCTTAGCCCTGAGACAGGGTTTTCAGAGCCCGAGGGGCAGGCACACCCTGTGATCTGCTCAGCAGCACAGCCGTGCTCTCTAGAGCTCAGCTCTTTCTGTTGCCAGCTGGGATGGAGGGAAGGTCAACTCTCAACTGAATCCAAAACTTGTCTTCCGTAGGCTACTGATTCTTTGATATTTACTGAGATTTGCTTCTTGGAAGGTCAATAGATGATTGATTTTCAAATCTCTCTGTGTGTGCCTGAAAAGAATTATTAATTATTATTTTAGTTCCAGTGTGATGTTCTTGCTCAAATCTTAAATCTAGCTCCTGAAGTAGCATAAAATTATGAAGACTATGTTTTCTACTTCCAAGTTCTAATTTGTTAAGTTTGTAGTTGTGTCTGGTTCATACTGGTTCTAAACTGCTCTGTCTCCTTTTTTTTTTCTCATGTTGGGTGTTGGATTCCCCTGGAACTGGATTTATGGACAGTTGTTAGCTGCCACGTGGGTGCTGGGAATCAAACCCAGTTCCTCTGCAAGAGCAGCCAGTGCTCTTAACCACTGGGCCATCTCTCCAGCCCCATTACTATCTTCTTAAAAACAAATAGTTAAAAAAACAAATACTTTTGAGGGTCGTGTGTTTGGACTCTGGGTCCGGACCTGTTAGGAACACTTGGAGCCGTCCGACACGGCTCTAGACAGGTAAAAGCTTAGGGCAGAGTGACTTTCGTGGTGCCGGACAATTGATTTCTGGTCGGTGGCGGAGGGCCAGGTGGCTGGCGGGCGCTAGGTTGGTGTCCTCAGCCCGGCGGGTCGCCCTTCCCCCCTCGCAGCCGGAAGCAGTCCTGAGCTTGGGGCTGGCTTGCTCAGGTGCCTCACTCAGCCGTAGTAGGGTTGTGTGTTTGGACTCCGGGTCCGGACCTGTTAGGAACACTTGGAGCCATCCGACACGGCTCTAGACAGGTTAAAGCTTAGGGCAGAGTGACTTTTGTGGTGCTGGACAATTGATTTCTGGTCGGTGGCGGAGGGCCAGGTGGCTGGCGGGCGCTAGGTTCGTGTCCTCAGCCCGGTGGGTCGCCCTTCCCCCCTCGCAGCAGGAAGCGGTCCTGAGCTTGGGGCTGGCTCGNTGATTCTTTGATATTTACTGAGATTTGCTTCTTGGAAAGTCAATAGATGATTGATTTTCAAATCTCTCTGTGTGTGCCTGAAAAGAATTATTAATTATTATTTTAGTTCCAGTGTGATGTTCTTGCTCAAATCTTAAATCTAGCTCCTGAAGTAGCATAAAATTATGAAGACTATGTTTTCTACTTCCAAGTTCTAATTTGTTAAGTTTGTAGTTGTGTCTGGTTCATACTGGTTCTAAACTGCTCTGTCTCCTTTTTTTTTTCTCATGTTGGGTGTTGGATTCCCCTGGAACTGGATTTATGGACAGTTGTTAGCTGCCACGTGGGTGCTGGGAATCAAACCCAGTTCCTCTGCAAGAGCAGCCAGTGCTCTTAACCACTGGGCCATCTCTCCAGCCCCATTACTATCTTCTTAAAAACAAATAGTTAAAAAAACAAATACTTTTGAGGGTCGTGTGTTTGGACTCTGGGTCCGGACCTGTTAGGAACACTTGGAGCCGTCCGACACGGCTCTAGACAGGTAAAAGCTTAGGGCAGAGTGACTTTCGTGGTGCCGGACAATTGATTTCTGGTCGGTGGCGGAGGGCCAGGTGGCTGGCGGGCGCTAGGTTGGTGTCCTCAGCCCGGCGGGTCGCCCTTCCCCCCTCGCAGCCGGAAGCAGTCCTGAGCTTGGGGCTGGCTTGCTCAGGTGCCTCACTCAGCCGTAGTAGGGTTGTGTGTTTGGACTCCGGGTCCGGACCTGTTAGGAACACTTGGAGCCATCCGACACGGCTCTAGACAGGTTAAAGCTTAGGGCAGAGTGACTTTTGTGGTGCTGGACAATTGATTTCTGGTCGGTGGCGGAGGGCCAGGTGGCTGGCGGGCGCTAGGTTCGTGTCCTCAGCCCGGTGGGTCGCCCTTCCCCCCTCGCAGCAGGAAGCGGTCCTGAGCTTGGGGCTGGCTCGCTCGGGTGCCTGACTCAGGTGCTGGGGCGCGGGCTAAGCCAGGCATACCCCCCCCCCCGCCAACAATTGGATTTGAGGAAGAGAGAGTATCCAGTGGATTAGATTAGGGGAACTCTCAGAAGAGGGAGGGAAGAGTGACTTAGACTTCCAATATCCAATCTATAAACAAAAGTGAAAGCCTGAAAACCTAGACAAGTCAACACTCCATAAAGAAGGATGGGGAGAGGAAGAAAAAGTGTAAGGAGGAGGTAAGCAAAAGAAGCTTTCACCCTTCAATACACTGAAAAGGCATTTGTGATTTGAATCACAAAACGGAAATCCACTTGCCAGGGACACGACGAAGGGACAACATGGGAAAGGTGCAAGATAATTCCACACCAAGCTCTACCAACCCTGTAGGAGATAGGTACAATGGGATCCCCTTGGAGATGACCCCAGAAACAGACCTTAGAGGAATAATTGCAGACCTATGCAGAGAAATTAAAGAACATAAAGAATTCAGAGAACTAATGGAAGGGATTGACAAACTCCAGAAAGAACTAGAGAGAGAAAAAAAACACCTTAAGGAAGTAGAAACACTGAAAAAGGAAGCCAACCAACAAAGTAAGGAGCACGAAGAAGAGATTGAGAAACTCAAAAAAGAAATTGATATATTAGATTAATTCGAAAGTCTTTTCTTCTGTGTTCGGTATAATGCGATAAACAGTTACTTGGGGAAATCAGGGCCTTGGTTAGCATGGTGGCATTTATCAATAGGTGTCTCTGTTTCTATGAAACAGCTAACTGACAGTTCTACCCATGCTCTTTCTTCCTCTAAAAATGGTCTCAACGAACTGCCGTGTTCTCTGGATAAATGCTTTCCTCCATTTTGCAAGCCACCCTGTGGGCTTGGGAGCTCCAGGGTCTGTGTCTGCAGACTGGTGGAGTGACGCCCCGTAGGAGCAGACCCTGTGCTTCAGGAGTGCCCCGGAGCCTTGCAGACCTGTGTGTTCAGAGCTCTAAACTCTCAACCTACCTTGTTTTCACTGGAGGACACAGACTGAGGAAGCCAGTGAATTAGTGACTTGCTCTCCATCCCCCAGAGGCAGGCAATGGGGGAGGGCTCTGCAAGTGTCACAACAGACCTGTTGGGAAGGCCTGCTTTGCCTTTGTCCTGGCACAGTGATGTCAGATCAACCAACCTGCCTACCATGCCCTCCTCGATCCCTCTTGGACTTGGAAAACCAGCTGCAATCCACTCCTGTCTGCCCAGGGGAAGCTGGGAAGCAACACAGCTTTGGACTTGAGGCTGCTTTCTTCCTTCACTGGTGTTTGTTTACTTTTGCTGGAAAGCCATTTCTCCATCTCATCTCCTCAGCACTCTCCTGAAGCACATGGCTTCCCCTGTGCAACTTCTTCATGTGAGCTCACCCCTGTGCACACCCTCATGTGCACACCTTACACATGCAGACACACACCCCCACCACACACAGAGCATAAACATATATACACCTCACATACAACACACACATACACACACACACATCTCACACACACCTCATAAATACCATAAGCGCACCTACTTCACACCCACCATACACCCCTCACATTCATACACACAGATACAGCTCACACCCACCACACACATAGACACCTACACACACACACCTCATGAACCACAGATATACATTTCTCACACACATACCATACACACACACACACACACACACACACACACACACACACACACTGGCATGCACTTTGCTGTAGTTTGGAGGTTGTCTTGTGTTAAGTCAGGTGTGGTCCCCACAGCAGCACTGTTGGGAGGGGTGTGGCCTTCTGGGAAGTGGATTCTTGGTGGTCAGCTGGCAAGGACACTGCAAGGCCTGCTCTGTGCCCTCTGGGCTCCCTGGCTCTCCCTAAGCATCCCGTTCTGCCATTGCTCCATTACTAGACGCCACCCTTGCTAGAGGCCAAAGCTGAGGGGGGCCTGACCTTGGATGGGAGGTTTTAGAATAGTGAACTCAAAACAATCCCTTCCTATTTATAAGCTAATTCCCTCAGGTGTTTATTTATAGCAATGCAATGCTGACTGACGCGTGTATTCTCATATAAACTCACACCCCCACAGTCACACAGATGCCCATGCACATTGACTCGGACACAAAAGTTCTTACCTTCTGCCCCACTCCAATAATCTTCTCTTGCTCTGTTCCAAATGCTGGAATTTCCCAGGCATTATTTCTTTTCCTTCTAAAATGACAGCTTGGTGATGAAGAAAGTGTCAATCAAATGTTTCCCGTCACTCACGCTTCTTCCTGTGTTGTAGAAGGGTAGACATTACTGTAAGTGCTAAATAAATCCAACTTGGAGAGGCATCAAGTGGAAGCCCGGTGGTCTGGGAAGTCACTGAGGACCTGGGGAAGGGGTGCTCAGAGGATTCATAGAGGGTGGAGATGGGTGCATGGCTTCTCGGGGTCCAGCTCTCAAGACGAGGCTTTTAACTGATTTGGAGTTCTGAGCTGGTCTTAGCCCTGAGACAGGGTTTTCAGAGCCCGAGGGGCAGGCACACCCTGTGATCTGCTCAGCAGCACAGCCGTGCTCTCTAGGGCTCAGCTCTGTCTGCTGCCAGCTGGGACGGAGGGAAGGTCAACTCTCAACTGAATCCAAAACTTGTCTTCCGTAGGCTATTGATTCTTTGATATTTACTGAGATTTGCTTCTTGGAATGTCAATAGATGATTGATTTTTAAACCTCTCTGTGTGTGCCTGAAAAGAATTATTATTAATTATTATTTTAGTTGCAGTGTGATGTTCTTGCTCAAATCTTAAATCTAGCTCCTGAAGTAGCATAAAATTATGATGACTATGTATGTTTTCTACTTCCAAGTTCTAATTTGTTCAGTTTGAAGTTGTGTCTGGTTCATACTGGTTCTAAACTGCTCTGTCTCTCTTTTTTTTTTTTAGCTCAGTGGTGAATTATATTAATAATGTAGCAGGCATACCTAGCTGGGACCAGAGATGCAGCTCCAGCTTTCTCTATAGGATTTTTGTGTAATGTCTTCTCTTTCCCTGTTAATTTCAACTTCAAATCTTAGGAATGCCTCTCTGCATATCACACAGCTAAGTGTTATTTGATTCATTCCACATGATACAGTTTTTTTCTTTTTTTGTCTTTTCGAGACAGGGTCTCCCTGTAGCCCCAGCTGTCCTGGAACTCACTCTGTAGACCAGGCTGGCCTTGAACTCACAAAGATCCACCTGTCTCTGCCTCCCAAGTGCTAGGATTAAAGGTGTGCACCACCACGCCCAGCCATGATACAGTTTTTAATCTGGAATATTTAATCTAATTTCATTTCCTGTGTCCATCATTATTTATGAAGGCTTCAACCTACAACTTAATTTTGTGTCTATATTTTGTTGATTGTTTTTGATGTCTTTCTATTTACTATGTTCTTTTAAAATTATTTATTTTTATTTTATGAGTATGAATGTTTTGCCTGCATATATGTAAGTGGACTCATGTTGGGTGTCTGATTCCCCTGGAACTGGATTTATGGACAGTTGTTAGCTGCCACGTGGGTGCTGGGAATCAAACCCAGGTCCTCTGCAAGAGTAGCCAGTGCTCTTAACCACTGAGCCATCTCTCCAGCCCCATTACTATCTCCTTAAAAACAAATAGTTAAAAAAATACTTTTTTATAGCTCTTAATTTCGGACTACTGGTTTGGAAGTTATAGATTTAATTCTCATTCTTTTTCATTGCTAAGACTGGTTTTTATTTTATTTTTTTTTTTTTTTGTATGTGTTCTGCATGCAAGTTTGTGTACCCGTGTTTGTGCAATGCCGGGAGGTCAGAAGAGGGTGGTCCCGGATTCCCCTGGAACTGGAGTTCTCCTGGAATTGGAGTTACAGACGGTTCTTAGCCGCCATGTGGGTGCTGGGGATCGAACCCGGGTCCTCTGCAAGAGCGTCGGTGCTCTTAACCGCTAGGCTATCTCTCCAGCCCCTGGTTTTTATTTTTTAAAGTTATCTTCATTTTTTTTTTTTTGAGACAGGATCTCCCTGTAGCTCTGGCTGTCCTGGAACTCACTCTGTAGACCAGGCTGGCCTTGAACTCACAGAGTTCCACGTGCCTCTGCCTCCCAAGTGCTAGGATTAAAGGTGTGTGCCAACACACCTGGCATTTATTTATTTCTGTATGTGTATCAATGTACTGTCTGTATGCAAGTTTGTGTACCCATGTCCTGCAATGCCTCAGAGGTCAGAAGAGGGTATCGGATTCCCCTGGAACTGGAGTTCTCCTGCAGTTGGAGTTACAGATGGTTCTCGGCCGCCATGTGGGTGCTGGGGATCGAACCTGGGTCCTCTGTAAGAGTGGTCGGTGCTCTTAACCGCTATGCCATCTCTCCAGCCCCAAGTTATCTTCATTTTTTAACAATTTCACGTTCAACTTTTCCACAGCGAAAGGCTAGCTTCAGCATTTCTGTTGCATGCTTCTCTCTTACCCAGAAGGGAAGGTGGGACTCTTCTGCCCCCTTATCCTGCAGTGTCTCTTTCTTTGTGGTGCCCTGGTCCTGCGGTCAGGAGCCCCCTTCCGCCAGGTGCCAGGCCCTGCTGCCCCAGCTGCTTTGTCCCTTCAGTGTCCCAGGTCCCTAGAGAGTTGACTTGTTTCTTCCATTAAACTTTTGGCTCCAACTTGGTGGCCCACGTGCTATTATTTCATTGGGCATTTGTATTTGCAAATTTACATTATTATAGTTTTGAAAACAAAACTCCATGTGAACATTCTTTTTTGCCCATATTTTATGACTTCATTTACAGGGCTCCCTTCCAGCAGACAGCGGCAACAGTAGCTGCCATCACCAGCTCTAGTGAGTCAAGAGGAGGAGGGGGCCTTGGATTGGGGTATTCATTGACTTATAAACATTTTATAGTAGTCTTGTTACAGGAAACTGAGGCATGAGACCTACCATGCCCAGCGAAGGCCCCCAAAAGACTGACTGGAAAAACTGGGAAAATTTATTCCTACTGGTGGACTCAAATGGAGTTTCCTCCAGTTTGCATAGGTCCCCGACTTCTTTAATGGTTTTGGCATTGATGGGTTTAAGTTATAGCCTATGTAATTGCCAGCACAGAGGCTTATGCGCCTTGCCACCACTAAAGGGGAATTCCTTTTGCAGGCTTGTTGATATTTAGGGCAGGAGTTAAGACATTCTTTAATAATAGAGAATAAAGTCAGGTGACTTAGCAAGCAAGGCCGTTGCAGACAGATGTTCCACTAAATAACTGTAGTTTTCATTTCTCAAGATAGTATTCTGTTTTAGCTTTGATTCCTTTTACAACACACATTTTAGTAAGCATTCATAAAACCTATGTAAAATGACTACTATGCTCTAAAGTATAAAATCAATCATCGAGCAGTATTAGACATACACAAAAGTGACATGAAATGCATAGGTATATTTTCTTATTCAAGCTCACTTCAGTGGTGCCTACCTGTAATCCCAGCACATATGAGACAGAAGCAAGAGAAGTGTGACTTCTGGGCCAGCCTGGGCTACAGAGTGGGACTTTGACTTAAACAAGCAAAAAGTGGCCATTGAGATGGCTCATTGGCTCTTGCTGTAAAAGACTGGGGACCTGAATTTGATCTCTGGAACCCATGTAGAGGTGGAAGGAGAGAGCCTACTCCAGTGTTGTCTCCTGGCCTCTATGTACACACATCATGCACACACACACACACACACACACACAGAGAGAGAGAGAGAGAGAGAGAGAGAGAGAGAGAGAGAGAGAGAGAGAGAGAGAGAGAGAGATAGACCCAACACACTAAATTAAACAAAATAAACCAAACAATAAAACAAAAAGAGAACCATTTCTAAAATGTGACACCCCTTCTTTCTCCATTGACATGTTGGTCAATACTTTTCAGAGAGTGGACTGGCTCTGCTTTCATTGAGAGCCTGGTGTCTTGGCTCAAAGACGCAGTATGCACTACTCTGACCTTGAGTGGGACAGGGTTATGGGTTTGTCCGGGGTGTGCTTTAGTGTCTATATATGCTTTTGGAAAAAACCTATCCTGAATTTTAGAAGGGCAATGCAAAGATTTTTTCATTTGGGCAACTTCAAATTCAGCCCCTGCCTGGCTTTTGGATAGAGTTGGTTCAAGAAAGCAGGACAGAGGCTGACAGTGGCTCAGCAGTTAGGAACATCCGGGCTTTTCTTGTGGAGGATCCAGGTTTGTTTCCCAGCACCTACATGTTGGTTAACATCCATCCTTAACTCTAGTTCTAGGTGATCTGATGCCCTCTTCTGGCCTTTGTAGACATTACACTCACATAGTACACTGAAACACATTCATTCAAAACACTATACACATAAAATAAAAATAAATTTAACCTTTAAAAAGAAAGAAAGAACACTGAGCATATCATCCAGAGACAAGTCGCAGAGGGAGATATGAGTGTCTGGGTGAGAACTAGGATCCAGGCTGAAGGGAAAAGGATGCAGGGCAGGAGCTGGCCCCTAGGGGGCTGCTGTGAATGGGTGGAATTCAAGTCAAGGACAATTTCCCCAGAAGAGGAAATGGTACTAGGAAGGGAGGCTGGGGGAGGGCAGGGTTCAGAACAGCTGAGAAAAGAACTGAAATTAGGAAATAGGAATGAAATGAGGACCCAGGACCAGAAGTGAAATGCTGCAGAGGTGTGAGCCTGCAACAGGGCCGGTGTGGGGAAGCTCTGCGTCCTCCCACACTCCAACCCTGGCCTGGCCACCATCAGCACTTAGGAAAGAGATTAGCCAGTCTGTGATCACTGTTCTCTATAAAATGGGGATCACGATGGCGGCATCTTATCACAGCCTTATTCTGTGTGTTCCAAGGGATAACCAATATGCAGTGGCAGACGTGAGGCACTGTGGTTGGCATATGTCCATTACGAGAATTCCTCTCTCCTGGAGCGGCTCACATCTTCTGAAAGAGTTTCTAACCTTACTCTTTTGCTTCTCAGAAGCACTGGTGTGGAGGGAGACAGTACAAATTGAAAAGCAAACTCATCTCTCAAGTCCATAAAAGAGATCAAGTGGGGCTGGAGAGATGGCCTAGCAGTTAAGAGCACCGACCGCTCTTACAGAGGACCCGGGTTTGATCCCTAGCACCCAAGAACCATCTGGAAATCCAATTCCAGGAGAACTCCAGTTCTAGGGGAATCTGAAACCCTCTTCTGACCTCCACGGCATTGCACGACACGGGTGCACAGACCTGCATGCAGACACTACATTCATACACATACAGAAATAAATAAAA